>OX421509.1:1785000-1832500 GCA_949126835.1 Anisus vortex
AGTAAAATAGCTCTGCGTGCCAAGTCTGGCCCGCATGCTTAAGTTGCCGATCACTGCTCTAAGACATGGAAACAAGAAATGATGTCCAGCTGAAATTATTTAACGATATTGTTTGCTTATAATGAGTTTTTTAACTTCTTTTTTCTTATCCTACATGTTACAGACGCTCCTTCTATACAGAAGTGTATTGCGTCCAACGTTCATCCATGGTTTGAGTCTAGTCTTAGAATTATCCAGATTTAATATTTGTTTGCGGCAGTTAGATTAACTCCGCTCCGTTGTGTGAAATTCCGCTCTGTGCGTGTGTGAAATTCCGCTATGAGGTGTAAAATTCCGTTGGACAAAGTAAATCGAGGGCTCTATAATAATATATCAGTGATGTTATAGGTTATGTGTAAGGGAAGGCACCGAACAATTCGAGGAAACTATTTACTGGCCTTGGTGTTTCTCTCCCCTTTCGCCTACCTTTCGATATCCTCCTCCGTTGTGAACTGTGACGTGACGGTAAACCTGATGACGTACTTCCCTTTTAGGGCGGCAGGCACCATGTGCACGTTACCCTGCTTGTTCAGGCGCTTCAGGAGGTCCTCGGTCAACTCGTTGGCGCCCTGTGGACACCCAGTGGAATATTCAATGTATGGAATCTATAATGTAACTAGACAGTGGAATATTCAATGTATGGAATCTATAATGTAACTAGACAGTGGAATATTCAATGTATGGAATCTATAATGTAACTACACAGTGGAATATTCAATGTATGGAATCTATAATGTAACTACACAGTGGAATATTCAATGTATGGAATCTATAATGTATTTAGACAGTGGAATATTCAATGTATGGAATCTATAATGTAACTACACAGTGGAATATTCAATGTATGGAATCTATAATGTAACTAGACAGTGGAATATTCAATGTATGGAATCTATAATGTAACTACACAGTGGAATATTCAATGTATGGAATCTATAATGTAACTACACAGTGAAATATTCAATGTATGGTATCTATAATGTAACTAGACAGTGGAATATTCAATGTATGGAATCTATAATGTAACTAGACAGTGGAATATTCAATGTATGGAATCTATAATGTAACTACACAGTGGAATATTCAATGTATGGAATCTATAATGTAACTAGACAGTGGAATATTCAATGTATGGAATCTATAATGTAACTAGACAGTGGAATATTCAATGTATGGAATCTATAATGTATTTAGACAGTGGACTATTCAATGTATGGAATCTATAATGTAACTACACAGTGGAATATTCAATGTATGGAATCTATAATGTAACTACTACACAGTGGAATATTCAATGTATGGAATCTATAATGTAACTACTACACAGTGGAATATTCAATGTATGGAATCTATAATGTAACTACTACACAGTGGAATATTCAATGTATGGAATCTATACTGTAACTACACAGTGGAATATTCAATGTATGTAATCTCTAATGTAATTACACAGTGGAATATTCAATGTATGTAATCTATAATGTAACTACACAGTGGAATATTCAATGTATGTAATCTATAATGTAACTACACAGTGGAATATTCAATGTATGTAATCTCTAATAAAACTACACAGTGGAATATTCAATGTATGGAATCTATAATGTAACTACACAGTGGAATATTCAATGTATGGAATCTATACTGTAACTACACAGTGGAATATTCAATGTATGTAATCTATAATGTGGAATATTCAATGTATGGAATCTATACTGTAAGTTCACAGTGGAATATTCAATGTATGGAATCTATACTGTAACTACACAGTGGAATATTCAATGTATGGAATCTATACTGTAAGTGCACAGTGGAATATTCAATGTATGGAATCTATACTGTAAGTGCACAGTGAAATATTCAATGTATGTAGTCTATACTGTCACAGTTTTGCAAGTAACTCTGACTCTTAGCACGTAGATAGATAGTAGTGTAGAACTAGAACCATAGATTAGCTTAAGTTTAGGTTAGGAAGTAGGAGAATAGTCTGACGCTATTATCTCCCCCCTCTCTTACGCAATTGACCCCCCCCCCTCTTCCTCACCTGTTCTTTAACCTTCACTACACTATTCTCATTCCCAATTGAGAGTTTGCTAATCAATACGACCAAATTGGTACTACGTCTTGAATGAATGAAGTGTACATGTGTGTGAATACCTTAATGTATATATATTTCTATTATGCTTTCAACTATTAGTTCATGTTGTATTTTTTGTATTTGTACAGAATATCGCGCCAGTATATATTCATTCATGTTGTTATTTCAACATGTTGTATGTAGCCATTACGCAGTAACCCCTTTGTACACACCCCTACCCACCCCCGCTAACCCCCGCTAACCCCCTTATCTCCCCTTCACCCACCCAACTCACGAGCGAGCAGCGGCTCAATTAGTTACTCCTTTATTGTCCCGTTGGGTCCAGGAAATTGACCGGGAAACAGTTCGCACCTATATACTATTTCTCGTCCGAACCCCCGCCCCAGCTACTTGAGATAACCACGTAAAATTCTATCAAGGGAGATAAAGCCTTCCCCCCTCCTCTATGTTCCCCTCCACTCAGCATGACGTCTGTATCAATTGCCTTTCATCTAGACCCCCCTCTACACCCCCACTAACCGCGGAATGTTGGCGGTATAATTGTTCACCTACCCCCATTCCATTTTCCCTCCAATAAATCTACCTTTATGCAAATATATGTCCGAACCGACCAATGGGAGTCATATGTAAACCTAAATTAATGTAAACACCCAACCAAATTGAGGAGCTGCCACGTGACAGGACCCACCAGGCGCCCGCTCAACTCTTGTAAAGGTAGTCTGGAGTTGGCCGTCAAATGAGAAGTACATATATGATTTTAGTCTAGACTCGGCGGTCAGACTGAAACCAAGTATACAATTAAGCCTTGCTGCTGGCCTTCAGCCTAAACTACTTTACAATCGCCTCATATATATTTCAAGTATTATATCGCCCCGCATGTCCAGATATAGATGACTACGCCAGTCGCTAGAATTTCCTGATTGTAGACGCGTATCTTAACGTTAGAAAACATGGCAGTACCATACATTCAGTGTTAGCTATTCCTGTGCAATCTCATATGTATTTCACCATTGGATATTTGAAAATTAAATAAACACCTGAACTGTAACCAGCGATTTGCTTGCATACATTAGAACTGTCTGTTTGTGTACGTTGTAACATCTAAACGAGCCAGGAGAAACGTAATCATTGTTCCAGGACGATTGCAGCATCGGTACCTCATACCCCACGACAATCAGCCACCATTACCCCCATTCAACCACTACCCCGCACCCCCCTTACAGTTTCCACATCGTGACATATACTGTAAGTGCACAGTGAAATATTCAATGTATGGAGTCTATACAGTAAGTGCACAGTGAAATATTCAATGTATGGAATCTATACTGTAAATGCACAGTATCGTTAGTCCTTGAAGAGTGCCAAGAAGTCGTTTCATGTGAACAGTTCCCTAATGACGAATTAACAAACAAAATAATCAACATTTAGAGGCATATTATTTATAAGTTTTTACACAGAATTTAATAAGATGGACCGCTCGCTTTAATATTTCTACTAGACATCTATTTGATAACTTGAACCATTTTTTGTTTCGGAATTTCCGAACGCACTAATTCATCTAGACTTCCGGTTTAGTAATTCGCTATGATTTTCTCAATGGAAAACTATTATTAAAATCGAAGTTTTTATAAAGCAGAAACCTTTAATGCAATCGAAGGAGCGTAAAACTAATGGGCCGTATTGCTGCTGAGAGTTAACACTCTTGCCCCTTATACACGTCAATCTTATATGACTGACTTGTAAAGATATTGCTGCTGAGAGTTAACACCCTTGCCCCTTATACAAGTCAATCTTATATGACTGACTTGTAAAGATATTGCTGCTGAGAGTTAACACCCTTGCCCCTTATACAAGTCAATCTTATATGACTGACTTGTAAAGATATTGCTGCTGAGAGTTAACACCCTTGCCCCTTATACAAGTCAATCTTATATGACTGACTTGTAAAATGGGTAAGGGTGTTAACTCTCAGCAGCAATACGGCCCATTTAAGCCTTATTGGTTGGGCACGGAAAAAAAAGAACATATTGATTATAAGCTCTAAGTATAGAGCAAGCGGTCCATCTTATTATAGTCTTTGGATTTTACCACTAATCTGAAAACCACCATTCCAAGAAGTCTTTTAGCGGCGACTTCAAAGCGACTGTCTGCCCGGACGAGCCCTTCAAATTTACTGGCCAGTTTCACACCCTGCAACAATGAAAGAAAAAGCTGCAACTTTGTTTGTCATATTCTGAATGCAGTTTAAAAATTCACGTGCAGCCCATTTTTATTTACCAGTAAATATTATTTTTAGAGTATGTAGACCTTAGAAAAAAATCAATAAAGTTATCGTCATATCAAAATTTTTTACTGAAATTTAACTTTTAATTTAATGTTATGTGTTATGTGTTATGTGTCATGTGTTATGTGTCATGTTTTATGTGTCATGTGTCATGTGTCATATGTCATGTGTTATGTGTTATGTGTAACCCATGAGCAATGAATATGGGACACGGTAGTCGAGTGGGAGTCGACTGGCACTCCGAAGGCCCTGGGTTCGAATCCTGGTGGCGCCAGGATTTTTTCCCAGGACTTGAGGGTGTCCCTGAGTCTACCCAGCTGTGATGGGTGCCTGACATTAGTTGGGGTAAAGTAAAGGCGTCTGGGCATTGTGATGGCCACACATCCCCTCGTATGCCGTGGAATTAGTGAACGCTGCTTCACCAGCCCTATGATCAGTTTGGTCCGGTGTACTTTACTTATGTAGACCAAAGAAAAAAAATGAATACAATTATCGTCATATCAAATTTTTTTACTGAAATTTAACTTTTCATTTAATGTAATGTGTAACCACTGAGCTATGAATAGCTCCTCAGTGAGTGTGTAAAAAACAGCACGCCTAAACGTAGCGCCTCTTCATATGATGTATCAAAGTCAAGGGTATCAATGAAATAATTTCCCAGGAGTGGGGTGTTGGGGGCATGTCTTGTAATATTATATAACACTTTTTTTTTCGGAAGCGAGGTGGATACTCCGTTACACTAGAAAAACTTCCACAGTTTTGGGTGATTTTATTTAGATCATCTACAGTTCATTACACCTGACACCTGTCTTATTATAGGTAAACAAATATTTTGTGCGTATTTGAGATTTTTACATATTGAGGCAGTTTAACCATTGCTTTAATAATAAAAAAAATAAGGCTATCAGCAAAATCATGCATGTAAAGATAGATCATATAAATTAATTCAAAGCAATAACAGAAAATATAATGGAATTATCTTCTTTATATAAGAAGTTTTAAGAACTTTTATAAAACTGTTTCCATTTTTTGGGTTGCTATGGCAAAAATAAAAAATATATATAAAAAAAATTCACCCTTAGAATACATAAATCACATAGCTGAATCTGATTGGGTAATTTAAAATTGTCAGGTATGTGAAATAAACAAACTATTTCTAGACAGGTGTCCAACCTTTAGATTTAAACATTTTATTTAAATTTCTTTGTGAAGTACTTAGTTATTGGATAGCAAAGCATGAAAAAAAAAACATCAAAGATTTCGGACTCTTACTTTCCGGATGTGTGCCTGAAGACCTTCAACGCCAAAACATCGTAGAACAAACCATAACTTTAAAGACCTGAATCTCCTGCTCAGTGCTATCTGCCAATGCTGATAGATACAGATAAAAGATAAACTGTAAGGTAATATATTAAATATATTAACACATTCTGAGTCATCAATTTAAATATTGATTATGGGACAGAATAAATAAAAAATATTTATAATCTATTCAAAAAAATGTAATTTGATGTTAAACGAAGGCTAGGCCTTTTATGTGTGTTTGTAAGAGAATATATAAATGCTAAATACGTGTAGATAACAACAACATAGCTAGACAGGCCTTAGAGTGGAACTCTCATGGCAAACGACATACAGGAAGACCTAAGCGAGCATGGAGACGAAACATATTGGAAGAGGCTGGAAGAACTGGAGAGAGCTGGAAAGAATTGAAGCGAGTGGCAAGATACCGTGGAGAGTTGGGTGTTTTGACAGAGGCCCTATGTTCCACAAGGAACCCAAAGGAAAGCTGATGGTATTGTGAAAATAATATAGTCTATTGTTTAAGCATTATAAGAGTGTACATGTATGTCATTACATTAACTCTTTAATGATACATGTATATAAAGCTTGACAATGAAATATTTCGGCTGACTATATTGCACCTATTTACTATGTGGCAAAAAACGGATTGTTCATTGGAACAAAGCTATGCTTTGCCTCAATCTACTTATTCAAATTATATATTTATTTGTATAGCGCTGCCAACAAACACACAACAAACATTGTTAGCGCATTTAAAACCAAGCAACCCAATCATACAGTGAACTCACTTCTATACAAAATTGCCATGTTTAAAACAACCTTCAACTGTTTTTTGTGAGATAAGTCAATGCTAATTCAAAGAATACACAAATGTTTAATATTGACTAGACGAACAAGTTCCATCTTAACTGCATAATGAAATTTACAGTGATACAATAATTTGTTTCATGCATTCTGTGAGTTATGTAAAGGAGATTTCGGACTGAGGTTATATTGATTAATCTCCGATAAAATACAATTTGAAAATACTTTAGTAGCCTACATGGGTCGGCAACCTTTTGATAATAGTGTGCCAATTAGGATTACTAATTCATTCAGTGTGCCAAAAGCCAAAAAGTCATCAAGCACTCGTGTTACTTGTAGAAGAGACATTAATTATTTTGTTGTTGTTACGCGTGACACTGAAAATAAATTATTATGTCAGCCAAGTCTGGCCAGCGTGCCGTAGGCTGCCAGTCCCTGCTTTACTACATTATAATAAGCAAGTAAAAAAGTTTATAGCTACACAATTTTAAAATTAAATGTAGGTCATTAGGTCATAACTACGTTTTGACTTAAACTTCGTATTCCAATGATAAAACGTTTATTTCCTTCATTTATACTGTTGGCTGTTTGAAGAGGAAAAAATCTCGTGCTAGAAGCAATCACTCAGTACCTTAGCAGTTGCATAAACAAAATTAACAATTAATGGCGATACAATTTAAATTAAAATAATTCTGAACAGATCATAAACTAAGTTGTCCGCGAACGAATCCATAACAACATTGGCTCATAGCAAGACCTGCGAACAGCCATCAAATTGAGATGGTATGGATGCGTGCCAAGATCTGATGACCTTGCAAATAGCATCTGCAGGGCAAAGTGCAGGGAGGAAGTAGAAGAGGCAGACAGAAAAAAGAAAGATGGGAGGACGATATTTAAGAGTGGACCCTCTTATTCCTAAACTAGCTGAGTCTAGCTCCCAATAATTGAATACTTACTCCTTCACTAGCTGAGTCTAGCTCCCAATAATTGAATACTTACTCCTTCACTAGCTGAGTCTAGCTCCCAATAATTGAATACTTACTCCTTCACTAGCTGAGTCTAGCTCACAATAATTGAATACTTACTCCTTCACTAGCTGAGTCTAGCTCACAATAATTGAATACTTACTCCTTCACTAGCTGAGTCTAGCTCCCAATAATTGAATACTTACTCCTTCACTAGCTGAGTCTAGCTCACAATAATTAAATACTTATTCCTTCACTAGCTGAGTCTAGCTCCCAATAATTGAATACTTACTCCTTCACTAGCTGAGTCTAGCTCACAATAATTGAATACTTACTCCTTCACTAGCTGAGTCTAGCTCACAATAATTGAATACTTACTCCTTCACTAGCTGAGTCTAGCTCCCAATAATTGAATACTTACTCCTTCACTAGCTGAGTCTAGCTCCCAATAATTGAATACTTACTCCTTCACTAGCTGAGTCTAGCTCCCAATAATTGAATACTTACTCCTTCACTAGCTGAGTCTAGCTCACAATAATTGAATACTTACTCCTTCACTAGCTGAGTCTAGCTCACAATAATTGAATACTTACTCCTTCACTAGCTGAGTCTAGCTCCCAATAATTGAATACTTACTCCTTCACTAGCTGAGTCTAGCTCCCAATAATTGAATACTTACTCCTTCACTAGCTGAGTCTAGCTCACAATAATTGAATACTTACTCCTTCACTAGCTGAGTCTAGCTCTCAATAATTGAATACTTACTCCTTCACTAGCTGAGTCTAGCTCCCAATAATTGAATACTTACTCCTTCACTAGCTGAGTCTAGCTCCCAATAATTGAATACTTACTCCTTCACTAGCTGAGTCTAGCTCACAATAATTGAATACTTACTCCTTCACTAGCTGAGTCTAGCTCACAATAATTGAATACTTACTCCTTCACTAGCTGAGTCTAGCTCACAATAATTGAATACTTACTCCTTCACTAGCTGAGTCTAGCTCACAATAATTGAATACTCACCATATAATCAATGGCTGCACCTGAAAATAGAAAATAGAAATTGTTGAAGAAAATTTGAGCATCTTATCAATTTACAATACAGGAAGTTCATTTAGTAAATTTAAAGCTTCTTAAAAGGTTCGGTGGCAACCCGGTAGCGGGCATCGAAAGAAAAATTCATCATCATCAAACCCATGACCGTTGTGGTCGTTTGGGGTGGGGAGGGGGGAACGAATGGACACCTCAGCAGTCACCTCTCTCCATTTTTTGCTTATCTTGAGCGGCTGTCAATAGTTCAGTCATTTGCAGCTTTTTTTTTTACATTGTCAAACCAGCATTTCCGTTGACGGCCTCTCCAACTTGCACCGTCTACAGTGCATTGAGGGATGTTTTTTATTTTGCAAAATTGACCGGGAGAAAAATTTTTAAAAAAAGGAGAGTAATCCAAGTCATATTATCAGAACCTTGAATATAAACATTACTAGTCTCAAAAAAAATGTAGTGAAAATGTGTCTCCTGTTATCTGTTACTTTTTGGGTCAATATTGGTCAAACAATCAACTATGAAGTAAAATAGAGAAAAAAAAAGCTTGCAAGACTCGTTGCCGATAACACCATATTCTGTCAAAAAAATATGTAAAAAATTCTGTCAACAAACTCTGTCAACACATTCTGTTAACACATCCGGTCAAAAAAATCTGTCAACACATTCTGTCAACGCATTCTGTCAACACATTCTGTCAACTCATTCTGTCAACACACCCGGTCAACACATTCTGTCAACACATTCTGTCAACACATCCGGTCAACACATTCTGTCAACACACCGGTCAACACATTCTGTCAACACATTCTGTCAACACACCCGGTCAACACATTCTGTCAACACATTCTGTCAACACATCCGGTAAACACATCCGGTCAACACATTCTGTCAACACATTCTGTCAACACACCCGGTCAACACATTCTGTCAACACATTCTGTCAACACACCCGGTCAACACATTCTGTCAACACATTCTGTCAACACATCCGGTCAACACATTATGTCAACACATTCTGTCAACACATCCGGTCAACACATTCTGTCAACGAATTCTGTCAACACATTCTGTCAACACACCCGGTCAACACATACTGTCAACACATTCGGTCAACTCATTCTGTCAACACATCCGGTGAACACATTCTGTCAACACATCCGGTCAACACATTCTGTCAACACATTCGGTCAACACATTCTGTCAACGCATTCTGTCAACACATTCTGTCAACACATCCGGTCAACACATTCTGTCAACACGTTCTGTCAACTCATTCTGTCAACACACCCGGTCAACACATTCTGTCATTACATTCTGTCAACACATTCTGTCAACACATCCGGTAAACACATCCGGTCAAAACATCCGGTCAACACAGCCGGTCAACACATTCTGTCAACACATTCTGTCAACACATTCTGTCAACACATTCTGTCAACACATTCTGTCAACACATTCTGTCAACACATTCTGTCAACACATTCTGTCAACACATCCAGTCAACACATTTGGTCAACACATTCTGTCAACACATCCGGTCAACACATTCTGTCAACACATTCTGTCAACACATTCTGTCAACACATTCTGTCAACACATCCGGTCAACACATCCGGTCAACACATCCGGTCAACACATTCTGTCAACACATGCTGTCAACACATTCTGTCAACACATCCGGTCAACACATCCGGTCAACACATTCTGTCAACACATCCGGTCAACACATCCGGTCAACACATCCGGTCAACACATTATGTCAAAACATTCTGTCAACACATCATGTCAACACATCCGGTCAACACATTCTGTCAACACATCCGGTCAACACATTCTGTCAACACATCCGGTCAACACATTCTGTCAACACATCCGGTCAACACATTCTGTCAACACATTCTGTCAACACATTCTGTCAACACATTCTGTCAACCCATTCTGTTAACCCATCCGGTCAACACATCCGGTCAACACATTATGTCAACAAATTCTGTCAACACATTCTGTCAACACATCCAGTCAACACATCCGGTCAACACATTCTGTCAACACATTCGGTCAACACATTCTGTCAACACATTCTGTCAACACATTCTGTCAACACATTCTGTCAACACATCCGGTCATTACATTCTGTCAACACATCCGGCCAACACATTCGGTCAACACATTCTGTCAACACATTCTGTCAACACATCCGGTCAACACATCCGGTCAACACATCCGGTCAACACATTCTGTCAACACATTCTGTCAACACATTCTGTGAACACATCCGGTCAACACATTCTGTCAACACATTCTGTCAATACATTCTGTCAACATATTCTGTCAACACATCCGGTCAACACATTCTGTCAACACATTCTGTCAACACATTCTGTAAACACATTCTGTCAACTCATCCGGTCAACACATTCTGTCAACACATCCGGTCAACACATCCGGTCAACACAATCTGTCAACACATTCTGTCAACACATTCTGTCAACACATTCTGTCAACACATTCTGTCAACACATTCTGTCAACACATTCTTTCAACACATTCTGTCAACACATTCTGTCAACACATTCTGTCAACACATTCTGTCAACACATTCTGTCAACACATTCTGTCAACACATTCTGTCAACACATTCTGTCAACACATTCTGTCAACACATTCTGTCAACACATTCTGTCTACACATTCTGTCAACACATTCTGTCAACACTTTTAGTGAGTTATTTCGTATTGCTGTTGTACTAATTTTTCTATTGAACCCTGAACCTTTACCTACGGGTGAATCCCCCCTACCCTCTTCCATTTCTATTAAAAATCCACACCCAATGCAGCTATAATGGAGCTGTCAATGTATGGAGTTCCTTATCCTGATTTATAGGATAGACTCCGCCAACGGCAAATACTCAAAAATTTCACCAATGCGTCTTTTGTATTTTCATTAGTTTTCATGCTGATTGAGTAGATGAGGGTGGGGTTGACAATCTTTTGCTAACAGTTTTCCAAACTAGCATTTCTAAATCATTCAGCGTGCCAACATTCTAAAAGTCGACTTGGTCTATTATACTGTTTTAAAATTATTTTTATAGGACTATTTATTTAACTCTGTAGCAAGACCAAGGCTAAAAGCAAAAGAGAATATTTTTAGAGAAAATAGTTAAAGCGTTTTAACTTTAATACAAAAGTAACGTGTTTGTGATTATCATTCTTTTTTATTGCATTTATAACAAATACAATATTTTATTACTAAGCTTTCACATTTATGGTAATTATTGTCTAAACCTAAACATTATCATTTGTTCCTACATCCTACATATTCCATAGTCTGTTGGATCGTTGGGGCGCCACAGATGATATGTAGGCCTACACAAGCCTTCTCCATTCCTCTAGTCTCTCAGCCGTTCTTAATGCTTCGCACAGTTTTGTTCCTGTCCATTCCTTGATGTTGTCCCCCCATCGTTTCTTTTGTCTTCCTCTCTTTCTGCCTCTTGTGGTGGTACCCTGCAGAATGGTTTTGGCAAGCCCGTTGGTTCTGGTGAAGTGGCCATACCATTCCAGTTTCCTTTTCTTGACTGTGGCCAGCAGGTCTTCATATTTTCCAACTTTCTGATGTATTCTTTTTCGTATCTGTTCATTGGAGATGTGATCTTTATATCAGATACCGAGCAGGGTCCTGAAGCATCTCATCTCCATGGCGTTTATCTTCTTTTCCAGCTCAGCTGTTAATGTCCATGACTCACAAGCATGTTACGAATGTCGGTCATAGAGGAATGACGTAGTAAGGCATTGACCTCCTAACAAGTGCGTATTAGAGTCCAAGGTTTGACCTTTATGCCCTGAGGGCAGTTTAAATAAAATAATTCGTCCAACCCCGTGGAAATTGGAGGATAATTCTGGATCGCAGTATTCTAGAGAGCAAGAAGTTAAAATGCGTATTATGACCCTGTAGAATCTTCGATGATAGTTTTCTTTGTAAAGTCCCCACCTCCTTAAAGTTAGTTCAGTTTGAAAGTTTGTAGAGTGAAGTCGCTATATTGATATTTGTATATTATATGCCATTTAATGAAATACTTATGTTGCCATCAGTTGATGCATTTATTGATCGTTTATATTGAGTCTACAATTTAAATAAAATTGTTTATTCAACAACTGGAGTTGTTTGATCTATCATTGTTGAGAAAGGTGTTGAAGATAATTATCACGAATATAACTACATTACTGCATAGACCTGTCAATCAAGGAACCCCTAGCTTGGGCTACAGATTAGCAGAATCTAGAGACTTCTAATAAAGATACAACTATATTCATTGAATCCGATTTAACGAGTCGTAATAATAGTCATCATAGAGACAGTCCATAACAATTTGTTAATCAATTGTAAATGTTATTTATTTATTTTGACCTCAGTTTAACTGAGTATTTAAAGTGTTTTGGGTTATTTGTGACATAGCTGCATTGGAACGAATACTGATCATTGAGAGGGATAGATACAAAGTAATCATACAAACTAGGTAGTTATTGTAATGTTTAAAAAATACATATACATTTTTTATTCAAATAATATATATATATATATGCATAATTTTCTAATACTTTTTACAGTTTCATCATTTTAAGTAATAATTTGTAATCCATTTATATATATTTATATATATATATATATATATATATATATATATATATATATATATATATATATCAATTTATATATATATATAGAAGAAACATATTAGAAATATTAGCTAAAATAAAACGGGGTAATTATTTCCCTTTAATTAAAAAACGTTTCCAGATTTTATTTAATTGTGATGCCAAAAAAATTAGTTTTGTAATTTATAACAAATATTATTGCCGAATTTTTATTTCTTTATATAAATCCAACACTAAGGTATTCATAACAAGATTTAATTATTAGAGGATTAAATTAAACGTTAAACAGTTGAAAATAAACATTTCCTGCCTTAATTGTTTGTCCATTTAAAGAGTTTATATTTTTAACATTAATAATTACAAAAACTACATAATATAGTGCTATTGAAAAAAGTCTCTTATATTTATTAAATTAATAATACAAATAAATTTGTTTTAGAATCACTTATATTTATGTTTCATTAAAAAAGATGAACATAAAAACTTTTTTAAATGTAATTAGTCTGTATCAAATCATGAGCGGTCAAATGTAAGTGACCTCTTTGTATGCAAAAGCTTTCATGTTCAATAAAATCTGTTCACAAGTGTAGGTTGTAAGTTGAACCAAAAGCTGAAAATAAAAGAGCGAATACCTAGCACATGATTTTCTTAAGCAGCTTCCTTCTAAACTTTTTTTGTAAATGGGCACATATGGACTTCAGTGCCCATTTCTTAAATGTTTATAATTAAACTTGCTGCATTTTAAAATCGCCAATATCCCGTTACTTAAAACGATCTTCATCTAAGAAGATTGTAATAATATCAAACCAGTTAGGCTTGATGTGGTATGCAAAAATAAGTCCATCAATTTGAAAGTCTTGCCTTTGATTAGAAAACTCCGCTTTGAGTGATTCGATGTAATTCTGAAAAAGCCCAACTATATATCTTAATATATGCCTTAATATAGGGATGTACATGTAGTTAAATGTTTTAAAATTGATTTCACGGCAAGATATGTCCAGTTTAAATGAAAATCCATTCCAGTGGTCCTGTGTGTCGCTATGTCATTCAGAAACATCGGCTTCAACAGTCAGTTTTCCTCATTCAGAACAGGAAAATGTTGTTAGTTTTTTTTAATAAATAAAAAACACCTCTTCGAGAACTCGTGTGCCAATTGAAAATCGCCCTGCGTGCCAGGTTTGGCACGCGTTCCATTGGTTACTGACCCCTACTGTAGACATATCCCTTGCATGGGCTGATTAAGAAGTAGGTAGCTGACCGCTGCAGTCATGGCGAACCCAGTATTTTCATCCTTTCACCAACTCTCTAAATTCTAAACTAAAGTGTTGTTGTTTTTGCTAAAAAAAATGAATTTCATTTAGCCACCCGGTAAACAGGACCGTGTGGGAGATTTTCTGTGTTTGATGCATATACCTTATAAAATACCTTCCCCTGCCTCCGCCCTACACACTTGAAATATTCAAATGGTATTTCGCTGCTTATATTGGTCATGGTGGTCAAGCGGTAGTGCGTTCATCTGGCGTTCCAAAGTTCCTGGGTTGGAGTCCTGGTAAAGGCTAGGATTTGTTTTCGGGACTGGAGGGTTTCCTGGGTACCTGACATTAGTTGAGGTAAAGCCAAGGCGACGGGGGCCACAGTAGGCTATACAGTGACTGGCTCCCGAAACTGGTGAACGCTGTTTCACATGGCTTACTTTTTACTTTTGATAATACTTTTTAATGCTTTTTATACCGTGTACAGATTGTCTTAACAAGAAAACCATAAAAACGAAGTTTTTATTATACTCCCTTTATTTGCAAACTAAGTTTACCATCATGTAATTAAAAAATATCTGTGTCGCAAATCTAAAAAATATCTCCTTACTCTGTATGAATTGTTCTAAAAATAATCTTAGCACATAATTTTTTTTTTCTAGCTTTGCGCCGAAAAAGTATAAAAAGTTGCACAGGCATTTTTAACGCGAAATCAAAATTTTTCTTATGCTTTCCTTTTAAGAAATGAATATTGTCATAAGTGTAGTATTATTAAGTTGTTTTAACTGAAAATTTGATAGGATGTATTGTTAGTCGCCACAAGTCTGCTGTCCAAATTTCAGCTCGATCGGACCGCGGGAAGTGGTCGAAAAATCGAAGCCAATTTTTGCACCATTGCAGACAGACAGACAGACAGAAAATGCAACTTAAAATAAAGGGAGTAAAAAGGATGACAACAAAAATAGAACAGCAACAGCAAAAATAATAGTTCTCCCTCAGGCTTATGATAGACAAGTCTTTTAAAAAAACAGTACAATTCTAAATGTCTCTTTGTGTTATACCTGCTTCGTCTTCTTCGATCTCAAAAGTTATGATTTGGAGCAGGGTTCGGAAAACCTTTTGATAATAGTGTGCCATCGTAGGATTTCTAATTCATTCAGCGCGCCAACATCCTACAGGTCGCGCTGATATTCTCTTGTAGAAAACCCTTGCATAAAAGTTTGATGTATCTTCCGCGTGCCATTGAAAATAACTTTGCGTGCCAAGTCTGACACGCGTTTCGTAGGTTGCCGACCCCTGATTTGGAGGATTCAGACAACATATCCAATAATTGTGATGAACTGCGCCGTGGCTGTTAGTTACTCCAGTCCACCATACAACTGTCATTGAAGGTCACTTCCTGGGGGCTCCAGTCAACCATACAACTGTCATTGAAGGCCACTTCCTGGGGGCTCTAGTCCACCATACAACTGTCATTGAAGGTCACTTCCTGGGGGCTCCAGTCAACCATACAACTGTCATTGAAGGTCACTTCCTGGGGGCTCCAGTCCACCATACAACTGTCATTGAAGGTCACTTCCTGGGGGCTCCAGTCCACCATACAACTGTCATTGAAGGTCACTTCCTGGGGGCTCCAGTCCACCATACAACTGTCATTGAAGGTCGCTTCCTGGGGGCTCCAGTCCACCATACAACTGTCATTGAAGGTCACTTCCTGGGGGCTCCAGTCCACCATACAACTGTCATTGAAGGTCACTTCCTGGGGGCTCCAGTCCACCATACAACTGTCATTGAAGGTCACTTCCTGGGGGCTCCAGTCCACCATACAACTGTCATTGAAGGTCACTTCCTGGGGGCTCCAGTCCACCATACAACTGTCATTGAAGGTCGCTACCTGGGGGCTCCAGTCCACCATACAACTGTCATTGAAGGTCGCTTCCTGGGGGCTCCAGTCCACCATACAACTGTCATTGATGGTCACTTCCTGGGGGCTCCAGTCCACCATACAACTGTCATTGAAGGTCGCTTCCTGGGGGCTCCAGTCCACCATACAACTGTCATTGAAGGTCACTTCCTGGGGGCTCCAGTCCACCATACAACTGTCATTGAAGGTCGCTTCCTGGGGGCTCCAGTCCACCATACAACTGTCATTGAAGGTCACTTCCTGGGGGCTCCAGTCCACCATACAACTGTCATTGAAGGTCACTTCCTGGGGGCTCCAGTCCACCATACAACTGTCATTGATGGTCACTTCCTGGGGGCTCCAGTCCACCATACAACTGTCATTGAAGGTCGCTTCCTGTGGGCTCCAGTCCACCATACAACTGTCATTGAAGGTCACTTCCTGGGGGCTCCAGTCCACCATACAACTGTCATTGAAGGTCACTTCCTGGGGGCTCCAGTCCACCATACAACTGTCATTGAAGGTCACTTCCTGGGGGCTCCAGTCCACCATACAACTGTCATTGAAGGTCACTTCCTGGGGGCTCCAGTCCACCATACAACTGTCATTGAATGTCACTTCCTGGGGGCTCCAGTCCTCCATACAACTGTCATTGAAGGTCACTTCCTGGGGGCTCCAGTCCACCATACAACTGTCATTGAAGGTCACTTCCTGGGGGCTCCAGTCCACCATACAACTGTCATTGAAGGTCACTTCCTGGGGGCTCCAGTCCACCATACAACTGTCATTGAAGGTCACTTCCTGGGGGCTCCAGTCCACCATACAACTGTCATTGAAGGTCGCTTCCTGGGGGCTCCAGTCAACCATACAACTGTCATTGAAGGTCACTTCCTGGGGGCTCCAGTCCACCATACAACTGTCATTGAAGGTCGCTTCCTGGGGGCTCCAGTCCACCATACAACTGTCATTGAAGGTCACTTCCTGGGGGCTCCAGTCCACCATACAACTGTCATTGAAGGTCGCTTCCTGGGGGCTCCAGTCCACCATACAACTGTCATTGAAGGTCACTTCCTGGGGGCTCCAGTCCACCATACAACTGTCATTGAAGGTCACTTCCTGGGGGCTCCAGTCCACCATACAACTGTCATTGAAGGTCACTTCCTGGGGGCTCCAGTCCACCATACAACTGTCATTGAAGGTCACTTCCTGGGGGCCATATGGCTGACTGGGTAGTGTGGTACAGGGATAGGTCTGAAGGAATTGTTCCGCGTTTTCGGGAGCTGTTCCGCAAGGGGAGGCTTATTTCGCTTGCTTCAATTCGTAGTTTGCGGAACATGTGCTGCTTCAGCCTGTCATGACCTGTCCTTAGGCTGAAGATGATGTGTTAAAATTGGCGGTAGAGTTTGGAGTAAGCATCAATCTTTGGGTTGTTTTGTTGCAGCTCAGACCACTCTTTTGGATTCATTTCTTTTGAGTATTGCCTTGATTTCTTCGGAGCGTAGGCATGGGTCTGTCTGGTTTTGTCAGTTTGCTTTTTATTAAAAATTCTGTTAATATATTA
Organism: Anisus vortex; assembly: GCA_949126835.1. Lineage (NCBI taxonomy): Eukaryota > Metazoa > Mollusca > Gastropoda > Planorbidae > Anisus > Anisus vortex. Next base: position 1,802,912 of record OX421509.1, read on the forward strand.
CGTCATAAGATGTTCAAGAACTGTACAAGATAAGAAAAGGAAACTGAATGACCCCCATCCCCCATATTTTTACCTGAGTTCTCGTGCTGGAGGTAAAGTGGCTCAACGTTGAATGTCCTGTGCAGGGCTCTGGCGTCCTTGACCCACATGGCGCTGCAGTCGAAGTGAACCATAAGCCATTTGCTGGGGTTGAATGCGAAGGAGTTTACGTACTCTATCCCTGGGATGGTAATCACGTGATAGATAACAACAACAGAGCAATGTAAATAAACAGTTTCAAATAGATATAACGACATCCAAACATGGAATGGGTTGCCCGAAGAAACCAGGAAAACCAATAACTTGACATAATTTAAAACATAATCAAAATGCAAGACTAGGAGAATAATCATATCTATCTTTTGTAAGTCTCTGGTAAGTCATTCATCTATTACCGACATTCGTAACACAAAGGCTACTATTTGTTTTTAGAAAATCAGAATTTAAAACTTTGAAATATTAGGGCCTAAATATATCTTTACAAATCAACTATGGATAATTTAATTAGATAAAATATTAGTTTTTCTGTAGTTTAGAAGGAAAATGTTTAAACATATTAATATTATTGCCCCCCCCCCGTGCAATATTTTCCTCAGCATGTAATACATCCCCCTTCCCGACACCCTCCCCATTCCGGCGCCCTACCTAATGTTTTTTCTTCATTATCATAGTGACTATGTTCGCTACCCTGAACCCCTCTGTCGTCGATCCATGCATTAAAAAAAAATTACTGAATGAATGTAGTGACACGTGTTGTTGTTATCATGTTGACTGGACTATGGGGAAGTGTACTCTTGAATGTCTTATTTGAATGTATCTGCCCACTTTTCTCTTCCCCTGGGGGAGGGGTCCAGGCTATTGCCTGTCTCGCCACATCGCCCTCGGGTCTTCTCAGGGTGCGCCCTAGCCATCCCCCCTTCTGTCTTTCTCCCATCCACAGAGATAAATAAATATCACGATGTGCAGAGATGTGTATACTCTATTCCATGGAAATCAATTCCAGACTCTAATGAGGACTCGAACTAAAAATTAGAGCGAGCTGCCCCCCCCCCCCGCCAGATCACCGTACCTCATTTCCAGTGCAATCTCTTACCGACTGACCACCTGGTCAGCATGACCGAAAGAGTCACTCCTTCCCCCCTCCCCACCCGTGGCATCGACATTAGGCGGCCCTAGTTCTCTATGAGTTTGGAAGAAACACCTTCTCCAATATACCGCTTACCTGTCATCCACGTTCTGTATTCCGGACATATGAAGGCAGAACCAGCATAGGCGGCGTCTACATGGAGCCACAGGCGCTCTGCTTCACCTAGGAGGGCCACCAAGTTTTATATACACACAATAGAAAAAACCAAAACACTTGTACAATGGCAAAGTTAATTACAACAGTGAAGGAGTGGCTCAAGGCTAGCAGAAACGTAGGAATTATAGTCGGAACATGGTTTAGGTTGATGGATCTCTACACAACCGGTTAATCGGTTTTAAGTCGGTTTTGAGCAAATTGGGAATTTTTTAATACCCCCCCCCCCCGCCCCTCCCCCCCCCAAACAAAAAAAAATAAAAATAACGTATATTTTATAATACACAAGGCATTAAATTCTTACTTAACAATACAACACAATAACAATCTGTTATGATGCTCAGATAAACATAAGAACAAAAACACCTTTCTTATCCCTTATGCGAGAACAAATGCATGTAGTTACTTTCTTCCCGAGTGGCATCCGGGCATAGAATGTGTTGCCTAAACAAACCAAGAAATCTTATAAATTAATATCATTAATAAAAATGCAGGACCACGGATGATCAATAATCTTCTCTGTAGAAGGAGCGTCTGTAATATAGAGGGTAAGATAAACAAATACAAGTGAAAAAAATATTTTCAAATTCTCTTCTGTTTTTGACTTGATTCTTTTCGGTCTTTTTAAAAAACGGTAAAAAGAACTTAAAGACCTTTCTCTTTGGCTAATACATCTGCCACTGCAAATCACTTCAAGAGCGCACTGAGCATGCTAATTTAATAGCATGGATAGAAGCGCTATAGCCCATTACAGCTCATTCTTATTTGATCGTATCTTATTATATTAAATCACAATAAAATAATGATTAAATATGTTTTAAATTCTAACAGCCAGATAGGGTCTTGGAGCTAAGCTAGCTTGACCCACTCCTTGCATGTTACGCCATGGACTTAAGAGGCGGAAGCCTCGTCCAGATAGACTGAAATTCAGATCCGGTTCGGAAAAAAAGGTAACTAAGGGCCAGTGATGCAGCGTTCACCGATTTCTGTGGTCACGGAATACTAGGGGAATGTGTGGCCAGCACAATGCCCAGCTGCCTTTGCTTTACTCCAAATAATTTCAGGTACCCATCAGAGTAGACTCAGGGACACCCTCAAGTCCCAGGAAAAAAAACTTAGCCTGCACTAGGATTCGAACACAGAATCTTCGTATCGCCAGTCGAACGCTCTGCCATATAATGAGTGCTAAAAAAAGTCATACTTCTACCCCGTGTTGCACCCAGCACTTTTTTTTAGACCCAGCTCCCCTCCCCCTCCCCCACATTCACGCCCCAAATCCCAAAGGCGAACACGTACACAGTACACACCCTGTTTGAAATGTTATTTTTCTTTAGCCATATTCACAATGCATTTACTTTACTTTTTTTTACAGTTTTTTTTTTTAAATTAACATTTTGAACACAATACTTTTATTACAGAGAGGCTAAAAGACATTCAAATTGTATTATACATGTATTGCATTGTAAAAAAAAGTAAGCCGGCTGGTCCAGTGGTTAGTTCACCGGACTGTCAACCAAAAAACCAACTGACACGTCGCGGGTTCTATCCCTGCCACCTACGGATCCCTGTCGCCCTGCATGAGTTTTGGGCCTAGTGGACGTAATAATCTTCTATCTAGAAGGAACGTCTGTAAAATTATAAGAAAATATATTGGTTACTTTATTGAAGTTTTTTTTTTTGTGACACTTATAAGTTCTGCCTGGGTAGATGTTACGTAGGGCAATTTATAAATTAGTGCGTACGTACAAAGTCAGTCAAGACCCACCCACGTAAGCATTCATAAACAAATCTTCGAAATCAAAAGAAATACCCACATTATACACCCCTTTAGTTTGTACATAAGATCATGATGGCCCTTAACCCTAAAATAACATATTATTGAATGTACGACCTTTGAACTGTACTTACACACCAATCCAATCTCTTTAAGGTTGTCAAACGCGCATGCGCCGGTCGTCCCCAATGTGGCACAAACCTATAGAAATAATATACCGACTGTTAAATGAGTCAAATGTATTGTATACTAGGCTTAGTTAAATTTGTCCTGCGTAGCCCGGGGAATTAATTACATAAGCATGATAGAGCTACAGATAGGCCTGGCATTTTTATAGACTACAATGAAGACTCATAATAACAATATTTACTATTCTTAGTTTTGAACAAATGTAAAATTATGGCTTGATGTATAGAATTTGTTTTGGGTAAATATCATCTCATCAAAAACATCTCATTTAAATCTCTTTAAAAAAATCGTACTTAAATAGTTAGTTGTTCTTGAAAAAATGTTCTGCTTTTTAACTTTTTGCTTTTTGAATGTGTCATTTAAATTTTTTTTTTTTAAAGTTTCATTTCTTTTGTTCTTTACGTCTGCTGAGAATGTCGAGAAGGTTTACCTGCCCCTTTTCCAAATCTTTCTTTTTTGTTTTTTAGAGACCAATAAGCATGCAGGGATCACCATGCAGAAATGATCATATAAAGGGCAATAAGAGGCTTCGATAAACACTCTGCCAATTTTAATCTCTTCGACCAGTTACTGGGTAACTATCAGTGCGGGGTTGACCCATGAGCAGTGGACCACCCTCCAGATATATATCAGTGCGGGGTTGACCCATGAGCAGTGGAGCACCCTCCAGATATATATAAAAACTAAACAAAACAATAATTCCCACCAAGTATCGAACTATTTCAAATAGATTGTCAGATACAGAATTTTGTCCCATTGACCTCACATCGTCTGCCCTAAATTTCTTTAGTTAAATGAGAATGAGTAGAATGAGTAGAATGAGTAGAATGAGTAGAATGAGTAGAATGAGTAGAATGAGTAGAATGAATAGAATGAGAGATATTTTTCTGTAATTAACGTGGCGCCTGCAGGTAAATCTGGAACTTACATAGAAAGGTATGAAACCTTTTTCCCTGTCCATCTTGACCGCCTCCTGCAGCACATCTCCGCGAAGGCTGAGATTGTCGTCAGAGAAGAGAAACCTCATTTTGACCAATCCAATCAGACCGGCTTTTTCTACAGACGAGTGGGCCTGTTTATAGACATACACATATAAGTTATTAGATATTACCTTTAGTTTATACCTTTTTATAGACATACACATTTAAGTTATAAAAGCTTACCTTGGCTTTATATCTTTTTATAGACATACAAATAGATCCATACGATTTTCTGTTATTTTAAAAATGAATTTATGATCACACAAATTAATGTGAGCTATTCCTTTACTTCTATTTAGAGCTTCAAAAAAACTGATTTAGGAAGGTCAGGGTTGAAAGATAGGTGGGTGAAAAATGTGAAAGACTGTCAGGCATAGTTTCACATCTATGTGCCACGTTTGAGCTTGATGGGATGAAAGGCAGTGGGTCAATTAACCTTTCGGAAGCTTTGTCCGTCATCTGCCAGACAGAAATGAACAAAGCTTTGCGAATATAAAGAGATTTAAAAAAATAAGTAGAGGCGATTTTGCCCCATTGTACTGGCAACACTATCCCCAAGTAAAAAGTGTCCGAGGAAGCTTATAAAATGTGCTTCACAAGTCTCATGGACCCAAACTGCACAAAGGAGGTGACTACTTTCTTTTTTAATTTCACTTTATAATATTTGCATCTCTTAAGCCGTGAACCTCAAAATGCTTCTCGGTCACATAGTCTTGACAGTCTTGACTAAAACAAAATAGTTTTACATGTTTAAAACTAAAAGGTACATTTTTTTTTATAGAGGGCTAATATCAGGAAGAATAGCTTTATGTTTCTTTGCTAATTATCTTTAGGATCTTCTGCTCCCCCCCCTCCCGGGCACACATTCCACACCTTTCATCGTCCAGGCAGAGACGCACCAGCTCACCTGGTCGGAACAGTAACCTATGAGCAGGCCGTTGATTTCAGCATCGTCCAAGTCGGGTTTGGTCACCTTGTAGCGTTGTATGGCCTCTGTCCTAGCAGCCAGGAGTGTGACGAAGGTGCAGTCACTCGCTGTGGTCTGTGGGGGAGTGAGGGCGTATACAGGAGGAGAGGAAAGATGTTTGCTATCATGGGCGGCCTTTCAATGCTTACTCATTAGCCAGTGTTAATGGAAAAGTTGATTTTTTAAGTTATCTTTTAATCATCAGTCGCTTCTTCTAGACAAAAAAAAATGATGATCTACTTCTGAACGTGTATCAAGTCTTAATAATACATAAGGCATTAAACTCTAATTTAGAAATACAACAATACAACCCAATAAAGTCATGTTGCAATGCTCAGATAAACGTAAAGACAGAAACACTTTCCTTATTCGTAATGCGAGAACAAATGCATATACGTGCTCTTTCTTCCCGAGTGGCATTCGGGCATGGAATGGGTTGCCTGAACGAACCAGGAAAATCAGAAACTTAACATCATTTAAATCATTAATAAAGACTAGACTCGGACCACGTATGAGCGATGGAAGCAATAATCTTCTTTATAGAAGGAGCGTCTGTAATATATAAGATAAGATCCCGTTTAATTCAGTCAATTAAAAAAAAAAACATGATTTCTCACTATTTAAAAAAAAATAGAAAAAACAATTTGCGAGAAAAGTAATTATTCTCTCAGATAAACTCTTATATAAACACAATGACACCTTTGTACTGCCTAGATTATTTTGGAAATGTCTACGTGTGTGACGACAGCGTATAAGGGGTATAGCTCTTTTCTTAATTTAATATTTACATTCCAAGGCCTATACATAAAAAAAAAACCAACTCTTGTTTCCAGCATTTCCAAAATAAAAAATAACAATTTAATGACATAAGTAATTTTTTTTTTAAAGAGGCCTTTTACTTGAATTCACTTACCTGGATACATCCACCTCCCATACTCTTGCTTTTCTTGTCACCATGGAGAAAACAAGATGGCAGACCGATCATCTTGCCAAGCCAGTCCATCACTATGGTTTCTAGTTCAGTGCACGCCGGACTGGAGGCCTTGTGGACAGTTAGCAGAATTATCGTCCCTTACGTACAGTTTAGACTACTGACCACTAGGTAGCCAATATACAGTTTAGACTACTGACCACTAATTAGCCAATATACAGTTTAGACTACTGACCACTAGGTAGCCTATGTAAAGTTTAGACTACTGACCACTAGGTAGCCTATGTAAAGTTTAGACTACTGACCACGAGGTAGCCTATGTAAAGTTTAGACTACTCTGACCACTAGGTAGCCTATGTAAATTTTAGACTACTGACCACTAGGTAGCCTATGTAAAGTTTAGACTACTGACCACTAGGTAGCCTATGTAAAGTTTAGACTACTGACCACTAGGTAGCCTATGTAAAGTTTAGACTACTGACCACTAGGTAGCCTATGTAAAGTTTAGACTACTGACCACGAGGTAGCCTATGTAAAGTTTAGACTACTCTGACCACTAGGTAGCCTATGTAAATTTTAGACTACTGACCACTAGGTAGCCTATGTAAAGTTTAGACTACTGACCACTAGGTAGCCTATGTAAAGTTTAGACTACTGACCACTAGGTAACCTATGTAAAGTTTAGACTACTGACCACTAGGTAGCCTATGTAAAGTTTAGACTACTGACCACGAGGTAGCCTATGTAAACTTTAGACTACTCTGACCACTAGGTAGCCTATGTAAATTTTAGACTACTGACCACTAGGTAGCCTATGTAAAGTTTAGACTACTGACCACTAGGTAGCCTATGTAAAGTTTAGACTACTGACCACTAGGTAGCCTATGTAAAGTTTAGACTACTGATCACTAGGTAGCCTATGTAAAGTTTAGACTACTGACCACAGGGTAGCCTATGTAAAGTTTAGACTACTGACCACTAGGTAGCCTATGTAAAGTTTAGACTACTGACCACTAGGTAGCCTATGTAAAGTTTAGACTACTAATCAATAACTAGCCGATTTAAAGCCTAGACTACTGACTAATAACTAACTGATACAATACACAGAATACTGACCAGACTAAAGTATCGATATGACAACCTACCCATGTAAAGCCTAAACTGCTGATTGCGTTTGCCAACATGTCTCCCAGAAGAGACGGGTAGGAATTCAAGGCCGGAAAATAAGCATGCATGTATGGACTTTGCCAATGAGTTATCTGTTCCAAAAAAAAAAAAAAAAAAAGTTTAGCCAGAATCAAATTTTAATTACTTTCAAGGAATTCAAAATGCAGAATTTCGTTTACATTTATAAATAATTATTTGCACATTAATCTTTAACTAGAAGGCCTCGAATGCCGTTTGCAGCCATTTTAAAACAAACTGTAAACAACTGGCATTTCGTTTGTCTTTATTTTCAGCAACAGACTTTTTATAAAACCCTGCTTGCCTAAATCTAATGTCTGTGATTTCATCCAGTCTTCTGCTATAGCAGTTGTGTTTTTGTTAAATTTCAAAGTTAGCTATATATCAATGTGTGCGTATGTACACTTTTAGTCGAGACCTCTCCAAAATTCATAGTACGCATCTGTACACATCTGTACACATCTGTACAGACATTCAGGCAATCTCCCAAAGAGTAAGCCTCCCGTCTTTAAGAGTGTGCACGTAATATATGAATGGCCCCTTAGATGAAAACACGTTAACGACACTTTTTAGTTGTGCAGACATTCGGAACGTACCCCAGGCATTATGACCCTCTCCACGTCGGCAAATATGTCCTCCCAAGAGTCCGGTTTGTCCGGGGCTGAGTCTGGAACCAAGGACTGCATGTATCCAGGCTTGACGTCCGGGAAAACTCGCCGCTGGCGTATGTTGTTCAGGTAGTCGACGATGTAGTCAACTGTCTGCTTGGCTGTAGTGGACAAACATGATGGTGAGTTGTATATTTATCTATCTAAATAACTAACTGTTTATCTATCTATCTAAGTATATAACTAACTGTTTGTCTATCTATCTATCTGTCTCTTTGTCTGTTTATCCATCTATCAAAATAACGGTCTATCTATCTATCTATCTATCTATCTATCTATCTATCTAACTAACTAACGAAGGAACGAACTAACTGTCTATTTAACTAGCTAACTGTCTACCTATCTATCTATCTATCTATCTATCTATCTATCTATCTATCTATCTATTTAACTGTCTAACTATCTAGCTAGCTACCTGACTTTTTTGTCTATCTGGTCTTTCTGTTCTATGTATTGTATCTCTTCAATCTATTCAATCCAATCTATCTATATATATATCTTTTCTTTCAATTTCACGTACCCATCTACCTAAAGCACACTATCAAAGAAAAACCAGGGAGAGGGTGAAGGCAGAAGGGAGAAGAAGTGAAAGAATAAAGGAGGAAGTGAAGCAGAAGGGATGGAGAGAAGAAACAATGGAGGAAGTGAAGTAAGAATTGAACAGAGAAGGGAGGAGTGTTAAGTAAAGCGCCAGTATTTGTTACCTTGGTTAAACTACATATAGTAGTAGCCCAGGGGAAAATAAAATAGGCCTGTATAAACTACAGATAAAATGTTAAACTCCAATAAACAGAAAGCTATAAATCTAATAAGTAAAAGAAAATATTATTCTTTCCTGAAGACATTTAGGAAAGTAATATACAAATAAACATTGTAATCCGGTTGAAAAATAGGCAAGATTTTTTATTTAACAAAAAGCTAAATTGCCCGGTGTTGCCCGTGGATTTACAATCTTATTTTTTAAAAAAAAGTAATATTAATTTAAATAAAAAAAATTTAGAAAAAAAAATGTATAGACTATCTGGAGAATCGAACCCGGGTCAACCGCGTGGCAGTCCGATAGGTTATCCACTCAGCTAGAGAGGACACATGTGCTTTGTCAAATTGCAAAGGAAAAATATGAAGCAATAAGGTCACATGTCTTTAAATAAACCAATTTGATTGGTTAAACATACACGGTATGTATATATATATACTACCATCTATTTTTGACACACGAACGTTTAATTACAATAGCCACCGACATTAAAATAATACAAAAATTAAAACCCCAAGTTTTAAAACAGACGCTAGTAATCCAAGATGTAATTTAATCTTTAAAGAAGTACGAAAACCAAACACACCCACAAAAATAATCTACCCTGAGGCGTATGTTAGCAACTTAATCCTTTCAATTAACTTGTATAAACACAAATATTACATCCTCTAAACTCTAAACCAACAGTTTATTACGTGGTGTGGACATTTTGTCTAGCGAGAGTTTGTCAAAGCAATTGCAGATTAATTCGTTTTCCGGAAAACTTTACTTATATAATTTGATAATTTGATGTGTAAACCTCGTTTTCCAAATCTGAGGTCGTGGGCGAGGCTTGAAATCTAAAAAAAAATAAAAAAAATAAACGGGAATCTTCATCAGGTGTAGGGGTGAGACGGGGTGCTTAAAGTCTCCGTAAGTACTTGATTGAGGTGAATTGTGGGTAAACCGTTTCTTAAATTTAGTTTTAAATTTACTTTTCAACCAATCAACAGTAACGAAGATCGAAACCCATCAGATACAAAAACTCTTACCAAATAATAATTTAAAAATGTAGCAGAAACAAACAACAAACAAACAAGAACACCAAACAGTTCTATGAGTTACTAAAATAGTGACTTTTAAATTTCTGAATTAGGATGTTTTCATCTCATTTCAGTTTGCTAAATGTGATAACCATCTTACAGTGCAAATTATTAAGATAATTAATAACTGTTTTCTTAAGAATGTTCGAGGTTTCTAAATATATATTTCATTCTATTTTTTTATAATAATAATAGCATATTGAATGGATAATTTTCAAACCATGTAAAGAGTTACATATTAATTATCAAATAATATTGTCAACATACTTTCATATAAGTAATGATATAAGTAATGATATAAGTAATGATATAAGTAATGATATAAGTAATGATATAAGTAATGATATAAGTAATGATATAAGTAATGATATAAGTAATGATATAAGTAATGATATACGTAATGATATGCGTAATGATATAAGTAATGATATAAGTAATGATATAAGTAATGATATAAGTAATGCACTTTTAAAATTGTGCTTTTATAGAACACGGGGTCCGAACAGCAGCACATTCCACTGGCGTAACACAAAAATCCTGGTGAAGGCTAGGATTTATTCTCAGGTCTGGAGGGTGTTCCTGAGTGTACCCCACTCTGATGGGTACCAGACATAATTTGGAGTAAATTGGAGACTCTTGGACATTGTGCTGGCCATACAATCCCCTAGTATGCCGGGCAACAGAAACTGGTGAACGCTTTTTAACCGGCCTTATGAATCAATCAGTTCTGACGGGACAACTTACTCTGTTCAAGAATATGTTTTTTTTTATAAGCAGATCTTTAGATCAACTTTCAAAAAGTTTCTAAGTACTCTTCTCAAATACTTGATTGAAAATATGACGCACCTATGAAATGATGATGCAATGCGATTTATATAGTCGATTTGAGTACAAAATCGTTTTCTGTTTGACTTCGAACCTTTTACAAGTGATGTCATTTAATCTTATAAACTCATATACTTATAAACATTAAACGTTCGTACAGTCTATATACACGCATACATTTTGGACAAGAAAAACTTATAAATGAACGTATTTAACAAAAATTGAAAACCAAGAAACGTACAACGTTAAACCATAACCCTAAACATAACCAGCTCTCTAGTTTCAAAAAACTAATTGAACTCAAAAATTTATCCTTTAGTCTTTATTTACTTTTTTTTTCTGAATTATCTCCCCCCTTTTCCTTTTTTTTTTCGTCTTTCAATTATCTGCCCCTTGATTCTAGGCTTCCGTCCAATCCCCTGCCTCGCATGTTTATGGCAATTAATTTCTGATTGGTTTATAATCAAATTCACACCAATCAGCATTGCCATCTTATCATTGTCCTAATTCCAACCAATTCCGTCGGTCGGCAACTGCGTCAATAAGGATTTTCTCCATCGATTATTTTTTTACTGACGCTGGAGGATATTGTTGGAGGATATTGTTGGAGGATATTATTGGAGGATATTGTTGGAGGATATTGTTGGAGGATATTGTTGGTGGATATTGTTGGAGGATATTGTTGGAGGATATTGTTGGAGGATATTGTTGGAGGATATTGTTGGTGGATATTGTTGGAGGATATTGTTGGAGGATATTGTTGGAGGATATTGTTGGAGGATATTGTTGGAGGATATTGTTGGAGGATATTGTTGGAGGACATAGTTGGAGGATATTGTTGGTGGATATTGTTGGAGGATATTGTTGGAGGATATTGTTGGAGGATATTGTTGGAGGATATTGTTGGAGGATATTGCTGGAGGATATTGTTGGAGGATATTGTTGGAGGATATTGTTGGAGGATATTGTTGGAGGATATTGTTGGAGGATATTGTTGGAGGATATTGTTGGAGGATATTGCTGGAGGATATTGTTGGAGGATTTTGTTGGAGGATATTGTTGGAGGATATTGTTGGAGGATATTGTTGGAGGATATTGTTGGAGGATATTGTTGGAGGATATTGTTGGAGGATATTGTTGGAGGATATTTTTGGAGGATATTGTTGGAGGATATTGTTGGAGGATATTGTTGGGGGATATTGTTGGGGGATATTGTTGGAGGATATTGTTGGAGGATATTGTTGGAGGATATTGTTGGAGGATATTGTTGGAGGATATTGTTGGAGGATATTGTTGGAGGATATTGTTGGAGGATATTGTTGGAGGATATTGTTGGAGGATATTGCAGACAGAAAAATTAGAAGAGAAAAGTTTTGTAACTTTTTTTCTTCTTCACAAAAACAAAAGCAACAATCTAAAATATATTTATTTTTCAGGGTAGCTTTCAGTGCTGATGTCTTATCTTATCTTATCTTATATCAGGCCTCACGAGAGGGAGGTACAGCCGGTACGCCGTACCGGTGCCCATAAGAGTTTAGGGGCCCATTAATATTTAAAAATAATTATTGTTGCTATTAAGCTAAGAGGAGATGCCCCAAAACCTCCTACAATCTCACGTGGCGCTGGGGTTCCTTAATTTTGGTATTCTTTGTATGTGTACTTGATGATAAAATACAAAGAAGCCTCTAGTTGTAATATAGGGCCTAATTATTTTCGATAGTATTTAGGATCTCTTTTTTATTATTTTTTTCAGAGACACTTACAAATATAGAGGCTTACAGGCTTACAGTTGTCCCTGTTAGCTTAGTAGCCTAGGCCTAAATACTCTATGTCGCCGCATACCAGTTAAAGCTAGTTAGTCGATCATTTTACTCATTAATGATTTCCTGTGCGGTAGCCAAGAGAGGCGGTTGAAGGTATCATAATTTTAAACAAATGTATTGAACATTTAAAACACAATTTTTGTCATTTAACAAAATGAATTTTGGGAAGAGTCTGCACACAAATAATGTATGCGTCAACTGTATTGCTACATAACCCTACATTCGACTACACAACATACATTACTGGCGAATATTTACAACTGACAAGAGTAACACCAATAATTAAATGACTTAATCTAGAAACACTAGAGCAGGGATCGCCAACCAAAGGAACGCGTGCCAAACTTGGCACACAGAGCGACTTTCAATGGCACGCGAGAGACCTCTATGAGGATGTTTTTTTATTCATAAAAAAACATTAACATTTTCCGGTTCTGAATGAGGAAAACTTACCGTTGAAGCCGATGTTTCTGAATGACACAGCGACACACTTAAGGACCACTGGAATGGATTTGCATTGAAACTGGACATATCTTGCCGTTAAATTTTAAAACATTTAACTACATGCACATCCCTATATTAGGGCATATATTTTAAGATAGGTAATTGCTCTTTTTCAGAAGTACATCGAACCACTCAAAGCGTAGTTTTGTAACAATTTGTTCATACCACATTAAGCCTAACTGGTTTGATATTACTACAACCTTTTTAGATGTAGTTTTTTTTTTAAGTGGAGGAATATTGGCGATTTTAAAATGCAGCAAGTTGAATTTAAAAAAAAATGGGCATCCAAATATGACCAATTGCGAAAATAATCTGGAAGGAGCTGTTTAGTAAAGTGTCGTCTGCTATTCTCAACTGCCAGGCATTCGCTCTTTTACTTTCAGCTTTTTATTCAAATTGCACTTGTGAACAGATTTTATCGTACATGAAAGCTGTTTTAAACATACAAAGAGGTCACCTACACTTGACCACTCAGAAATAACTAAATATGTATCCGACATTATACAAATAGCAAAAAGCATTCAAGACAAGGCGCTCATTATTTAATACAGACTAATTACATTTAAAATAGTTTTTAGGCTCATCTTCTATAATTAAACATAAATATAAGCAATTCTAAAACAACTTTATTTGTAACTTTTTTAAATATAAGAGACTTATTTAATAGTACTATATTATGTTATTTCTGAAATTATTAATGTTTAAAATATAAACTCCTTAAATGGACAAACAATTAATACAGGAAATGTTTATTAACAACTGTTTAACGTAAATTATTTCAATCCTATAATAATTAAATCTTCTAATGAATATTATAATGTTCGATTTATCTAAAGAAATAATAATTAGTCAGTACCGGTAATATTTGTTATGTTACAAAACATCACTTGTTTGGCATCACTAATGAATCAAATGTCTTAAAATGTGGACACGTTTTTTTAATTAAAGGGAGATAAGTAACCCGTTTTAATTGCGCTAATATTTCTAACATGTTTTTTTTCTTTTATAAAACCATAAATGGTTTACAATTTATAACTTTGAAATTATCAAACTGTAAAAGTATTTGAAAATTATATAAATATTATGTGACTGAAGAATGTATGTGTATATTTTCAAACATTTTATTAACTACCCAGTTTTTATGATTACAATTTATCTTTTCCGATTTATGATAATATTGGTTTCTTCTGTCTACTTGTAATCACATTTAAGTACCTCCCAGTTAAACTGAGATCAAAATATAATAAACATATGCATGTGTTAGATCAGCGGTTCCCAAACTGGCGGGGGGGGTGGCGCGACCCCCTTGGGGGTCGAATGACCATTTCGCGGGGGTCGCCAAAGACCTTCGGAAAACGTATGTTTTTGATGGTACTAGGAGCCGAAACACAGTTCATCTTTCCGTCACCAAGAGAGTCCACCTACATGCAGATACATCCGCATACTACGTGTAGGCTACTTGGCACAATGTCATCAATACAGGTGTATGTGACAAGGTCGGTACCATAATGCACGCATGCGGACCAGTAACACGTGTGTAGAGAGTTGTGTTAAGCAGCCATTGTGTTAAAAGCAGTAGGCCTAGTATTGGCGATAAAACGACCGACACTTCATGAATATTTTGGAATTTAGTGTAGATTCTGTTCGGTCTGGATTTCAAAACAATTAGTGACCAAAAGTAATCGGAGCTCACTTTATGATATATTGACAAATATTAGCAACAAAGACATTGTCGCACCAGTTAAAAGCGTATATAAATATAAAGCGTCATAAGTTGTGCCCTTTTGTAAAAACAAGATCTTTAAACAGTCGACTGTTTTCGCAATTGTGCAACGAGTATGATGCTCCGAAAATATAACATGCCTTAATTTATCTAAAAAGATCCGATCATTCCAAATGAAATTTAGCTTTTGCATAAAAAATTTGATGAAAATGAAATGTATATGCTGTCTACTTCAGGCCCCACGAAGAGGGCGTGTGTTTGTGTGTGTGTGTGTGTGTGCGTGTGTAGTTATTGCGCTGCGCCGGGGCCCATAAGAGGTGAATGATATGATTACATTCTAATGGTAATTCCTATGGCAGTTTCATAAAATGGTCCATAGACCTTTTAAAAGATTCCTGATTTCTATAAACGTATGTAATGCAAATAAATCATCTAGATTTGACTAGTGTTGAAAGTGGGATTGAAAAACACTTTTTTTTCTCATGTGGCTCCTGGTCTACTTTATCTGCTTTCTTTGAAAAACATGACAAAATGATTACGATGATAAATTCTGTGAAATAACACTTTCACATGCTTGCAGCCGAAATTTCATGATACTTTCCAAATCTACCCGACACTACATATCTATGTACTTGCCAGAAGCCCATTCACATTCAAAGTTTAAGATATTCATGAGAAAGCACAAAGTTCATTGAGCGTATTAACAACGTTGCATAGAGAACTGATTTCTCTATAATGCCAGGTACAAAATTATGAATCAAATGTTTTCAGTCATAAACTATTTTGACTGAGATTGTGTTGCGCCATTTTCTTCCATTTCCAACAAAATATCTTAGTAAACATGCTTTTCCACCTTGTTGGTTATCAAGTCTAAACACAGTAGACTTATCGTTCGAGGTGAACTGCTTAATTGTTCTCTTGCAAAGACTGTCCCAAGAATTTCTGATCCGATGAGAAATAGGCCTACGCAATGTCAACCATCACAATAGCTGACGTTCTGTTGTAATTAGAAATATAGGCCTAAGCCTAAACTTATACCGGTATTTTGCAATATTTAATTACATTTGTTTTTATGTCTTCTTTTTTTTAATGATTAATCGCTATTCTTTAATTAGGTTCAATTTGTAACAATAAAAATACATCGTGCAAATTAGATATTTACATTACAATTCATAACAGTTGCAGTAATAAACTAGAAACGAAATTATTAATTTTTTTTATTGGGGGGGGGGGGGGGGGGTCGCCAAAGCATGATAAACTGTAAAAAGGGGTCGCGGCCTAAAAAAGTTTGGGAACCACTGTGTTAGATCCTCATCTTCATTAACAAATGATAATGTTTAGACATTAGTTACCATTGAATGTGAAAGTTTAGTAATTAAATATTGTATTTGATGTACATGCAAATAAAAAATGATGATAATCACAAACACGTTAATTTAGTATTAAATATAAGAAGCTTCAAAACTTTTCTCTATAAAACTCATTTCGCTTTTGGCCTTGGTCTTGTTAAGGAGTTAAATTAATTGTCATATAAAAATAACTAGAAAATATATAATAGAGCAGGTTGACTTTTAAACTGTTGGCACGCTGAATGATTTAGCAATCTTAGTTTGGCACACTGTAAGCAAAAGGTTGCCGACCCCTGTACTAGTGGACAGAAGGACAATTCAGGACAATGACAAAGGTAGTAATAATTACATAATGCATTAAACTCTAATTTAAAAATACAACACAAAAACAATCTGTTACAATGCTCAGATATACATGAGGACAAAACATCTTTCCTTATCCATTAGGCGAGCTTCGTCGGCATTTCGTCGGCATTTATGCGATAACAAATGCACGCAAGCACTTTTTCATCCCGAGTGGTAGCCTATCCGGGCTTGGAATTGGTTGCCCGAACAAACCAGGAAAACCAGCAACGTATCATTTAAAACACTAATATAAACGTCAAACCATGGACGTGCCTAGGACGCAATAATCTTCTTTACAGAAGAAGATTATGTAATGAATAAGATAATAATTACATTGATCAAACTTGGTAAACGCCCCATCCATTACATTATAACCATACATTATCGGCAGATTTTGGGTGTATGCCATCTATCAAATCACGTATAC
Organism: Anisus vortex; assembly: GCA_949126835.1. NCBI lineage: Eukaryota > Metazoa > Mollusca > Gastropoda > Planorbidae > Anisus > Anisus vortex. The sequence goes on from OX421509.1 coordinate 1,819,780, forward strand.
CACTTATCCCATGTTGACCACTAATGAACCGATTCTTAGCATCACAGTTTTTTTTTAAGCTTCGATGTACCTATCTGGGATAACGGAGTTCTTTTCAACCAAATTAATCATCAATCAACAGTGAGAGTCACTGAAAAGATCTTGTACCGGCATCTTTTTTTTATCTCGAGGGCCTTGTCTTATATATCACAAACGTTTCTTCTTCATCCGTGGTCCGAGTCTAGTCTAGTATCTTTATTAATGTTTTAAATGATGTTAAGATACTGTTTTTTTTCTGGTTTGTTCGGGCAACCCATTCCATGCCCGAATGCCACTCGGAAAGGAAGAGTACTTATATGTCGCGTGATTGGTCAAGACAAAGAGCGGTGTAAAGCTATCCCGATAAACTGGGATCAAATCTTTTTTTTTCTTTACATTTTTTTTTCCTTTCCTGAGTTCTAAGAGAAAAATGTCTCTACTCATGGGGATTATACGTTATTCAACTCAGGTAACGACTGTGGCACTGTACTGGCCACAAATTACCTTTGTATGCTGAGGTCATCAAGGCGTGCTTCTCTGGTGCTATTAAAGGGAATTTAAGTTGAAGTAATTGACTGACATTTTGAAATACACACACAGAAAAAAAACTATGATAAACAATTTATGTCTAGTTATGTTGCTAGACTAGACTCAAACTTATGTTGTTGGCCACTGTGGACTAATGTCACAGAGTTGGTGGGCTACTGTGGACTAATGTCACAGAGTTGGTGGGCTACTGTGGACTAATGTCACAGAGTTGGTGGGCTACTGTGGACTAATGTCACAGAGTTGGTGGGCTACTGTGGACTAATGTCACAGAGTTGGTGGGCTACTGTGGACTAATGTCACAGAGTTGGTGGGCTACTGTGGACTAATGTCACAGAGTTGGTGGGCTACTGTGGACTAATGTCACAGAGTTGGTGGGCTACTGTGGACTAATGTCACAGAGTTGGTGGGCTACTGTGGACTAATGTCACAGAGTTGGTGGGCTACTGTGGACTAATGTCACAGAGTTGGTGGGCTACTGTGGACTAATGTCACAGAGTTGGTGGGCTACTGTGGACTAATGTCACAGAGTTGGTGGGCTACTGTGGACTAATGTCACAGCGGTACCACTCTATATATTTTAGTTTTGAATAATTGGAAGAAAATAAAAAAATTGTCCCCACCATGTCCCCACCATGTCCCTACCATGTCCCTACCATGTCCCCACCATGTCCCCACCATGTCCCCACCATGTCCCCACCATGTCCCCACCATGTCCCCACCATGTCCCCACCATGTCCCCATTATGTCCCCACCATGTCCCCACCATGTCCCCACCATGTCCCCACCCTGCCCTTACACCGAGTATCCAGTTTCTAGAGACAGGCTTCCCCAAGTAAGGTATCGGAGGGAAATCTCTTGTTCTTGACCGGAATGTGTATGTGTTTATTTAGTGAATACACTTCCTCTGAACCTGTTATCTTTCTAAGCACAATTCCTTTTTTTGTGCGTATAGTCTATTTTTTTTTACAAGTCAACTGCATTGGCAATACCAACGTTATCATAATTCTTTTTTTTTAACTCTTAAGGTTGGCAGCTAATCAAAAGAATGAATAAACCAATCAATAGCCACGGTTTTTAAAAAACAACACAAAAAAAAAAAAACAAGCTGCAGACGGCAAAAGATTAAAGGGAAATAATCCACTTCAAGTTAATCAGATTATTGCACGCTGATTTAATGCCAACCCCAATTTTTATAAGCGCTGTTTAACGTATAATAAGCAATGATACTTTTTTCTATTAAAGAATAAAGCCCTTTCGAGCTTAATACCAATCAATTAATATAACATTTAAAAAAAAAAATATATTTTTACTCCCTTTCTTTTAACTCGTACCGTCTGTCTGGTTGGTTGCTTGATAGCAAAACTTTGCATTGATTTTTCGACCACTTCCCGTCGTCCCATGGAGCTGAAACTTGGGCAGGTGACTGTTGCAACTAACAATACATTCTATTAAATCTTCAGCATCATAGCCTTTGGAATAGTTACTAACACATTCGACCAATTTGGGAATCGAAGAACATTTTACGTAAAAACATGTCTGCCTCTACCGGAAGAGACGAAAGTAAATAAACTTTTCAAATATGTTCGTTTTTACTAAATAAATAGAATGAAAACGACACAATGTAGCCGAAACAAAGCTAGTTATCTTTTTATGTTTTTTTGCGGGCCAGAGCTAGAAAAAAAAGGATGCGCAAAATTTTAGTGTGGAAATTCATAAGGTATGATATCACTTATATTTATTTTAATCTATCAAAATATAAATTAAATTAAATATAAACTTAGTTTACAAAGAAAGGGAGTATAAAAAAAACTTTGTTTTTATGGGTTAGTTTATTATGTTTCTGTTTATCTATCTTTCATTCCTCCAACCCAAGAGAGAATTTGAATTATTCGCTCTATCCTGATTTAATAAAGCATCTATTAACAATGTGTGAACAATGAATCTATAATAGTTGCAATTATATATGCAGTTTCTATCTTTTACTTATCCTCATCGTATTAAATTACTAGACCTAGAAATACTAGAAGAACTAAAGGGCAAACAGAATTAACACCACAATAACAAACTATTACAATACTCAGATAGTTAGAGGGGTAAATAACATTGTCTTATTCCATATGCAAAAATAAACACACATAGGCCTAAGCTCATATTTTCCAGAGTGGCAGCCAGGCATGGAATGGGTTCTTATCTTATACATCATAGACGCTCCTTCTGAATAATCCAGAAAAAAAAAAACATCCTTTAAAACACTGATAAAAATGGAAGACTAGCCTCAAAGCCACTGTTAAGTCTACGACATAATGATATTCTTTATAGAAGGAGCGTCTATATCACGTAAGATAAGATAAATCGTAGGCTTATTTGTTTCAATTCGATTTAAATATAATTATTGCTTTTAAAACAATCGCCTTGATTAAAAGCCACCCCCCCAAAAAAAAAAAAAATCACCGATTCCTCCCTGCTCCACCCCCGTCATATAAAAGCAATAACATCCCTATAACAATGTTACAGACGGACAAGGGAGAGAACCGCTTCTGTGCCCGACTCGAACGACAGTCAAATAACGTCCGTATGTTCAAGCTAACGATCGCCTCCCCTTCTAAACAAAACGTTCGGTGGAAGTGACTGAAAACATTTTCTCATTTCCCCTCCCCCATGCCCCTCCCCCATACCAAGAGCTTGATCTGTCGCGTCATAACCTCTCAGACTAAGAGGGGAAGGGTTTTCTTTTTTAAAAGAAGGATACACCCCTCTATTTTTTGTTATTGATGATGATAACAAACCCTATTAAATTTTTACCCAAAGCATCCCCCCCCCCAAAAAAAAAATAAATAATAATATAAAAAAAACTAGTTTTACAGGATTCGTTCTATAGTCCTACACCTTCTATTCATGTCTCCATATTGACACACTGACACACAGTCTCCCTTACTTGAAATAATTTCTAGACAAGTAGTAATAATACATAAAGCTTTAAACTCTAATTTAGAAATACAACCCAATAAAACCTGTTGCAATGCTCAGATAAACATAAAGACAAAAACACTTTCCTTATCCCTTATGCCAGAACAAATGCATATACGTACTCTTTCTTCTCGAATGGTGTTCGGGCATGGAATGGGTTGCCTGATGAACAAACCCGGAAAACTAGAAAAACTGAACATCATTTAAAACATTAATAAAGATGCAAGACTAGACTCGGACCACGGATGAGTGCAGGACACAATAATCTTCTTTATAGTTAAGATATTAAAATTGCTTTTTTTTTGTTGCAAAGGGAAAACCGTCAGAAAGTAAATGCATAAAAAAATGCATATAAATGATATATATACATAAAAAAATAATTAAGTATATTTTAAATGCACATTTTAATAAAACTTTTATACATAGTTAGAAAATAAAGCAAAAATTTCTGGTCCATTCTGCAGTGTAATATCGATAGTTAAAAAAACAACATAATCTGACTTTTATAAAAACACACACACACTCTCTCTCTCTCTTACACACACATACACACGCAAGCACACAGAATCGCACACATATACACACAGACACGGGAGTACATAAACAAACACACAAATACTTGCATAGGTACAAATAAGTGGATCAAAATGTTCTAATGGGCCGTATTGCTGCTGAGAGTTAACACCCTTGCCCATTTTACAATTACGGTATATAAGATTGACTTTTATAAGGGGCAAGGGTGTTAACTCTCAGCAGCAATCTTTACAATTACGGTATATATGATTGACTTGTATAAGGGGCAAGGGTGTTAACTCTCAGCAGCAATCTTTACAATTACGGTATATATGATTGACTTGTATAAGGGGCAAGGGTGTTAACTCTCAGCAGCAATCTTTACAATTACGGTATATAAGATTGACATGTATAAGGGGCAAGGGTGTTAACTCTCAGCAGCAATCTTTACAATTACGGTAGATAAGATTGACTTGTATAAGGGGCAAGGGTGTTAACTCTCAGTAGCAATCTTTACAATTACGGTATATAAGATTGACTTGTATAAGGGGCAAGGGTGTTAACTCTCAGCAGCAATCTTTACAATTACGGTATATAAGATTGACTTGTATAAGGGGCAAGGGTGTTAACTCTCAGCAGCAATCTTTACAATTACGGTAGATAAGATTGACATGTATAAGGGGCAAGGGTGTTAACTCTCAGCAGCAATCTTTACAATTACGGTAGATAAGATTTACATGTATAAGGGGCAAGGGTGTTAACTCTCAGCAGCAATCTTTAAAATTACGGTATATAAGATTGACTTGTATAAGGGGCAAGGGTGTTAACTCTAAGCAGCAATACGGCCCATTGAGATGCTAATTCCAAGATTATTAAGTTCGAAATTGTTATGAATATAGGAAATGGAGGAACATATCAAAGAGGAATAACTCCGCACGAGTTCTATTCTTATTCTGGTCAATCAAAAAGTTTGTTGTATCACCCCCCCCCGCCACACACACACACACACACTTCCCATAGTTCACTCAACAAATTACAGTACGTCGCATAAATAAAGAAGAAGGCGTGGGGAGGGTTGGGTAGGGTGGGAGAGGGTTGAAAGGTTAAATGTCAAGGGGCGTAAGTATGATAGGCATTTACGATTATTGTTCCTTCACTGGCATTTTTTTTTCTTCAAGGGCAATAATATCAATTATTAGCTTTGTTTATTACAATAATGTCAAAATACATATTTTATACGAAAATAGATACAGATAATTTCCCTATTAACCTACCTAGCAACTGGGTACAACTGGTGCTATTGGTACTACTGGTGCTATGTGTATAACTGGTTGCCATTGGTACAACTGGTGCTATTGGTACTACTGGTGCTATGTGTATAACTGGTGCCATTGGTACAACTGGTGCTATTGGTACTACTGGTAACATTGGTGCTACTGGTGCCATTGGCACTACTGGTGCTTTTGGTACTACCGGTGCTATTGGTACAATTGGTGCTATTTGTACCATCGGTCTATTGGTACTACTGGTGCTATTGGTACAACGGGTGCTATTTGTAGAACTGGTGCTATTCGTACTACTGGTGCTATTGGTACAATTGGTGCCATTAGTACTACAGGTGGTGCCATTGGCACAACTGGTGCTATTTGTACCACTGGTGCTATTTGTATTACTAGTTATATTTGTACTACTGGTGCTATTTGTACAACTGGTACTAGTGGTGCTATTTGCACTACTGGTGCTTTTTCTAACTATTGGTAGTATTTTCACTACTGGTGGTATATTGAGCCTACTTTTTATGCTATTTGTACTAAAGTGTTATATGTACTTGTACAAACTGGTGCTTATTGTACAAACTGGTGCTATCTATACAAACTGGTTCTACTTGTATTACTGGTTCTATTAGTAGTGATGGTCCTTTGTTTTTTCGTAGACTATTGGTGCTCTGTGTACTACCTTTGCTATATGTTCTAACTATGCTATTTGTATTATAGATCTAATTATACTTCTTGTACTCTATGTGCTCATCGTACTCTAGCAGTGTTTGAACTATATATACTTTTGGTACTTGTTCGTGAGCTATTCACACGTAATAGCTGAATAATTATATTTAGAGTAGTTTTTTTCCGTACATTTAGCTGGGCCTTAGCAAACGTTATATCTCCACGTTTAGGGAACTGGGCGGTGGTTGTCGGTGGTGTTGTTGGACCACAAAAACAATCTATAAATAATTTTGTAATGCAATGAAAAAGTCTACTTGTTGTCACGCTTTCAACAAATATGGCGGAGTAGCAATTATTCGTGATTGGCTGAATATTGTATTCCGAACACGTGTAATCGTTCCCTCACCTTCTTTCTCCCACATTCCATCTCCCCATTATTGAACCTCGAAAATAATTAGCATATTATTCAGTTTTGTCCACCGAGATACAAGTTATTTATATTGCGAAACTGTGATGGGATTATGTGTGTGTGTTAACGTGGACCAATGAAAACAATTGATGTCAAAACTCTGAAAACTGATTGGTCCGATATTTAAAATAATATAGTTGCATTCTGATAAATCTCGAATTACATCAAGTTATGTAAATTAGAAATATTTTTTTTAGATTAATGTAGAATAAATGTAGAACAAGATAAATTAGATGGAGGTAAATAAATTAACATAAATTACATCTTTAGATCATACATTTAAAGTAGAGTAACTTTTAATGAAAGATTTTGTTTAAAACCATTTTGATCCATACAGATAGTGACTCAAGCCGCTTCCCGAGACCACGACATATAAAAAAGGTAGATTGTGTGGCCAACACACTGCTCAGCCGCTTTATTTTTCTAAAACATTTTCTTGAACTATCAGAGTTAGGTGAGCTCAGGGAACAAGCTCCATGCCCGTGGGTGGTGGGTATTGTTGGCGTTGTGGGCGAGGTGGTTAAGTCATTAATAAAAAGGCAATTGACAGTAGCTATCTGAGCAAAGTAAACCATTATGTCAAGTTGAACACAAAATTGTTTTGTAAAACCTAAAACTGCATCAATACTGGAAAATCGTAATCGCGTTAAATTTAGATAATCGAACCCAAATCATCAAAATAAAAAAACAAAGTCAGACAACAAAACCGGCCCTACAACAATAAGACAAGACAGACTTGAACCGCTAGTTGAAATACTAAAAGAAAGTCCCAGAGAGTCCGCGTCCCGTTCTCTAACGTCAGGAAGTGACATGGGCGCTGACATAACAGAAGACAGAGTGCCCACAACTGAAGCAACGCGATACTCAATGATCGCCAACTAATTTGACAGCTATGACGTCTGCGTGGGAATAATCGGATGAAAAAAATATCGTGGGCGATTTCGATACTGTTTCGAGTGTGCTGTATAATGGTCATAGGTTTTCATTGTCTGACATTGATATTTGATCTATCTATCTATCTATCTATCTATCTATCTATCTATCTATCTATCTATCTATCTATCTATCTATCTATCTTTCTATCTATCTATCCATCCATCCATCCATCCATCCATCCATCCATCCATCCATCCATCCATCCATCCATCCATCCGTCTATCTATCTATCTATCTATCTATCTATCTATCTATCTATCTATCTATCTATCTATCTATCTATCTATCTATAAATCTAATTATCTATATATCAATTAATCTATCTAACAAGCTATCTAACTATCTATCTAACTCTCTATCTAACTATCTATCTATCTATCTATCTAACCATCTGTTTATCTATCTATTAATCTACCTATCTTTTAATATATTTATCTATATATCAATTACTCTATTTATCTATCTATCCAGCCATCTATAGATGTATAGAAAGATAGATAGATGGAAAGATAAATGGATAAATTGATTAATAAAAAGATAGATGTATCTATCTATCTATCTATACATCCATCTATCTATCTAACTATCTATCTATTTATCTGTTAATCTATATGCCTTTTAATGTTTACATTTCGGGAGAAACATAGAGAAAGAGAAAGAAATAATTAGAAGAAAGAAAAAAAGAGCACGAGAGATAAAAGGAGGAAAAAAGAAAAGAAAAAAACTAGAGTAAAAAGAAAATGAATGAGAGAAAAAGAAACTGAAATTAAAGAACATTCTGAAAGTAATAGAGGGAAAGAGAAAAATGAAAAAAAAAGAAAGTAAGAGAAGATAAAAGAAAATGAAAGAGAATGAAAGAAAGAAAATTATAGAAAAAAGAAAGAGAAAAACAAAAGAGACTGAATGTATCAAAATATATCCATGTGTGTGTCTGTGCCAAATGTTTAATGTGCAAAAATATATCCATGTATGTGTCTGTGCCAAATGATCAATGTGCCCAAATATATCCATGTGTGTGTCTGTGCCAAATGTTTAATGTGCCTAAATATATCCATGTGTGTGTTTGTGCCAAATGTTCAATGTTCCAAAATATATCCATGTGTGTGTTTGTGCCAAATGTTCAATGTTCCAAAATATATCCATGTGTGTGTCTGTGCCAAATGTTCAATGTGCAAAAATATATCCATGTGTGTGTCTGTGCCAAATGATCAATGTGCCCAAATATATCCATGTGTGTGTCTGTGCCAAATGATCAATGTGCCCAAATATATCCATGTGTCTGTGCCAAATGATCAATGTGCCCAAATATATCCATGTGTGTGTCTGTGCCAAATGTTCAATGTGCCCAAATATATCCATTAGATCTAGAGTCCACCAACTATTACCGCGTGTTTAAAGAAAAAAATCATCCATCAATAGATGGCCATAAAAGAAAAAAAATAACGTTTTCTACTCAATCTATTTCTTTCCTTTATTGTTATACAATGTACACCATTAAACGTCCTCACAAAAAGAAATCCTCCCCCCCCCCAACTGTGTTGGTATTCCCGTTTTTCAGACGCTTAAACCGGAAATTCCCTTTTCCTACAATGGTTTCCGCGAAATGCAGCTGACCCGATTTCCTGCTTTTTTTTTTAACTTTGTTTCTCGGTAACGTTAACTTATTTGTGCAACAAAGAGATATAATCGTTGAGAGAAGTTTTTCTAAAGAAGCGGTACAATTTTGGGCTTTGGTTAAATTTCCGTTGTATTTGTAGACTCTACCTAATGTTTTGTGTAGGGGAAAGGGGGGTATTCCATTCATTCGAATATAAAATGCTTCAAGTGCAGTTTGGATGGGAATGAAAAATGAATTCAGTACACACGTGCCTGACTGATCGTGGGTTAGGAGAATAGTTCTATACATCATAGCAGGTCAAGCTAGAGCCAACAGGAAAGTGTTTCATGAAGGAGACCATGAAGTCTTACCCATACGTGTGTTTAGTGTTTCTATTATCCAATAGGAACGCTGTGGTCTAATGGTAAAGAACTATTAGGTAAAGTAAAAAGTAGGCCCGAATTCCGTGGGACCAAATTGATCTACAGGGCCGGTGAAGCAGAGTTCACAAGTTTCTGCGGCAGCGACATAGTATGGGACTCGGGAACAAATCTTAGTCTTCATCAGGATTTGAACACAGAACCTTCGGTTCGCTATCTTAACGCGCTACCGCGCAGCCACCGTTGTTTTGTAGATTTACTTTGTTTTTTAAAAACGTAAGACCTACAGACTTTTATTAATAATTCTAAAAGATTTATGTATTTTATTTATCCAATTTACATTGACTGATTTACAAATGTCTGAAACACAGATTTACGAAGATAGCAGTAACACTTTTACAAGAAAAGTGTAACAAACTTTGTAGATTGAAATTTAGTGAACGTAACTTTACATATTTATAACATATGCAAATAAGGATTTACAAAACTAAACGGAGTGTCTATTAACACGCTGTACAACTGTGTCAATAGCTTTTAAATATGTGCACGTTGATAGACGAAATCATTCTTTGAACATTTATATATTTTTTTTTTCAAAAGTAAGTTATCAAAAGCCACTGTAAAGTATAAGTGTCAAAGTCAAGGCCCGCGGGTCACATCCGGTCCACAAGTGACACATTTTTTTACCGCCAGTTTCAGTTCTTATTTAATTCAGGAAATAATCTCAGGCGTACAAAAAGCTAAAACACAGGAGGATTGTTAAAAAAAGGTTAACAAAATTAAATGAGCCCAATGTTAACTTTCGGACAAGTTACGCGAAGCAGGCAAACAGACTGAACCGGGTGTAATCGATTACTCCCAACGACACAAGGCGATTCTAGCATCGTATTCGTCCATTTCTACTAATCTTATGAGCTGAAAAAGAAAAGAAATTATGAAGAAGATGAAGATAGCCGAATCTGTCTGAATGTGGAAAGCCTGTGGAGTTATTAATAACATCTGGACTGGTCAGTTCTTTTGACCGATCCATGTACACTGACAGTGTCCTTTTGATGTAGACAGGGGGGAGTGGGGTGACGGAGGTCGTCCGTCTGGCTTGGATGGCCATAAGTGGAGGGGAGGGGAGGACAGGTTATTGGACAAGCAGAAAGCAATGATGATGTCAGGGGATGCGGATTGAAAGAGAAGATGTGGGGCGGACGAGGGAAAGGATGGAGACCTCTATAAGACCAAACTGAACTGGACATCACAGATGCCGAGACCATTTCACTTTAAGTATATTAATGAATACAGCGGTAATATTACGGTCCTTATGATTTGACACGTGCAGGCTTTGGCTTTTGATTCCAGGGTTTAAAAAATAAAAAGCCAAACCGGAAAAAAATCCTCGGCCGAATATCCCGTCTTTTGGCACTATTTGACTCGGTAAATAAAACATAAATACAAATTGTATGAAATAAGAAAAAATAAAACCATTTATATTTCAATAAATATTGACATTTTAAATAGCCATCCTTTATCCGAATTTGATCAGTTTTCTCAAAGTTCTATCTAGATTAATTACTAACATTGTTGTAAGTGAGCGCGTAACCGAAACGGTATAGAATTTGAGGTATAAATGGGAGTACAAAAAAACAACGCTTTGTTTAAATAGGGTGTATTTCGGTTTAAGATATTTTAGTTTTAATAAAAAGGGATTGGTAAGTTGCTTAAAAATGCTTAAAATGATGATATAATTTAACTAAAAAGGTTAGTTACTTTACTACTTTTTTTTTCAAATATATCTTTTTTATTGAACTATGTTATAGCTGTTAATCGGCTTTAAAGCATTTGACTATAATGTAGCTTATTTTTGACCATATTATAACTCATTTCAAAGCATCCTTTCAAGCCAAGATTTATTCATTTTATATTCTTCAAGTATGCTAGTGGTTTGTATACCTGAAATTACTGTTCCTATACTTTTTATGTGAAGAACCGCCTATATGAGAGTTGTTTACACCATTAGTGCCCATCTTGAAATAAAGGGGATTAACAACAAAAAACATGTCTTAACACGCACAAGGCGAAAGAAATGTGGCCGGAGAGGAGGAATACGTCTGTAGATCTAGAAGCATTTTATCTGCTTCGCTCAGACAGACCCGTAAACAGTGGCAAAAGTAAAGGTGAAGGGCTGGCTATCTATATGAAAACCACTATTACAATATAAACTGCATTACAACAAAAAGAAAGATATGCACACCAGACGTAGAATTATTGTCCGTCAGCTTTAAGAATTCACACACAAGTCTTAACGATCATGCATGCATAAAAGGTAAAAAAGAAGAACATTTCGGGTCTTATTCGATCATTTTCTTCAAAACATGTCAGTGTGCTACGTTACTGGTTGTACGAAAATATGTAGAGAATTAAATTTTATTTCATTTCCAAAAGATGGCGCCAAAAGAAAACGATGGATTGTGAATGTCATATTTGAAGAATTTACCTATTTATAATCCCTAACTAATTGCTGGATTCAAAAGAATTTTCGTGTTTTTGTTTTTTATGAATCTCCGCATTGTGTTTTTTTTATTACGAAGGACGCAATTCTTGACTAACTTATTTTATAAACACAAAAGCTACATTTAGCCTAACGCGACTAACACTTTGAGTATTAATTATCGCCTACTCACTTTTGATGTTAAAAACGGATTTCTCATAACTAACCTTGAGGCGTTGTATATTTCTATAAGTCCAGAACTGGCTGTCGATGATGAAATCAATTGTCAAACAGCACCAAAAGCATGGTTTTTGTTTACGAAAATGGCGGTAAATTTCACCGGAAGTTCATGATCATTCCAGTTCAAAAGGTCACACCTAATTAAGACTTGTCAATATATCGTCAAGACTTCATCAGCCAGAATATAATAGCTGACTACTAATGAACTTTTTCTTGTATGATAAATTGTGTGAATGTGTGCGTGTATGTCTATTTTTATAAGTATACAAGCTACATTGCCCGGCGTTGCCCGGGTGAAAAAAAAAAGGACTGTCTGGGGTGCAGATAACAAATTTATAAACTACACTACTTAATGAATACTATTAGGAAAGTAAATAAATATTGTAATAGGGTAAAAAAAATAGTCAAATATTTTTATTTAACAAAATCTATATTGCCTATAGATTTACAATGTCTTTTGTTTTTAAAAGTTTGAAAAATTAATTGTCGAAAAAAAAAAGTATAGTCTAACTGGAGAATCGAACCCTGGTCGCCCGTATAGCAGTCCACTACGTTTACCACTGAGCTATCGAAGACACATGTACGATGTGAAAAATTATTAGACGGTATATTGGGCTAGGCCTAGATAGG
>OX421509.1:1837500-2287500 GCA_949126835.1 Anisus vortex
CACAACGAAAGTCATATTTAACAGAAAGTCTAATTATGTGTTTAGATTAAATAACTAGTAAGCTGGAAAACCCTGATTGACAAAGAGTATATGACTGCAAACACTTCATCCAGTATTTGACTGAGCATGGGCTTCTGTTCAGTGCAAAGAGGATGTCCGCTAGATTTGGAAAATACGACGTCATGTCGTCTGCAAGCATGTGCAAGTGTTCTATAACAGAAATTCTCTTCGAAATCATTTTTTTGTCTTGTTCATTGGCATGCTTTTCAAAGAAACCAGATACTGTAGGCAACAAGTACATTTTATTTTAAACCAATTTATATGACAAAGCTGAGGTGTTGTTTGAAAGGTTCGGATTTTTTTTAGACAAATTAAGGCATGTTCTATTTGGTCCTTGCTGTGATCAATAGGGCGTTTGCAATCACGTGACAAAAATCACATGATTTTTGTTTACTTTGTGTAGTGGTGTACAAGTACAATGGCCGCTGTATTAATAAAGTTTCATATAGGCTCGAGCTTTTTTAAATGATGTTTTGTGTTTTAAGGCTTATTAAGATTTAAACTGTATCATGTCTGTTAAATAAAATAGGTTATTTTATTATTTTCATAGACATAGATCATAGACGATGTGAGCCTATTAGTGACTTGACTAGATAGCCTATTCACCAACACTATCACTTGGCAGAGTAGCTGCCCTACTTACTAACTTAGCCACTAGCCCATTAGCATAGCCCACGAAACATTAAAAGTGTAGGCCTAAAAATTGAAATTGAAAGTGTAATTAGGTCTAGCCGGCCTAGCCTAATCAAATTAATCAATTAATCTACAGTACTACTATTTACCTCCTTATTTTTTTAGTAGGATTGCCAATATTCATATGTGAATTCGGCATGATACGAAACTTCACCATATGCCATATTTTGTTCCTCAATAGTGGCTTCTATTTACAAATGACGTCACTAAAAAACTTAAGCTCCGCCCATTGCAAACGCTCTATTTAATTCATTCAAGATGTAAACCAATTAAGTTATTTTCTTCAATTCACTTTTATCGCCCGAAAAGTGTTTTAAACTGCGGATTTGCTTTGTGATTATAAAACGTGTTCAGCTCACCAGGAAGTTTAAAAACACGTTTTAAAACCTTTCCTCTCGACAACCATCTCACTTCAGTGTGAAGTAGCAGAACATTGTTCGGCGCATCCAACTCGTTGCGCGGTTGAGGAAACAGTCGACTTGTTCAAAGAGCAAACCTTGACAAAATTGATACAACTTATGATACTTTTAAATACTTCTTGTAGTTCTTGTGACAACATCTTCGTTGCTAATATTTGCTGATGAATTACGATTACTTTTGGTGACTCATTTAGTACCAAACGTTGAAATCAAGACCGAACAGCATCATTTTATCGCCAATACTGCTGCATTTGAACACAGAAGAAGATTTTAACCCGCGGTTCTCTACATAGGTGTGAATGGTCCTCAAACGTACATTATGGCACTGAATATGTGATGGAGTTGGCGCGTTGACGTACCGGTACTCGTATGTAAACGTATCTGCATGTTGGAGAACCCGCTTGGTGACCGATAACTTAATGGTGCCTGGGATCCTAAGATCATAAAAAATTAAAAATACACGTGATTTCCGATGATCTTAGGCGACCCCCGTGAAATGGTCGTTCAATCCCAAGGGGTCACGACCCACAGGTTAAGAAACGCTGCCCTATAGTCAACACGCAAGGCAAGCATCATCCATCTAGTAATACATTCAGGGCAGCCATACATTTGTTTTTACATGTTGTTGTCTTTTTACATATTAATTTTATTTTGCCTTTTTTGCCTGTGCTTTTTAAGTTTAAGAACCTTAACCTTGAGTTTTTTTTCCAAGTATTAACTTATTCAATGTGGTCAATATTCATTCTTGAAATGTAAAAATAGTTGATGGAGTTTTCTTGTTATTTGTTTTAAACAAAACGTAGACTCTAACCGTTCTCTCCAACACTATGCAACATTCGATCATTTGCAATAAACGTCTTCTTATCTTTTTTCGTGTATGTAGATAGTTTAACTCTTTTGTGTGACTTGTTGTAATTTAAGCCTATTATTTTTCCTAAACAAATTAAAATTTGATCGTTTAAGATTAACGCACTGAAAAAAAACCCGGCTTAAAACCACAATTTCAATTGCACGATGTCACCAAATGCCAAAGAGGAAAATTGGAAACGCCAGCTGGATCACATCGGTCTTAACGTCACACCGCAACAGGGCCCATTCTTCGAGCCATCGGTCTTAACGTCACACCGCAACAGGGCCCATTCTTTCAGCCATCCAAACTTTTAGTCACAAGATGTAAACTGTCCAATCAGCTGTCCCGCCCAAAACGTTTAATCCAATCAATTGCTCCGATTCGCAGAATCATGGTCAATTCACGTGCAACATGTGACAACTCCAATACAACGTGCATCAATTGGGTGAACTGAGTTTCAATATAAGCTTTTTCCTGATGTGTCGTTTTACCACCACAACTGCTACTTTCAACGCAGTGGCTGATCTAACAAAGAAGATGCTTTTTAACACAGCAACTCTTTACACATTTGTGACTGGTCCGCATAAGTACATTACGGCGCCAACCCTGTTACATCTGCATATGTGTCATGATGTGAAATTAATTATGCAAAGTTTAGTGCTTTGTAATTAGTTACGCATACGTTTAGGTATAATGTCCGTGTTTGGGAGAAATAATTTCCCCTTCACATATCCACCAACCCTTTCCCCACACCCCGACGCCTTTATCAACCGCTTGGTCAGGCCGTGACGTACCTAGACCGTCTCTCTTTGTTGTCACTAGCACCTTTTACCACACCCTTATCATCTATTGTTTGCAACTGGGAAGGGCTATGGTGTCTAGTGTTACACGCCAGGGCGTCGAAGGTAGTCTCAGCCGTCGATCGGCCATGATAGCAATTTGGGCCTATTGTTTGTTCTCGCGAGTCACGCGCCGCGCCTAGTTAGGGTCCTTTGTTTAAGACACGAGATGTACCAAGTTGTGGAAGATATTAAATGGGGTGACAGACCGCCTCCCCCCTCTCTCGTACCCCCACCCCTTCTAGCTAGTCCAGGTTTTATTACTAATTTCTTTGACACTGGTCACGTCTCTTGACCAATCGTTGTGTAGACAATTGTAGACATGTGTGTCATTGGTGGACGTTCTGCACTGGGTCGCCATTTTAGACTGACCAGTGGACAGATATAAGGGGCAGGTTTTATGTTGTTAGGGAGACTGGATACTTCCTCTTAAAATGTTACATGACGTTATTCCATATTGGATTTTTACATAAATTGTTCACTTGGAATAAGTGTACTGTGAAGTCGTGCTTATATATTATTCTTTTCCATGTATTGACGTTTATATGCTTGGATATAATTGATGTGTTGTGGACAACTTATTATCCCTATATGTAAGAGTGACTATGTAAAAAAACCACGTTAATACCGGCAATAAACGTTCGACTTATATAATACTTAACTTGAACTCGTTTGTTCTGATTTAGTGTGCATGATAATACGTGAAGCAAGGAAGGTAGACCGCCAGAGAAACGGCACGTTAAATAGAAATATCAAGCATTGTTGATGCAACAAGTCTAGTTCAGCCAGAAGCCGTCATAGCCCATAGACAACGAACCAAGTGAGGTGAGGATATATCGTGTGAGCAGCACAGTAACGAGCGCATCGTACTGGCCACACAATCCCCTCATCACAATATGTATGGTTAGTATATAATGGAGTTGACACTTTGACGTTATCACGCCTGGTACTCGTTAGTGGTTGTATCTGCAAACAAGCTTGGACATAGATAGAGAAGCGGTGTCTCGGTTCCTAATGCCATCGAAAATATTAGGTTTTCGGGAGGTCTAAGGCGACCCCCGTAAAATGGTCGTTCGACCCCTAAGGGTTGCGACCCACAGTTTGGAAACCACTGGTGTAGATTATTCGTTACGATGTTCAGGGGTGGATCGAGGTGGGGGAACACCAAGAACCTGTCCGAAACATGATATATCTGCAAAAGATATTCTCATAGCACGATATTCTCATAGCACGATATTCTCATAGCACGATATTCTCATAACACTATTTTCTCATAACACGATATTCTCACCACAAGATACTCTCACCACACGATATACTCATAACACGATATTCTCTTAACACGATATTCTCATAGCACAATATTCTCATTACACGATATTCTCCTAGCACGATATACTCATAACACGATATTCTTTTAACACGATAAACTCATAGCACAATATTCTCATAACACGATATTCTCACCACACAATATTCTCAATACACAATATTCTCATAACACAATATTCTCATAACACAAAATTCTCACAACACGATATTCTCACCACACAATATTCTCATAACACAATATTCTCATAACACGATATTCTCATAACACGATATTCTCACCACACAATATTCTCATAACACAATATTCTCATAACACGATATTCTCACCACACAATATTCTCATAACACAATATTCTCATAACACAATATTCTCACAACACAATATTCTCATAACACAATATTCTCATAACACGATATTCTCACCACACAATATTCTCATAACACAATATTCTCATAACACGATATTCTCATAACACGATATTCTCACCACACAATATTCTCATAACACAATATTCTCATAACACGATATTCTCACCACACAATATTCTCATAACACAATATTCTCATAACACAATATTCTCACAACACAATATTCTCATAACACAATATTCTCATAACACGATATTCTCATAACACGATATTCTCACAACACAATATTCTCATAACACAATATTCTCATAACACGATATTCTCATAACACAATATTCTCATAACACGATATTCTCATAACACGATATTCTCATAACACAATATTCTCATAACACGATATTCTCATAACACAATATTCTCATAACACGATATTCTCACAACACGATATTCTCATAACACAATATTCTCATAACACGATATTCTCATAACACAATATTCTCATAACACGATATTCTCACCACACAATATTCTCATAACACGATATTCTCAAAACACAATATTCTCATAACACGATATTCTCATAACACAATTTTCTCATAACACGATATTCACATAACACAATATTCTCATAACACGATATTCTCACCACACAATATTATCACAACTCGATATTCTCATAACACGATTTTCTCATAGCACGATATTCTCAAAGCAAGATATTCTCATAACACGATATTCTCACCACACAATATTTTCATAACACGATATTCTCACCACACAATATTCTCATAACACGATATTCTCATAACACAATATTCTCATAACACGATATTCTCACCACACAATATTCTCATAACACGATATTCTCACCACACAATATTCTCATAACACGATATTCTCACAACACAATATTCTCATAACACGATATTCTCACCACACAATATTCTCATAACACAATATTCTCATAACACGATATTCTCACCGCACAATATTCTCATAACACGATATTCTCACCACACAATATTCTCATAACACAATATTCTCATAACACAATATTCTCACAACACAATATTCTCACCACACAATATTCTCACCACACAATATTCTCATAACACGATATTCTCACCACACAATATTCTCACCACACAATATTCTCATAACACGATATTCTCACCACACAATTCTCATAACACGATATTCTCACCACACAATATTCTCATAACACAATATTCTCATAACACGATATTCTCACAACACAATATTCTCACCACACAATATTCTCACCACACAATATTCTCATAACACAATAATCTCACCACACAATATTCTCATAACACGATATTGTCATAACACGAAATTCTCATAACACAATATTCTCATAACACGATAATCTCATAACACGATATTCTCATAACACAATATTCTCACAACACAATATTCTCATAACACGATATTCTCATAACACAATATTCTCACCACACAATATTCTCACCACACAATATTCTCATAACACGATATTCTCATAACACAATATTCTCACCACACAATATTCTCACCACACAATATTCTCATAACACGATATTCTCACCACACAATATTCTCATAACACGATATTCTCACCACACAATATTCTCATAACACGATATTCTCATAACACAATATTCTCACAACACAATATTCTCATAACACGATATTCTCATAACACAATATTCTCACCACACAATATTCTCATAACACGATATTCTCATAACACAATATTCTCACAACACAATATTCTCATAACACGATATTCTCATAACACAATATTCTCACCACACAATATTCTCACCACACAATATTCTCATAACACGATATTCTCATAACACAATATTCTCATAACACGATATTCTCATAACACGATATTCTCATAACACAATATTCTCATAACACGATATTCTCATAACACTATTTTCTCATAACACGATATTCTCACCACAAGATACTCTCACCACACGATATACTCATAACACGATATTCTCTTAACACGATATTCTCATAGCACAATATTCTCATTACACGATATTCTCCTAGCACGATATACTCATAACACGATATTCTCTTAACACGATATTCTCATAGCACAATATTCTCATAACACGATATTCTCACCACACAATATTCTCAATACACAATATTCTCATAACACAATATTCTCATAACACAAAATTCTCACAACACGATATTCTCACCACACAATATTCTCATAACACAATATTCTCATAACACGATATTCTCATAACACGATATTCTCACCACACAATATTCTCATAACACAATATTCTCATAACACGATATTCTCACCACACAATATTCTCATAACACAATATTCTCATAACACAATATTCTCACCACACAATATTCTCATAACACAATATTCTCATAACACGATATTCTCACCACACAATATTCTCATAACACAATATTCTCATAACACGATATTCTCATAACACGATATTCTCACCACACAATATTCTCATAACACAATATTCTCATAACACGATATTCTCACCACACAATATTCTCGAAACACAATATTCTCATAACACAATATTCTCACAACACAATATTCTCATAACACAATATTCTCATAACACGATATTCTCATAACACGATATTCTCACAACACAATATTCTCATAACACAATATTCTCATAACACGATATTCTCATAACACAATATTCTCATAACACGATATTCTCATAACACGATATTCTCATAACACAATATTCTCATAACACGATATTCTCATAACACAATATTCTCATAACACGATATTCTCACAACACGATATTCTCATAACACAATATTCTCATAACACGATATTCTCATAACACAATATTCTCATAACACGATATTCTCACCACACAATATTCTCATAACACGATATTCTCAAAACACAATATTCTCATAACATGATATTCTCATAACACAATATTCTCATAACACGATATTCTCATAACACAATATTATCATAACACGATATTCTCACCACACAATATTATCACAACTCGATATTCTCATAACACGATTTTCTCATAGCACGATATTCTCAAAGCAAGATATTCTCATAACACGATATTCTCACCACACAATATTTTCATAACACGATATTCTCACCACACAATATTCTCATAACACGATATTCTCATAACACAATATTCTCATAACACGATATTCTCACCACACAATATTCTCATAACACGATATTCTCACCACACAATATTCTCATAACACGATATTCTCACAACACAATATTCTCATAACACGATATTCTCACCACACAATATTCTCACCACACAATATTCTCATAA
The DNA here is from genome assembly GCA_949126835.1 of Anisus vortex. NCBI lineage: Eukaryota > Metazoa > Mollusca > Gastropoda > Planorbidae > Anisus > Anisus vortex. The sequence goes on from OX421509.1 coordinate 1,845,413, forward strand.
CACGATATTCTCACCGCACAATATTCTCATAACACGATATTCTCACCACACAATATTCTCATAACACAATATTCTCATAACACAATATTCTCACAACACAATATTCTCACCACACAATATTCTCACCACACAATATTCTCATAACACGATATTCTCACCACACAATATTCTCACCACACAATATTCTCACCACACAATATTCTCATAACACAATAATCTCACCACACAATATTCTCATAACACGATATTGTCATAACACGATATTCTCATAACACAATATTCTCATAACACGATAATCTCATAACACGATATTCTCATAACACAATATTCTCACAACACAATATTCTCATAACACGATATTCTCACCACACAATATTCTCATAACACAATATTCTCATAACACGATATTCTCACAGCACAATATTCTAACCACACAATATTCTCACCACACAATATTCTCATAACACAATAATCTCACCACACAATATTCTCATAACACGATATTGTCATAACACGATATTCTCATAACACAATATTCTCATAACACGATAATCTCATAACACGATATTCTCATAACACAATATTCTCACAACACAATATTCTCATAACACGATATTCTCATAACACAATATTCTCACCACACAATATTCTCACCACACAATATTCTCATAACACGATATTCTCATAACACAATATTCTCACCACACAATATTCTCACCACACAATATTCTCATAACACGATATTCTCACCACACAATATTCTCATAACACGATATTCTCACCACACAATATTCTCATAACACGATATTCTCATAACACAATATTCTCACAACACAATATTCTCATAACACGATATTCTCATAACACAATATTCTCACCACACAATATTCTCACCACACAATATTCTCATAACACGATATTCTCATAACACAATATTCTCATAACACGATATTCTCATAACACGATATTCTCATAACACAATATTCTCATAACACGATATTCTCATAACACAATATTCTCATAACACGATATTCTCACCACACAATATTCTCATAACACGATATTCTCATAACACAATATTCTCATAACACGATATTCTCATAACACAATATTCTCATAACACGATATTCTCACCACACAATATTATCACAACTCGATATTCTCATAACACGATTTTCTCATAGCACGATATTCTCAAAGCAAGATATTCTCATAACACGATATTCTCACCACACAATATTCTCATAACACGATATTCTCACCACACAATATTCTCATAACACGATATTCTCATAACACAATATTCTCATAACACGATATTCTCACCACACAATATTCTCATAACACGATATTCTCACCACACAATATTCTCATAACACGATATTCTCACAACACAATATTCTCATGACACGATATTCTCACCACACAATATTCTCATAACACGATATTCTCACCACACAATATTCTCATAACACGATATTCTCACCACACAATATTCTCATAACACGATATTCTCACCACACAATATTCTCATAACACGATATTCTCACCACACAATATTCTCATAACACGATATTCTCATAACACAATATTCTCATAACACGATATTCTCACCACACAATATTCTCATAACACGATATTCTCATAACACAATATTCTCATAACACGATATTCTCATAACACAATATTCTCACCACACAATATTCTCATAACACGATATTCTCATAACACAATATTCTCATAACACGATATTCTCATATCACAATATTCTCATAACACGATATTCTCATAACACAATATTCTCATAACACGATATTCTCATAACACAATATTCTCACCACACAATATTCTCATAACACAATATTCTCATAACACGATATTCTCATAACACAATATTCTCACCGCACAATATTATCACAACTCGATATTCTCATAACACGATTTTCTCATAGCACGATATTCTCAAAGCAAGATATTCTCATAACACGATATTCTCACCACACAATATTCTCATAACACGATATTCTCACCACACAATATTCTCATAACACGATATTCTCATAACACAATATTCTCATAACACGATATTCTCACCACACAATATTCTCATAACACGATATTCTCACCACACAATATTCTCATAACACGATATTCTCACAACACAATATTCTCATGACACGATATTCTCACCACACAATATTCTCATAACACGATATTCTCACCACACAATATTCTCATAACACGATATTCTCACCACACAATATTCTCATAACACGATATTCTCACCACACAATATTCTCATAACACGATATTCTCACCACACAATATTCTCATAACACGATATTCTCATAACACAATATTCTCATAACACGATATTCTCACCACACAATATTCTCATAACACGATATTCTCATAACACGATATTCTCATAACACAATATTCTCATAACATGATATTCTCACCACACAATATTATCACAACTCGATATTCTCATAACACGATTTTCTCATAGCACGTTATTCTCAAAGCAAGATATTCTCATAACACGATAATCTCATAACACGATATTATCATAGCACGATATTCTCAAAACACGATATTCCCATAACTCGATATTCTCACAATGTTAACATGATTCACAATTTTCATTTGAGTTAATTAGACTCTTTCCCACTGCCTCCCCCCATACATTTTTCCTTTATTGTTTTTAAGACGCTGAATCTTTTCCAAGGCAAAACTCCGAAGGGAGCAAATGTACCCGAAGTCTCCCCTCCATATTTTTGCAATAAACATTTAATACAATGTTAATTAATTGAAGAAAAATGGGTAAACTTTTAATAATTTTTTTGATTTATTTAAATCTTTGAAAATTAAAATCAAAGACATTTTATTATTCTAGTTTTCTAATTCTTTTTATCTTGTAAGGATGAGGTCCTGGTACAGTGTGTTAAATATCTACAATTTTTTTTAAGTACACAATGAATCGGTCAATAGATATTTTACAATAGTTTGGCCTATACTAGACTATGCATTTTCAGTAGCCTATGGGACCCATTAACTAATAAAAACTTTTAAAAATTATAACAAATTCAGAAAAGAGATGTAAGGTGGATGTGCCCTGTTTCTCTCTGACGATCGTTGGCCTGAGAGCCTTCTCAATATCTGGCCTGAAAGGTTGAAATCTACTTCACATTTAACTCAGGCGAACGAGTTCTATGGTCACTTTTAAAAAGAAAATATTTTTAAATATTTACCTTTGTTAAACATTTTTAGACCCCTACTGTTTTACTATTATATTAGGTTGGTTAATGCTACATTTATTTTCTTTGTCCTATGTTTGTAAAGTTTTAACTTATTAATTAGCTACATATATTTTTTAGCCTAGAGAATTATATCCGTGTTCTTAGTTGTTTGTTGCTCAATGTTAAATTCACTATGAGCTTACATCATGTTTGTTGGCAGAGCTATAGACCTTTTCATTTTATTAATTATTCCAAAAAAGAGGTCAATGTCTACGCATGCGCAGTCGTTAGGGGGCAGAATTTGTCAATAAAACCTTCTTCGCCTTTTTTATTTTACTGAGGGCCTAGTGGTTTTTAGGCGTAATTATATTAGCTTTTCATTTTACAAAAAAACTAATTCATAAAAACTTTATACCCAGAAGCTAGGGAGCGAACTGTACTTTTCTTTTACCTTTTGAACCAGTTTTTAACCCAAAAAACATTTATTATACATTCTAGGCCTAATGCGTCTATGACTTTTCATTTTATTAATTATTCCAAAAAAGAGGTTAACGTCTACGCATGCGCAGTCGCTAGGGGGCAGAAGTTGTCAATAAAACCTTCTTCGCCTTTGTTATTTTACTGGGGGCCTAATGGTTTTTAGGCGTAATTATATTAGCTTTGCATTTTACAAAAAAACTAATTCATAAAAACTTTATACCCAAAAGCTAGGGATGAGCGAACTGTACTTTTCTTTTACCTTTTGAACCAGTTTTTAACCCAAAAAACATTTATTATACATTCTAGGCCTAATGATAGGCTTTAGGCTAATGCGTCTATGGTTACCATGTCACCATGTTAATACAGATTGGCGTCGAGCGATCAGTAAATCGTCTTTAAGCATACAAATAAAATTTAACATAGTTATATATTTATAAAGCTTTGTTTGTGTTGAAGTATCAACGCGTAGGCTATATTGTATTAAGTTATTATTTGTAGCAATAGAAATCGTAACTTTTAATTATTTTATTTTTTTTATCGTTCGATTTCGATGTCACAAAAGAACCTTGAAAAGCCAAAGTCGGCAAAGTTAAGCTCATCACAGTTTGATTCTGAATAGGCCTAGGTCTATGTCCCATAGGCCTATGCTATTGTTTGACTTGTTCTGGGGTTTTATCGTTAAAATATTGTATGTAGAAGTAGTTAAGCGGGATTATAACATATATATATATATATATATATATATATATATATAGGCCTATTAGTAGGCCTAGACCTAGCTATAGGCCTATAGTAAGGCTATATATTATAGGCCCTAATAGGCTAAGCTAAAGTAGCCTAAAGGCCTATATAAATTATAAATATAGGCTTATAGGCTTATAGGATAGGCCTATAATAGCTATTATTTAATATAATATAGCATATCGAATCGGCCTATCATATATAGTTTAGGCCTACTATAATAGGCTAATTAATAGGCCTAATTATTAGCCTGCCTATAGGCCTAGGCCTATTACTATTAGCCTATTATAGTAGCCTAAAGGTTATAATCTCAAACAGTTTAAACTATTAAACAATTGAAACTATTTACTATTTACTATAGAAAAGTGTTGATTAACCGATTGCGATTGCATGAAATAATGAAGCGAATATGAAGGTAGCTATGCTATATATTTGATATTTGCAAACAGGTGCGTGTTTTCTTCATGAATTTTTAGTTATAGGCCTGTTATTGAATAATATTTCATGCATAGGACTAATGAAATGACAATATGAATAAGCCTATATATCTATAGGCCTATTATATTCAATATGGAAAACATAGGCCTTAGGAGGCCTACGCCGACATACGTTCATAGGCCCGACTATACTATACGACATAGGCCTATATATATTATTTTATTAGCCTCTTCCTACGAACAATATATATATTTTTAAAATTTAACATAATATTTGCTATGGCTATGGCTATGGTTTTTATATTCGTGAAGATGCATCGGCTCTTGCCTCTGTCCTCTGTCTCTATTCTCTATCAAACATTCAACATAAAATATAGGCCTATCTAGAATTATATTTGCCTTTTTATTAATCAAAACGAGCGATCTAGGTCTAGGGCTAAGTTAAGCAATAGCTTGAATAACCGACAGTAATAAAAGCATTATAGGCCTAATTATTATTTTTTCGATACAAAACTAGTTCTAAACGTAATTTTTTTTTTACATTGAAGAAACTCAACAAAAAGTAATGACACAGTGATCACGATAGAATCGACCATAATATTAAGGTCCAAAGCATAGAGTCCAGGTCTAAAAAAAAAATCTCTTAAAAAAAAAAAAGAAGCTCTAAACGTTATTTTTTAACAATTCCCTTCCTAGGTTCTTAGTTTAAGGTCTCCATGTGTTTTTATGGTTTAAAGTTCAACAACAACTATAATAAAATTAAAAAACCCCAACACCTTTAGTAAAATACTATATGGAAAGAAGAAACAAAAATCTTTGTGCCCCCAAAAGAAATATATGTCAGTGAGTCTCAAGACCACGCCTCTTTTCCGGGGTCAAACTAAAAAGGTCTATACAAATAGAATTATTATTATTAATAATATTAAAGAGCTGTAAAGGTTCATTACTAGCAGTTTTCACAAATGACAAAAGTAACACCAATAATTAAATCACTAAACCTAGAAACACTAGAGGACAGAAGGTCAAAGAGTAAAGTAGTAATAATACATAAGGTAAATAATTCTAACTTAGAAATACAACACAATGCAGCACAATAGCAATCTGTTACATTGCTCAGATAAACATAGGGTAATCATAATTTTCTTATCCGAAATGCGAGAACAAATACGCATATGATTTCAGTTGAAACAAACTAAATAACTTAACCAATAAGTAGTCCTAATAGACCTAGGGAATTTCTAGCGTAGGTTTATTTATGTAACATTGATGGAGTGGTTTAAATATGTGGTAACAACAATAAATGAAAGTATTTACACAGTGATAGTTCATTTATTTTTAAAAACGTCATTATGAAGTTACGAGTTGGTGTTTTGTTGTACAAGTTATTAGGAAAAAAAGACAAATTTAAAGTTGGCTGGTCTGCAGTCTATTTGTTCGTGTTTTTGTGTCTATTTGTGCGTGTTGCTGTGTATATTTGTGAGTATTTCCGTGTTTATTTGTGCGTGTTTCTATGTCTATTTGCGCGTGTGTAGTGTGTGCATTTGTGTGTTCGTGTATGCTTATAAGTGTGAGTTTGTGTGTGTGTGTGTGTTTAAGGGTTGACAGGCCCAAAAACTACAACTCTCTCTCTCTCTTTCTCTTTTCTCTCCTATTTATACATCTTAGGAAAGAAACTCCAGACCTCCAGCAGATCAGACAGAAATTATGATACATTTATTATTTATACTTTTATCCATACTTTTACACACCAACATATCCGGTCTTTGTTAGAAGAATATAGATCTAAAACTAAAGTCATGTAATATAGATCTAAAAACACAAAAGTAAAGTCATGTAATATAGATCTAAAAACACAAAAGTAAAGTCATGTAATATAGGTCTAAAAACACAAAAGTAAAGTCATGTAATATAGATCTAAAACACAAAAGTAAAGTCATGTAATATAGGTCTAAAAACACAAAAGTAAAGTCATGTAATATAGATCTAGCAAAACAAAAGTAAAGTCATGTAATATAGATCTAAAAACACAAAAGTAAAGTCATATAATATAGATCTAGCAACACAAAAGTAAAGTCATGTAATATAAATCTAAAAACACAAAAAAAAAAAGTCATGTAATATAGATCTAAAAACACAAAAGTAAAGTCATGTAATATAGATCTAAAAACACAAAAGTAAAGTCATGTAATATAGATCTAGCAACACAAAAGTAAAGTCATGTAATATAGATCTAAAAACACAAAAGTAAGATCATGTAATATAGATCTAGCAACACAAAAGTAAAGTCATGTAATATAGATCTAAAAACACAAAAGTAAAGTCATGTAATATAGATCTAAAAACACAAAAGTAAAGTCATATAATATAGATCTAGCAACACAAAAGTAAAGTCATGTAATATAGATCTAAAAACACAAAAGTAAAGTCGTGTAATATAGATCTAAAAACACAAAAGTAAAGTCATGTACTATAGATCTAGCAACACAAAAGTAAAGTCATGTAATATAGATCTAGCAACACAAAAGTAAAGTCATGTAATATAGATCTAGCAACACAAAAGTAAAGTCATTTAATATAGATCTAGCAGCACAAAAGTAAAGTCATGTAATATAGATCTAAAAACACAAAAGTAAAGTCATGTAATATAGATCTAGCAACACAAAAGTAAAGTCATGTAATATAGATCTAGCAACACAAAAGTAAAGTCATGTAATATAGATCTAGCAACACAAAAGTAAAGTCATGTAATATAGATCTAAAAACACAAAAGTAAAGTCATATAATATAGATCTAGCAACACAAAAGTAAAGTCATGTAATATAGATCTAGCAACACAAAAGTAAAGTCATGTAATATAGATCTAGCAACACAAAAGTAAAGTCATGTAATATAGATCTAGCAACACAAAAGTAAAGTCATGTAATATAGATCTAGCAACACAAAAGTAAAGTCATGTAATATAGATCTAAAAACACAAAAGTAAAGTCATGTAATATAGATCTAAAAACACAAAAGTAAAGTCATGTAATATAGATCTAAAAACACAAAATAAAAGTCATATAATATAGATCTAGCAACACAAAAGTAAAGTCATGTAATATAGATCTAGCAACACAAAAGTAAAGTCATGTAATATAGATCTAAAAACACAAAAGTAAAGTCATATAATATAGATCTAGCAACACAAAAGTAAAGTCATGTAATATAGATCTAGCAACACAAAAGTAAAGTCATGTAATATAGATCTAGCAACACAAAAGTAAAGTCATGTAATATAGATCTAGCAACACAAAAGTAAAGTCATGTAATATAGATCTAGCAACACAAAAGTAAAGTCATGTAATATAGATCTAAAAACACAAAAGTAAAGTCATGTAATATAGATCTAAAAACACAAAAGTAAAGTCATGTAATATAGATCTAAAAACACAAAAGTAAAGTCATATAATATAGATCTAGCAACACAAAAGTAAAGTCATGTAATATAGATCTAGCAACACAAAAGTAAAGTCATGTAATATAGATCTAAAAACACAAAAATAAAGTCATGTAATATAGATCTAGCAACACAAAAGTAAAGTCATGTAATATAGATCTAAAAACACAAAAGTAAAGTCATGTAATATAGATCTAGCAACACAAAAGTAAAGTCATGTAATATAGATCTAGCAACACAAAAGTAAAGTCATGTAATATAGATCTAAAAACACAAAAGTAAAGTCATGTAATATAGATCTCAAAACACAAAAGTAAAGTCATATAATATAGATCTAGCAACACAAAAGTAAAGTCATGTAATATAGATCTAGCAACACAAAAGTAAAGTCATGTAATATAGATCTAGCAACACAAAAGTAAAGTCATGTAATATAGATCTAAAAACACAAAAGTAAAGTCATATAATATAGATCTAGCAACACAAAAGTAAAGTCATGTAATATAGATCTAGCAACACAAAAGTAAAGATATGTAATATATATCTAAAAACACAAAAGTAAAGTCATGTAATATAGATCTAGCAACACAAAAGTAAAGTCATGTAATATAGATCTAAAAACACAAAAGTAAAGTCATATAATATAGATCTAGCAACACAAAAATAAAGTCATGTAATATAGATCTAGCAACACAAAAGTAAAGATATGTAATATATATCTAAAAACACAAAAGTAAAGTCATGTAATATAGATCTAAAGACACAAAAGTAAAGTCATGTAATATAGATCTAGCAACACAAAAGTAAAGTCATGTAATATAGATCTAGCAACACAAAAGTAAAGTCATGTAATATAGATCTAAAAACACAAAAGTAAAGTCATGTAATATAGATCTAAAAACACAAAAGTAAAGTCATGTAATATAGATCTAGCAACACAAAAGTAAAGTCATGTAATATAGATCTAGCAACACAAAAGTTAAGTCATGTAATATAGATCTAAAAACACAAAAGTAAAATCATGTAATATAGAATAAACAACACAAAAGTAAAGTCATGTAATATAGATCTAGCAACACAAAAGTAAAGTCATGTAATATAGATCTAAAAACACAAAAGTAAAGTCATGTAATATAGATCTAAAAACACAAAAGTAAAGTCATGTAATATAGATCTAAAAACACAAAAGTAAAGTCATGTAATATCGATCTAAAAACACAAAAGTAAAGTCATGTAATATAGATCTAAAAACACAAAAGTAAAGTCATGTAATATAGACCTAGCAACACAAAAGTAAAATTATGTAATATAGATCTAAAAACACAAAAGTAAAGTCATGTAATATAGATCTAGCAACACAAAAGTAAAGTCATGTAATATAGATCTAGCAACACAAAAGTAAAGTCATGTAATATAGATCTAAAAACACAAAAGTAAAGTCATGTAATATAGATCTAAAAACACAAGAGTAAAGTCATATAATATAGATCTAGCAACACAAAAGTAAAGTCATGTAATATAGATCTAGCAACACAAAAGTAAAATCATGTAATATAGATCTAAAAACACAAAAGTAAAGTCATGTAATATAGATCTAGCAACACAAAAGTAAAGTCATGTAATATAGATCTAGCAACACAAAAGTAAAGTCATGTAATATAGATCTAGCAACACAAAAGTAAAGTCATGTAATATAGATCTAAAAACACAAAAGTAAAGTCATATAATATAGATCTAGCAACACAAAAGTAAAGTCATGTAATATAGATCTAGCAACACAAAAGTAAAGTCATGTAATATAGATCTAGCAACACAAAAGTAAAGTCATGTAATATAGATCTAGCAACACAAAAGTAAAGTCATGTAATATAGATCTAGCAACACAAAAGTAAAGTCATGTAATATATATCTAAAAAACACAAAAGTAAAGTCATGTAATATAGATCTAAAAACACAAAAGTAAAGTCATGTAATATAGATCTAAAAACACAAAAGTAAAGTCATATAATATAGATCTAGCAACACAAAAGTAAAGTCATGTAATATAGATCTAGCAACACAAAAGTAAAGTCATGTAATATAGATCTAAAAACACAAAAATAAAGTCATGTAATATAGATCTAGCAACACAAAAGTAAAGTCATGTAATATAGATCTAAAAACACAAAAGTAAAGTCATGTAATATAGATTTAGCAACACAAAAGTAAAGTCATGTAATATAGATCTAGCAACACAAAAGTAAAGTCATGTAATATAGATCTAAAAACACAAAAGTAAAGTCATGTAATATAGATCTAAAAACACAAAAGTAAAGTCATATAATATAGATCTAGCAACACAAAAGTAAAGTCATGTAATATAGATCTAGCAACACAAAAGTAAAGTCATGTAATATAGATCTAGCAACACAAAAGTAAAGTCATGTAATATAGATCTAAAAACACAAAAGTAAAGTCATATAATATAGATATAGCAACACAAAAGTAAAGTCATGTAATATAGATCTAGCAACACAAAAGTAAAGATATGTAATATATATCTAAAAACACAAAAGTAAAGTCATGTAATATAGATCTAGCAACACAAAAGTAAAGTCATGTAATATAGATCTAAAAACACAAAAGTAAAGTCATATAATATAGATCTAGCAACACAAAAATAAAGTCATGTAATATAGATCTAGCAACACAAAAGTAAAGATATGTAATATATATCTAAAAACACAAAAGTAAAGTCATGTAATATGGATCTAAAGACACAAAAGTAAAGTCATGTAATATAGATCTAGCAACACAAAAGTAAAGTCATGTAATATAGATCTAGCAACACAAAAGTAAAGTCATGTAATATAGATCTAGCAACACAAAAGTAAAGATATGTAATATATATCTAAAAACACAAAAGTAAAGTCATGTAATATAGATCTAAAGACACAAAAGTAAAGTCATGTAATATAGATCTAGCAACACAAAAGTAAAGTCATGTAATATAGATCTAGCAACACAAAAGTAAAGTCATGTAATATAGATCTAAAAACACAAAAGTAAAGTCATGTAATATAGATCTAAAAACACAAAAGTAAAGTCATGTAATATAGATCTAGCAACACAAAAGTAAAGTCATGTAATATAGATCTAGCAACACAAAAGTTAAGTCATGTAATATAGATCTAGCAACACAAAAGTAAAGTCATGTAATATAGATCTAAAAACACAAAAGTAAAGTCATGTAATATAGATCTAAAAACACAAAAGTAAAGTCATGTAATATAGATCTAGCAACACAAAAGTAAAGTCATGTAATATAGATCTAGCAACACAAAAGTTAAGTCATGTAATATAGATCTAAAAACACAAAAGTAAAATCATGTAATATAGAATAAACAACACAAAAGTAAAGTCATGTAATATAGATCTAGCAACACAAAAGTAAAGTCATGTAATATAGATCTAAAAACACAAAAGTAAAGTCATGTAATATAGATCTAAAAACACAAAAGTAAAGTCATGTAATATAGATCTAAAAACACAAAAGTAAAGTCATGTAATATCGATCTAAAAACACAAAAGTAAAGTCATGTAATATAGATCTAAAAACACAAAAGTAAAGTCATGTAATATAGACCTAGCAACACAAAAGTAAAATCATGTAATATAGATCTAAAAACACAAAAGTAAAGTCATGTAATATAGATCTAGCAACACAAAAGTAAAGTCATGTAATATAGATCTAGCAACACAAAAGTAAAGTCATGTAATATAGATCTAAAAACACAAAAGTAAAGTCATGTAATATAGATCTAAAAACACAAGAGTAAAGTCATATAATATAGATCTAGCAACACAAAAGTAAAGTCATGTAATATAGATCTAGCAACACAAAAGTAAAATCATGTAATATAGATCTAAAAACACAAAAGTAAAGTCATGTAATATAGATCTAGCAACACAAAAGTAAAGTCATGTAATATAGATCTAGCAACACAAAAGTAAAGTCATGTAATATAGATCTAGCAACACAAAAGTAAAGTCATGTAATATAGATCTAAAAACACAAAAGTAAAGTCATATAATATAGATCTAGCAACACAAAAGTAAAGTCATGTAATATAGATCTAGCAACACAAAAGTAAAGTCATGTAATATAGATCTAGCAACACAAAAGTAAAGTCATGTAATATAGATCTAGCAACACAAAAGTAAAGTCATGTAATATAGATCTAGCAACACAAAAGTAAAGTCATGTAATATATATCTAAAAACACAAAAGTAAAGTCATGTAATATAGATCTAAAAACACAAAAGTAAAGTCATGTAATATAGATCTAAAAACACAAAAGTAAAGTCATATAATATAGATCTAGCAACACAAAAGTAAAGTCATGTAATATAGATCTAGCAACACAAAAGTAAAGTCATGTAATATAGATCTAAAAACACAAAAATAAAGTCATGTAATATAGATCTAGCAACACAAAAGTAAAGTCATGTAATATAGATCTAAAAACACAAAAGTAAAGTCATGTAATATAGATCTAGCAACACAAAAGTAAAGTCATGTAATATAGATCTAGCAACACAAAAGTAAAGTCATGTAATATAGATCTAAAAACACAAAAGTAAAGTCATGTAATATAGATCTAAAAACACAAAAGTAAAGTCATATAATATAGATCTAGCAACACAAAAGTAAAGTCATGTAATATAGATCTAGCAACACAAAAGTAAAGTCATGTAATATAGATCTAGCAACACAAAAGTAAAGTCATGTAATATAGATCTAAAAACACAAAAGTAAAGTCATATAATATAGATATAGCAACACAAAAGTAAAGTCATGTAATATAGATCTAGCAACACAAAAGTAAAGATATGTAATATATATCTAAAAACACAAAAGTAAAGTCATGTAATATAGATCTAGCAACACAAAAGTAAAGTCATGTAATATAGATCTAAAAACACAAAAGTAAAGTCATATAATATAGATCTAGCAACACAAAAATAAAGTCATGTAATATAGATCTAGCAACACAAAAGTAAAGATATGTAATATATATCTAAAAACACAAAAGTAAAGTCATGTAATATGGATCTAAAGACACAAAAGTAAAGTCATGTAATATAGATCTAGCAACACAAAAGTAAAGTCATGTAATATAGATCTAGCAACACAAAAGTAAAGTCATGTAATATAGATCTAGCAACACAAAAGTAAAGATATGTAATATATATCTAAAAACACAAAAGTAAAGTCATGTAATATAGATCTAAAGACACAAAAGTAAAGTCATGTAATATAGATCTAGCAACACAAAAGTAAAGTCATGTAATATAGATCTAGCAACACAAAAGTAAAGTCATGTAATATAGATCTAAAAACACAAAAGTAAAGTCATGTAATATAGATCTAAAAACACAAAAGTAAAGTCATGTAATATAGATCTAGCAACACAAAAGTAAAGTCATGTAATATAGATCTAGCAACACAAAAGTTAAGTCATGTAATATAGATCTAAAAACACAAAAGTAAAATCATGTAATATAGAATAAACAACACAAAAGTAAAGTCATGTAATATAGATCTAGCAACACAAAAGTAAAGTCATGTAATATAGATCTAAAAACACAAAAGTAAAGTCATGTAATATAGATCTAAAAACACAAAAGTAAAGTCATGTAATATAGATCTAAAAACACAAAAGTAAAGTCATGTAATATCGATCTAAAAACACAAAAGTAAAGTCATGTAATATAGATCTAAAAACACAAAAGTAAAGTCATGTAATATAGACCTAGCAACACAAAAGTAAAATCATGTAATATAGATCTAAAAACACAAAAGTAAAGTCATGTAATATAGATCTAGCAACACAAAAGTAAAGTCATGTAATATAGATCTAGCAACACAAAAGTAAAGTCATGTAATATAGATCTAAAAACACAAAAGTAAAGTCATGTAATATAGATCTAAAAACACAAGAGTAAAGTCATATAATATAGATCTAGCAACACAAAAGTAAAGTCATGTAATATAGATCTAGCAACACAAAAGTAAAATCATGTAATATAGATCTAAAAACACAAAAGTAAAGTTATATATTATAGATCTAGCAACACAAAAGTAAAGTCATGTAATATAGATCTAAAAACACAAAAGCAAAGTCATGTAATATAGATCTAGCAACACAAAAGTAAAGTCATGTAATATAGATCTAAAAACACAAAAGTAAAGTCATGTAATATAGATCTAAAAACACAAAAGTAAAGTCATATAATATAGATCTAGCAACACAAAAGTAAAGTCATGTAATATAGATCTAGCAACACAAAAGTAAAGTCATGTAATATAGATCTAGCAACACAAAAGTAAAGTCATGTAATATAGATCTAAAAACACAAAAGTAAAGTCATATAATATAGATATAGCAACACAAAAGTAAAGTCATGTAATATAGATCTAGCAACACAAAAGTAAAGATATGTAATATATATCTAAAAACACAAAAGTAAAGTCATGTAATATAGATCTAGCAACACAAAAGTAAAGTCATGTAATATAGATCTAAAAACACAAAAGTAAAGTCATATAATATAGATCTAGCAACACAAAAATAAAGTCATGTAATATAGATCTAGCAACACAAAAGTAAAGATATGTAATATATATCTAAAAACACAAAAGTAAAGTCATGTAATATGGATCTAAAGACACAAAAGTAAAGTCATGTAATATAGATCTAGCAACACAAAAGTAAAGTCATGTAATATAGATCTAGCAACACAAAAGTAAAGTCATGTAATATAGATCTAGCAACACAAAAGTAAAGATATGTAATATATATCTAAAAACACAAAAGTAAAGTCATGTAATATAGATCTAAAGACACAAAAGTAAAGTCATGTAATATAGATCTAGCAACACAAAAGTAAAGTCATGTAATATAGATCTAGCAACACAAAAGTAAAGTCATGTAATATAGATCTAAAAACACAAAAGTAAAGTCATGTAATATAGATCTAAAAACACAAAAGTAAAGTCATGTAATATAGATCTAGCAACACAAAAGTAAAGTCATGTAATATAGATCTAGCAACACAAAAGTTAAGTCATGTAATATAGATCTAAAAACACAAAAGTAAAATCATGTAATATAGAATAAACAACACAAAAGTAAAGTCATGTAATATAGATCTAGCAACACAAAAGTAAAGTCATGTAATATAGATCTAAAAACACAAAAGTAAAGTCATGTAATATAGATCTAAAAACACAAAAGTAAAGTCATGTAATATAGATCTAAAAACACAAAAGTAAAGTCATGTAATATCGATCTAAAAACACAAAAGTAAAGTCATGTAATATAGATCTAAAAACACAAAAGTAAAGTCATGTAATATAGACCTAGCAACACAAAAGTAAAATCATGTAATATAGATCTAAAAACACAAAAGTAAAGTCATGTAATATAGATCTAGCAACACAAAAGTAAAGTCATGTAATATAGATCTAGCAACACAAAAGTAAAGTCATGTAATATAGATCTAAAAACACAAAAGTAAAGTCATGTAATATAGATCTAAAAACACAAGAGTAAAGTCATATAATATAGATCTAGCAACACAAAAGTAAAGTCATGTAATATAGATCTAGCAACACAAAAGTAAAATCATGTAATATAGATCTAAAAACACAAAAGTAAAGTTATATATTATAGATCTAGCAACACAAAAGTAAAGTCATGTAATATAGATCTAAAAACACAAAAGCAAAGTCATGTAATATAGATCTAGCAACACAAAAGTAAAGTCATGTAATATAGATCTAAAAACACAAAAGTAAAGTCATGTAATATAGATCTAAAAACACACAAGTAAAGTCATGTAATATAGATCTAGCAACACAAAAGTAAAGTCATGTAATATAGATCTAGCAACACAAAAGTAAAGTCATGTAATATAGATCTAAAGCACAAAACTATAGTAATCAAAGACATACTACGCAATAAAGTATACCCGTCAGGCCAATTCGATCCGCAGGGCCATAGAAGCAGCGTCCACAAGTTTTAATGGCCAACACATGCATACTAGGGGATTGTGTGGCCAACACAATGCTCAGCCAATTTTATCCTTTCCATCCCAATTAATGCCAATCAGAGCTGTCTAGACTCAAGGGCACACTTCATATTCCAGGGAAATATTTTTTTATCAGGATTCTAACCCGGGACTTCTGGTACACCAATCTGAGCGCACTACCGCACGGCAACCGTGAACCCTTACACGTGTATTCTATGTCTGCATAAACAAAGAAAACCCCAAGACCAACACATCCGCACATACATACACGCACAGACGCAACCACACACCCACACAACCCAAAAAAAGATGAAAGGGCCGTGTGATACATGAACCATCCCAAGTTCATAGCAAACAATAATAGGGGCGAACACCCCAGGGACGTAATTCATACTGCTCATGGGGTTATCGCCGCGTAACATATAAGCATTGTATGATACATCCATTAACCCTTCCCCTTTTTTGTTGTGTGCTCAACCCCCATTATTGAGATATCAAAGAAAACTTGGTGTGGATTTAAATAGAAAGGATTAATTTCAGGTTTTTATATTAAATGCAAGCGAGTCAGTGCAGTGATACAAGTATGATATATATAGATATATATTATAAAAAATATCCTTTAAAAAGTTTCCCGTCGGCTCAAATTGATCCATAGTGCCGGTGAGGCATTGCTTACCAGTTTATGTGACAACGTCAAACTATGAGATTGTGTGGCCAGCACAATGCCCAGCATCCTTTACTCTACCCCAACTAAAGTCAGGTACCCATCAGAGCTGGGTAGACTCAATGACACCCTTCAGACCCGGGGGAAAATCCTAGCCTTCACCGGGATTTGAACCTATAATATAGAGCTATAATTTTTGTTTTATGTGATTTTAGCATAAAAGCACACACTTCAAAATAATCATTTAAAATGAATTCTTTTAACATTAGAACTTTATAAATAGTTTACTATTTTAGATAATATAATTTAAAGGCCTGTAATATTATAGTGTCACAAATAACAATAGCAATAACAAGGCAATAGCTTGTAACATTAGATTTTCACACAAAGTGAACTATTTTAGACATAATTTTTAGACAAGAGGTGGAACATTAGATTTTCACACAAAGTGAACTATTTCGACCAATTTGCGAATCAAAGAAATTATTTTACGTAAATTATGGCTGCCTCTACCGGAAGAGACGGCAGTAATTACACTTTTCGGATATGTTCGTCTTTACGAAATAAATAGAATGAAAACGACAAAATGTATCTTTTTATGGTTTTTGCGGACCAAAGCTAGAAAAACAATAAAGGATGCGCACAATTTTAGTGTGGAAATTCATAAGGTATGATATCACCATAGACTATAATACACATGGACCGCTTGCTTTAGTATTTCTGCTATATGACAACTCGAAAGACTGCTTTTGGAATGGAACTATAATTTTGGTTTTAGATATGTCTCAAACACACTCGGGCTATAGCATAAGTTGCCTAAGCAAACCAGGAAATTTGGTAAAAGTTGAAATTATTGAAAAAAATAAAATTGCAAGATGAGACTCTATTAGGGCTGGCTCATAAAATACGTAACTTTAGCGGTCGCCTAGGGCGCAAAATCTTTTTTGGGGGGGAGAGGGGGAGCGAAATTGAGGATTGCTTTTTTATTTGGAGATTAAAAAATATTAATTATCGGTAAATTAAAGTTTAGTACTTCTGCGCGCTACTAGCATAGTCAGACGAATTACTATGTGATGAACGGCGAAGGGTCTTTTATTTGAGTTGTCTCAGAAAATAGGAAAGTATGCCCTAACACTACTCAGTTTCTCCCGGCCGAAGGCACTTTAATGAGGGCGCAGAATTTGTTTTCGGCTAGGGCCTAGGCCTAGGGCGACAAAAATCCTTGAGCCGGTCCTGGACTCAATCAAGGGACCTAATAACTTTCTGTATAGAAGAAGCGTCTGTAACATTGAATATAAGGTAAACAATAAATACATAAATAAATATATATATACACACATCTGAGCACTTACCTTGCCTAGGAATCAAAACAAAATCTCAGTACCACAAAAGAGTAAATTACTAATAAAGTCTAAATTTGAAAGACTCAACGAAAAGGAAGGGTTGTTACCCACTAGTTCAAACAGACAGCAATGTGGCGTCCGAGGAGAGAGAGAGAGAGATAGAGATGGGGGAGGAGGAGAATTGAAGGGGTAAAGAGACAAGTCAAAGACACGGGAGCGAAATAATTAGTCCCAGCCATGTGGAGCACAAGCAAATTTGAGGTTTGGGTGGCGCGGGTGCGCCCGAATTTAATACTTCAGAGTGAGCGGTCCTAATTGCGGAAAAGACCGGGGGGGGGGTGCGTAGGAGGGGTGGGGAGTGGCGTGACAAGGTGACAGAGACTCGAAATTGTAGGAATGGAACTGTATTTACTGCAGCGTGGAGTTCAGTGCCTTTCTCTTACATGGCATTCAGTTTTTTTCAGTTAGGAAATAGCTTATTTGTCTTTATGAATAATAAATCTATCTCTTTATGTTTAGATCTATCTATCTTTATAATCTATATAATCTATCTATCTATATAATCTATATAATCTATATAATCTATCTATCTATATAATCTATATAATCTATATAATCTATCTATCTATATAATCTATATATACAGTGCTTTTTTTGTGACGGTACACACCGGTACGGCGTACCGGCACCTTTTTCAATGTGGGGAAAAAAGTATTACTTTTCTTGTATTTTAACGTTTATTATTAATTTATTATATTATTAATTTGTTAAAATTGAATTATTTTAAAATTGCGCGCAATAAGAATTAAAATATATAATGCAAAACTGCTTTAAAAGTTAGACAATCCATCACTGAGTACCGGCACCTATTTTTTTACAAAAAAAGCACTGTATATATATATATATGTATGGATTTATATATATTATATGGATAGATAGACAGATAGATAGATATTTATATATATATATATATATATATATATGGCTTTATTTAAAGAATAACACTATAATACAAAAATAAGTTATAAAAGAGTAACAGACAGAGCTCAACGCTATTATCAGTAAAAGTCATTAAGATTAAAAAGGTAAAGCCTAATGTTTTAAAACTTTTTGGAATAGAATAGCAACCTATTACAGTGCCCAGAAAAACATATTAATGGTTAACAAATCTTTTTTTTTTTATCCCATATGCAAGAAGAAATGCAGATAAGTACTTTTTCTTCCCGAGTGGCATCCGGGGATGAAATTGGTTGTCTGACAGAACCAGGAAATCCAGTAACCTAACAACATTTAAAATACTGATCAAAATGTAAGAGTAGACTTAGACCACTATTGGGACGCAATTATCTTCTTTATAGAAAGATCGTCTGTAACATATAAGATGAGAAACGGAGAGAATATTCTCCATAGTTTAAATTTATAATTCCTCAAAATAACAAACCCGTAGGACCCTTACATTTCTAACATGTATGGAAAATTCAAGGACGCATTCCTTAACTATAGTTTCTCAAATCAACGACTTTATCTGCAGACGGCCCAAAGCAAAAAAAAAAAAAAAAATCATAACAACAACCTGGTTTGCTCGTTCCAAGCCAGTTTCTGACTTTTTACTATGAGAGTGAGATTAGTGATGACGTAGTATGCCTTTATTATCAAGCTCAAAGTCGCCATTTTGCCACAGGGCCAGATTGGGCTTTTCCCCGCACGGACCGAAATATTCTCCAGTACCAGAAATCTGAGAAAAAAAGGGCTCATCTTAGTGCCTTTTCCCGGGGAACACTATTCCCGTGTCTGAGGGGGATTTAGGACAGCTATTTTTAGGTTTTAATTATCAAGCTTGCCGGATAAGAATATAATTATATCGGCCCCTCCTCCCCCCCTACCCCTGTAGTCAAACCAATACGCAGATTATTCACAAATGCATGATGTGCCTAGAGCTTTTTTTAATTTTTAGTGAACGTAAACAAAACTAAGTGTTACTATATGTAGGTTATATTAAAAAGAGTTTGCACAAGACGCTTAAGGTGCCACTGATTGTCCAAAGAGAGGCGGTAGTAATGACCTTTAAAATATATTATATATTTTATTAAATGGGTGATTTCCCTTGTGAAACTTGATTTCATTGCTTGCAGTCTTACTCTTGGAGTTACCAGTGGACTATTTATTATTCTTTACGTTGTTAATTTTGTGTGTGTTTGTGTTTATAATATGATTAGCCTACTAATGCAGCTTGAGATTAAATTTAATTTGCTGTTTGGAACTGTTCGTTTTTTCTTAGTGATTAATTCTGACTTGAGTATATCTCCAACCACTGTACAAAACAGGGCCGTACAAACTGCACAACCTCAGCCTGAAACGCTTCAAGAAGTATCATAACGACAAAACACCAGCAACATTATAAGAAGGAAGCTAAAATTATGTGTCACATGATTTTATTATTATTATAAAGTAACAAATATATTTATATAATATACAAATACTGAATATCATCCAATATTATTTACTAGTAACATATTTGTATTCATAACATCAGTTGAAACCTTAATCAGAAGGCATAATTAGGCCCAAAGCAAAGATAAATGTAAAATAAGTAAAGTATCCCGTCTGACCAAATTGATCCATAGGTCCGATGAAGCAGCGTTCACCAGTTTCTGTGGCCACGGCATACTAGGTGATTGTGTGGCCAGCACAATGCACAGCCGCCTTTACTTTACCCCCAAAAAGGTCAGGTACAGCTGGGTATAGACTCAGGGACACCCTTCAGACCCGGCAAAAAAATCCTAGCCTGCACCAGGATTCGAACCTACGGACCTTCGCTACGCCAGTTGAACGCGCTGCCCGGCTCGTCCACCGAGCCCTATAAATGTGGGTCGCTACAATCATCTGAATAGAAGGAGATTCTGCAACATAATTAATATGACAAGAAAATAGTCAAACAACAATTCGGAGATGGGTATTAAACGTATTAGTTTTCTCAAATCAGTTTGACCAAAATAAAAGACGAATTGCCGTCAAAACTATTTTTAAAAAAAAGAAATAAAGTTGTAATTGTAAAGTAGATGGTTATCACAGGTTATGTGGTTTAAACTGTAAATAAAACTTAAATAACTTCATCTAATCGATAACTTCACCTAATCGATAACTTCATCTAATCGATAACTTCATCTAATCGATAACTTCATCTAATCGATAACTTCATCTAATCAGTATGGAAATCAAGGCATGACTAGACTCGGACCGCGGATGAGCGTAAGACGCAATAATCTTCTTTAAAGAAGGAGCGTCCCTAATAGATAAGATAAGATATGACGCTTTTTAAGCGTATTTATGATTTACAAAACATATTCCCTGAAAATGATTTTTACATTTTTTTTTCGATTTTAAAGCAACTGAAAAACATTTCACAAAAAAACTTTTCGGATAAAGAAAGATATTTTAAAACGAAATGTTCATAAAATAGTGAAATAATTAATACTACTTACATCACAAAATATTAAAGAATATGAATTAATAGAAGCTGCGATTCGGGAAAGTGGCATCAAACGTAAGTTCTAACATGTATACGTTTTTGGGGTTAGTGCGGGGGAAAAATTACACTGTATGGACGCACATTAAAATTACCAATCGTCATAATCAACACGACTAAATGCCAAAGTTTCATAAACTGTGTCATGTGTTAAAAAGTTACTTGTTATATTTATAATGGATATCAGAAATTTAATAGAAATAGCCACTTGCATAGCAATCTGGTACTTCTGACATCTCACAATTCTTGCAATGATTCAATCACTTTCCGGACAATTTATGTTGGTGTGTCATCTAATTGAAAACGTTCCGTGACTTTTTTTTTTTACTCATCATCATCTTCCAACTCCATTAAAATTTGACTGTGAATACTGTAACAATATAAACAGTATAGTTTTATTAATGCAAACCACGTAACAATATAAACAGTAAGTAAAGTAAAGTACCCTTCGGACCAAACTGATCATACGGCTCATAGGGTTGGTGAAGCAGCGTTCACCAGTTTCTGTGGCCACGGCATACGAGGGGATGTGTGGCCAGCACAATGCCCAGACGCCTTTTCTTTCACCCCAACTAGCGTCAGGTACTCATCAGAGCTGGGTAGACTCAGGGGCACCCTCAAATCCAGGGAAAAAATCCTAGCCTGCACCAGGATTCGAACCCAGAGCCAGTCGAACCGTGCCGAATAATATCAACAGTAAAGTTTTATTATTGCCAACCACGTAACAACATCAACAATACAGTTGTGTATTTTAAACCCTGTAACATCATCGATTTGCATAGTTCTATGGACAAGTCTTAAATATTATGCATGCATGGTGACCTTTACGGTTCAACGTGTACCAACGTTTCCGGTCCCATTCGTTCATTTACTAACAAAACATGTCTGTGTGCTGCGTTACTGGTTGTAATTATAGTAAGAAAAGATGTAGAGGATGACGTTTGATGTTAAAAACGGATTCCTCATAACTAATCTTGTAGCCTTTGTATATTTCTAAATGATCAGATCTGGACATAGAGATTTAAATAAATTGTCAAACACCCGCAAAAGCATGTTTTGTTTGTTGTTGTTGCCGGAAATGAACCGGAAATTGGTGATCAAGTTTGGCCATGACCTATTGAAAAGGTCACGCCTCATCAAGACTTGTCCATTTTGAACCATATTATAATAACAGGAATAAGTAATCCCATAAGAGTAGCAAATATCAGGAGCAGTGAAGTTAAGGCATGTGCTCCTTCCTACCTCATCCGGAAAACTTATATTATTATAGCGTTTTGAACCCTAAAGTAGCATCAAAGATCAAGTCTAGATTTGTACGCATGCTCTAACATTATTAAACCTTAGAAAATATATTCTGTGTAAGCCTTGATGTATTTAGATATAGATTTTGTTGCTGTTCTAATATTATGATAGAACAAATGTGACTTTCCTAAGAAATATTTCTGTAAACGCTACGACAATGTATAGAACAGTATAGAATGTTTGGAACAGCTGTCTACTGTTTTAGTCCCGTTTCAGTGTTTAAACTCAATTCTTGAGACTTGGCCACTTCTCCCTCCACTTTGCAATCCTGGCTATTCATTTTGCTTTTTAATGTGGTAAACTAACTGAATGGACATTTATTTCAACATTTATTTCAACATTTTTTTCAACATTTATTGAAACATTTATTTAAACATTTATTTAAACATTTATTTAAACATTTATTTAAACATTTATTTAAACATTTATTTCAACATTTATTTAAACATTTATTTAAACATTTATTTCAACATTTATTTCAACATTTTTTTCAACATTTATTTCAACATTTATTTCAACATTTATTTCAACATTTATTTCAACATTTATTTCAACATTTATTTCAACATTTATTTCAACATTTATTTCAACATTTATTTCAACATTTATTTAAACTTTTATTTCAACATTTATTTCAACATTTATTTCAACATTTATTTCAACATTTTTTAAAACATTTATTTCAACATTTATTTCAACATTTATTTTAACATTTATTTAAACTTTTATTTCAACATTTATTTCAACATTTATTTAAACATTTATTTCAACATTTATTTCAACAATTATTTTAACATTTATTTCAACATTTATTTCAACATTTATTTCAACATTTATTTTCACATTTATTTCAACATTTATTTCAACTTTTATTTCAACATTTTTTTCAACATTTATTTCAACATTTATTTCAACATTTATTTCAACATTTTTTTCAACTTTTATTTCAACATTTTTTTCAACTTTTATTTCAACATTTATTTCAACATTTATTTCAACATTTATTTCAACATTTATTTCAACATTTAATTCAACATTTATTTCAACATTTATTTCAACATTTATTTCAACATTTTTTTCAACATTTATTTCAACATTTATTTCAACATTTATTTCAACATTTATTTCAACATTTATTTCAACATTTTTTTCAACTTTTATTTCAACATTTTTTTCAACATTTATTTCAACATTTATTTCAACATTTATTTCAACATTTATTTCAACATTTATTTCAACATTTATTTCAACATTTATTTCAACATTTTTTTCAACATTTATTTCAACATTTATTTCAACATTTTTAAAAACATTTATTTCAACATTTATTTCAACATTTATTTCAACATTTATTTCAACATTTATTTCAACATTTATTTCAACATTTATTTCAACATTTATTTCAACATTTATTTCAACATTTATTTCAACATTTATTTCAACATTTATTTCAACATTTGTTTCAACATTTGTTTCAACATTTATTTCAACATTTATTTCAACATTTATTTCAACATTTATTTCAACATTTGTTTCAACATTTATTTCAACATTTATTTCAACATTTATTTAAACATTTATTTCAACATTTATTTTAACATTTATTTAAACTTTTATTTCAACATTTATTTCAACATTTATTTCAACATTTGTTTCAACATTTATTTCAACATTTATTTCAACATTTATTTCAACATTTATTTCAAAATTTTTTTCAACATTTATTTCAACATTTATTTTAACAGGGGTTTGGGCTGAGTGGACGAAAGCAGAGAGCGATGAATCGGCTATAGGTACCAATCTTAAGATAAGCTCACTAGAACTTTGCTTTGACCCAAGGTAATAAATTAAATGGCGTTGAATGGCATTATTAAGACACGGTTACCAGGACTTACCTTATGACAAGGTAACACAAAGTAATGATTGGTATTATTGTCAGTGGCAATATTATTAGAACAATTTGCATTGTGTAGGTGGGTGGTGAATCTAGAAAAGAGTATAAAAAAACATCGAACAATTACAATTAAGGAATGCCATCTATCTGATTAAATAGTTTTCTGTTTATCTAAAGTGAATGTACATTGTGTAGTTTCGTGCACTCATCAAGCAATACATCTTCTAGATATGTTGGTGTTTGATGCTTATGCTAACTGTCATGATCCGTTTTACTAATTAGCAGACTATTACTTAGTCCACATGGCAGCTCGTTCGACTGGCGTACCGAAGGTCCTAGGTTCAAATGCTAGGATTTTTTCCAGGGTCTGGATAGTGTCCCGGATTCTACCCAGCACTGATGGGTACCTGACGTTAGTTGGGGTAAAGTAAAGGCGGTTGTGCATTGTGCTGGCCACCTAGTATGCCGTGGCCACAGAAACTGGTTAATTGATCAATTGGGTCCAAAGGGTACTTTACTTTACTAATTAGTCCGCAACATCGCCCATTTAATAATTTCTACGTTTTAATATACACCGTACTTTGACTTAAATTTAGGGTCCGCCGAATAAACCGGTCAAATACAATAAATACTCAATATCATCCAATATTATTTAATAGTAACATATGTGTATTCTTAACATCATATAACCTTTCGCTAGCAAGGAGCAGACGATTATCGGTTGTTTCCCCATTGTTTAACACGTGATCAGTCTTGGGCTTGACTGATACAATGGCGCGTTAGGTTTATTCAAGGCTATCGGCCGCGGAGATGTCAAGCCCATTGGCTATCTTAATCAATGGAATCCAGTCGGCTACATCGATATTGATGGTAAGTGTCAACAGCTTGCCTTGGCTATAACAAAGAGATGGTAAGTGTCAACAGCTTGCCTTGGCTATAACAAAGAGATGGTAAGTGTCAACAGCTTGCCTTGGCTATAACAAAGAGATGGTAAGTGTCAACAGCTTGCCTTGGCTATAACAAAGAGATGGTAAGTGTCAACAGCTTGCCTTGGCTATAACAAAGAGATGGTAAGTGTCAACAGCTTGCCTTGGCTATAACAAAGAGATGGTAAGTGTCAACAGCTTGCCTTGGCTATAACAAAGAGATGGTAAGTGTCAACAGCTTGCCTTGGCTATAACAAAGAGATGGTAAGTGTCAACAGCTTGCCTTGACTATAACAAAGAGATGGTAAGTGTCAACAGCTTGCCTTGGCTATAACAAAGAGAAGGTAAGTGTCAACAGCTTGCCTTAGCTATAACAAAAGGATGGTAAGTGTCAACAGCTTGCCTTGGCTATAACAAAGAGATGGTAAGTGTCAACAGCTTGCCTTAGCTATAACAAAGAGATGGTAAGTGTCAACAGCTTGCCTTGGCTTTAACAAAGAGATGGTAAGTGTCAACAGCTTGCCTTAGCTATAACAAAGAGATGGTAAGTGTCAACAGCTTGCCTTGGCTATAACAAAGAGATGGTAAGTGTCAACAGCTTGCCTTGGCTATAACAAAGAGATGGTAAGTGTCAACAGCTTGCCTTGGCTATAACAAAGAGATGGTAAGTGTCAACAGCTTGCCTTAGCTATAACAAAGAGATGGTAAGTGTCAACAGCTTGCCTTAGCTATAACAAAGAGATGGTAAGTGTCAACAGCTTGCCTTGGCTATAACAAAGAGATGGTAAGTGTCAACAGCTTGCCTTAGCTATAACAAAGAGATGGTAACGGGTTTGCAAGGGGGGGGGGCAACTTTCCTAACTCTGGCCTCCTTCGACCTTCTTGGCGAGACAATCCTAAATCCTTTGAAGGCGGCCATTTCCTTTGACGATTTGGTCTGAACATTTACAATTGGTTGGTAAATCCCTCCTAAGTTATATCATTGGCCCGCACATGACGAATGGACTACCACAACCTTTTTCGACCAACAATATATACCCGGGCAAAATAATCTGAACACAATTACTCTTCTGACCAACGATTCTGCAATTAGTCTTCTGCTGGAAATTAACTTTTACTTCTACGTTATAAAGTCTGTGGATTTATGTGATATGTTACAAGAAAAAATGGAGTATGTGTATTTTTCAATATTATCGTCAAATTTTCTCTATTAAACTCGTCTGTGATTTTAAAATGACTAGCTTTTTACTCCCTTTATATTAACTCGTACTGTCTGTCTGTATGGTTGATTGCTTGAAAGCAAAACTTTGCATCGATTTTTGACCACTTCCCGTCGTCCAATCGAGCTGAAACTTGGGCAGCAGACTTGTGGCGACTAACAATAGATTCTATCAAATTTTTAGTTTTAAAAACCTAATTATACTATAATTATGATTTTTTTTTTTATTTAACAAACACTTCATAGATAAATAGTCTATGGTTTGGTTTCACGTTGAAAATGCCGGTCCAACTATTTATGTTTTTTTGCGGGCCAAAGCGAGAAAAAGAAGGATGCGCTGAGATTTGACGTCATCAAATTTGCGCTCTAGCTTTGTAAATAATGTTCCTTACAAATTATGATAGGAACATAATACTCAATACCAAAGAAGACTAAAAGAAAAGATATTTCTTATTTTTTATTTAATTACATGATGGTAAACTTAGTTTACAAATAAATGGAGTATAATAAGAACTTGGTGTTTATGGGTTAGTTTTTTTAATTCCTTGTGTCGCTGTACGTATTCGAGGAAATTGCGAGAGACGAATAATGAGTCACTGTGTGACTTGTGAGATGATAAGTATAACTTCAATATAAAATAAAAAAATGAAAAAAAAGAATATTAATAATAAGAACAATGGTAGAGTAAAGCACTCACAGAGAGCGTTAGAATCAACAACAACAACAACAATAACATATCGTAGATATTACAGCAACTAAAACCCCAACAGCAACGCGACAGCAATTACTAACAGCAACCAGAAAACTTACGAGGACACTCTCCCGTGGTTCTATTCACACAGTCAGCATTACATTTCTCTGGGCAGTTGCCCTGACAGAATTCGCCGTACGTGAAGGCCGGACACTCTGAAACGGATAGAAAAGTTGCTAAGCCGCTGGACAATGACGGTGTAGTTATAGTGTAGCACTCAAACTGTACGTGAATCGAATTATACATCGGAAATGAAAATCCATGAAATGATAGCTACAGATAAATGAATCGAATCCAGAAGCTGGTATGACCGGTGAGCTGTGAGTGTTATGCTATTTACTTCAGATAAATGAATCGAATCCAGGAGCTGGTATGACCGGTGAGCTGTGAGTGTTATGCTATTTACTTCAGATAAATGAATCGAATCCAGGAGCTGGTATGACCGGTGAGCTGTGAGTGTTATGGTATTTACTTCAGATAAATGAATCGAACCCAGGAGCTGGTATGACCGGTGAGCTGTGAGTGTTATGGTATTTACTTTTACAAACAAGAAAATATTTTTTTTTTCGTATTTTTTTACTCTTTTTCTATATTTTAGAAAGACGAGGTTGGATTTTTCTATGATGTGACGTCACGAAAGTTAATGTATTGTTTATCTTTCTTTTGCAATCTAAATAGTAATATTGTAGCCAAAGACTATAATAAAATGAACCGCTTGCTTTGATATTTTTGCTATTTGATAACTTTGATAACTGTTTCGGAATTTCCGATCGCTCTAAGTCCTCTAGACTTCCGGTTTAGTAATTCGCTATGTTTTTCTCAATGGAAAATTAAGATTAAAATCGAAAGTTCTATACAGCGGAAATCTTTAATGCAATCGTAGGAGCGTAGAAGTAATTTAAGACAGCCTTATTGGTTGCGCACGGAAAAAAAGAACATATTATAAGCTCTAAGAATAGAACAAGCGGTCCATCTTTTTATAGTCTTTGATCTGGCCAAAAGTCCTACTTCCCCATTAGTGACGTCAGACAAGGGATTTATTATTTTTCTTAAATTAGTATTAATCTCTTACAGACTTTACATAACACATCAATTATGAAAATGAACTAGAGTCATAAATAGATGATAGTACTTTACATTGACCCTTCTCTGTCCATATTAGAGTCAGAGGAGATGGGGAGAGGTATGATCTTCGAGATATTATTTTAATTTAAATTAAATATTGTAACGTCCACATAAGGTCATAGGTCATAGGTTGACTTTTTGAACCCTCGAGAAAAAAACATGATTCTTGATTTTCCAATCATTTGGGGAACAAATCAGATTAGGAAACGTTTCTTAACTCATGGGGTCTAGTCTTAGTATACAATTAGTTAGTGTTTAGAGTTTGCAGAATTAAATTTTCACCCAACACGTGTATATATAATGTATATATGTGCTTAATCCTATTTTTCCTGTAGATATTTATATTGAGTCTAGTAATAATTTTTTTTTTTTTAAACAATTGAACTTGTTTAATATTCTACCTCTGCTGATTGATAGTGAATGTAAAACTACTATAATATTAGTATCTTCTATAATACAAGTCAAGTAGAACCACCCAGCACAGACGCCATCAAGCAGAGAAAATCGAGTTCTTCATTACAATACAAGATAAAATTGAAACTAAGGATAATGAGTTATAACAATATATTTTATGTTTATAATATATTATAATTTCATATAATATTCTGTGGTTGGCAGAACACCTAATGAAATGTTAGCATACAATTCTACCGTACTTTTAACACCACATTCACTATACATAGCCCTTCTGAAGTGTTAGCACCTCGATTACTCATTTTTAACATTGCTGGTACACCAGTGGTGTCAGCAACACGTCAACTTGGAACTTTCAGCTCTGAGCCCTGAACCTGCGATTGCCCCCCCCCCCCCCCCCCACGTCTGCTGAATGCCAGCATGAATGTCCGGCATCAACATTTGCTAAGCCGCCAGGGGTCACTGCCTTCTCGCGTGCAGCCCGCCACATTTTCAGTCATTTTGTGTCGCCAACACAAACTACGCAATGCTGTTAGCCCAACGTGGAACTAACAATACCTGAGCGGCAGCTGAAACTCCTGTTGTAGAAGCCTAGTTTGCAGACATAGCAAAAGCCAGTGTACTTGTCACAATCCTGGGGACAGTTCTCGCAAGTGTTATTACAATCCAATCCGAAGACATTCACCGGGCAATCTGGGAATATAAGAAAAAACTAGAACAGTTTGAATGACCGCAGTTTTACTTTTAAAGATAAATATGACAATATGAGACACCGTAGTTTTACTTTTAAAGATAAATATGACAATATGAGACACCGTAGTTTTTCTTTTAGGGATAACCATGGCAATTTGATACATAGTAGTTTCTCTTTTAGACGGTACTTAATATTATAGTTTAATATGTTGTAATATTTCATTGAAAGCAAGGGAGAGAAACTCTAATAGCTATGAGGTTTGGTACAGCAGACTCGCGGCCCTTGAGGTTAAGGAAACAATGTTAAGGAGTGAATCAAGGTGGCCACACTAAGATCCTGTCCTAGACTAGTCACGCCGATAGGACGTGCCGCGTAACATAGAGTACTGTCTTCGCAGTACATGCACAACACTTCTCTCGCCACTTGCAGAATTGCCCTCGGATCCTAAACGTGGTTGGCCCGCTCGTATACATGCACTGTCGCCCGCTAGCACACATTCTATGGGTCTGGACATCAGAGCGGGGACGAGATGGGCTGTTGCGCACGTTGCTTTCTTCCCACCGAGTCTCGGGGCATCGCTGCAGTGCCATGGTTCTCGGACGCGCAACAGGGGATGTCCCCCACGCGTTTCCCGCCGGTGTTTTCTTAACGGGAGCTAATCGGTGGTTACACATTTCGCCAGCGATGAGGCCCGTTGGTACAGTAATATAGTACAGCAACCATAGGGTCGCATTATTAGAGTAATTTTTTTTAAATGTATCCCGTCGGAACAAATTGATCCATAGGGCCGGTGAAGCAGCGTTCATCAGTTACTGTGGCCACGGCATACTAGGTGATTGTGTGGCCTGCACTATGCACAATCACCTTTACTTTACCCCAACTAAGATCAGGTACCCATCATAGCTGGGTAGACTCAGGAACACCCTCCAGGCCCCGGGAAAAAAATGCTAGCCAGCACGAGGATTCGAACCCAGGACTTTTCGATACGCCAGTCGAACGCGCTGCCGCACGGCCATCGTACATGACCTAATCATAAAAGCTTCTCGTGGATGTTATTACTTGACGTTTCTGCCAGTCTAGGAAAACTATGTTTGTAAAGGCAGAGATTGGAAGTTTGATTCTCCAGGTTTTATCTAAGAACATTCATAAAATCATTAAGGGGAGCATCAGTTTAGTACACACCTGCTTCAAATTGTGTCACGTGACACTCGGTGATTGTTTGATATTACAGTCAACAGGCTCATAATGTCAGGGATCGGCAACCTTTTGATAACAAGTGTGCCAAAGTAGGATTTCTAATTTTTTCAGCGTGCCAACAGTCTAAGAGAATGGAATTGTCTTGTCTTTTTTTGTGGGGTCTTAAGCGTGGCATTGCAAATCACTCAGAGTGCCAAGTCTGGCAAACGTGTCGGATGTTGCCGACCCCCTTGTTTAAGTCTTTTTAATTATCCAATAATTACAATACAATTTTATGGTAATGGTAATGGTAATTTATATAGCGCTTCTATCCATGCTATTTTAGCATGCTCAGTGCGCTCTAGAAGACTATTAATCTGTGAGAAGTTTCACTGCTGCCGGTTAAGCGCATGTGATAGCAACTCAATATTAACGTTATCTAGTCCCAAAACTCCTGTAGGGCGACAGGGATCTGCCGGTGGCGGGGCTCGAACACGCGACGTGTCAAGTGGTTTTTTGGTTGACAGTCTGGTGAGCTAACCGCTAGGCCAGCCGGCTTCTAGATGGACGTTATCTTGATAGCTGCTGTATTTTCCCAATCTCGTCTTTACTTTACTTTTAAAAAAAAATTTTTTTGATACAATATTTCAATGTTAAAAAAATGTTTTTATGTGTTGTAAGTCAAGTATTTATAATACGATAAATGTGTGTGTGTGTGTTTAGTTAGATGGATAGATAGACAAATATACAAATAAATGAATGGATAAAAATGTAAATAGGCGAATAGGTAAATAGATAAGTAGATAAGTAGTTAAATAGATAAATAGTTAAAATGATACATTATTAAACAGATAGTTAGACAGTAAGCGAAAACCAGCAACATGTGAAGATGGACACACAGGTAAATATATAGATAGATACAAAGATAGAGTGAAGAATAGAGATAGCTTCAAAGATACATAAATTGATTGATGGATAGAAAGGTTGATATATTGATAAATAGAAATAAATATAAAAAAATAGATACATTTGATATAGACCTGGCTAGAGATAGAGATAGAAAGATAAAATAAGTTTCGAGATAGAATACTAGATAGAAATAATAGATTTTGTCAAAAAGTTGTAAAGTTACATAATTTGATAGGTTGATAGATAATATCCATTTATATTGGCTATGTTTGTATATAACAACCATACCCAATGGATGCCTATACACCTTGTCACATTTAGACTTTTTAGACTCGATACTGAATCCAACACAATCGGTGGTAGAGTTACTATCTGGCTGTTCACAGGTCCGCCTGGAAATGACCAAACACAAATAAATGTAAAATAACAAACAAATAAACAAGTGGACACAACTCAAGATTCACTAATCACATTCTTAAATATTATGTTGGTTATCTTTCTTTGCAGATCGTGTATTCTTTTTTCTTAACATGATAAGTCTAATTCACCCTAGATGAGGTGTCTCAAACACGAAGCCCGTGGGCCGCATGGGGTACACCTAGTGCATTTTTGTGGCCCGCCAGTAAGCTTACAAAAAATGTACTATTAGTGAAATTCAGACAGCTAGTAGTGATACTCATTCAATCGTATTGTTAAATTTATATACGTAACATACCTAATAGAAGTGATAAGTAGTAAAATGAGTTAAGATAAGATAAGATAAGATAAGATGTATAAAGTGTTTATTATTTACTAGGGTCGGGTTGTTGGGTGCGGCCCTTGACACATCTCTTAAGTGATAAAATGGCACATGCCTTCATCCGAGTTTGCGACCCCTGCCTAGATTACGAAAGCTAACAGATGCCAGTATTTTTTGTGGCCATCGCATAGAAAGTAGCAGAATGTTTTTAAAACTTAGAGATTTGAACCTAGAGATCTTCACGATGGTGATCGTAGTCTGTTAAATGCACTCTTTTACCATTGGATGAACTCTCCCCTTTCCAAAATATAGACATTTGTATAACTAAGTTGTATAACTAGGGCACATTTAAGCTATGTGTGCACATTCGGACCACTGGATGCACATGTGTCACACTGTGTGCACATTTTGACCACTAGATGCACATGTGTCACCCTGTGTACACATTCGGACCACTAGGTGCTGATGAATTATACACTGTAAATATTATTACCGCTGGGTGCACATTTGTATGACTGAGTGCACATTCAATCTACTAAATTAACATTTGCACCACTGGGATCCAGAACCCACGCAAGCCTATGTAGCGACCCAGTGCAAAAGTTTCAGCGACGCCCCCTTGCATACAGTAACTGTTTTGTTTAGTGCTATATTTCGACTATATTTGCCGCCCCGAGAAGTGTCGCCCTAGGGGATATGCTCCCTCTGCTCCCCCCTTTGTGAAGTCACTGCTGGGCGCACATTTGGACCACCACATGCTCACTTAGACGAACAGACGTGAAATTGAACCACATAATATCGATATTAATCCCTAGATGCACATTTCAATCAGAGGGTGGTGTCCATTATGTAATAGTAGTACAGAACGCATCTATTCGCGTTCCAAATGATTTATTGTGGACACTAGATGCAATGAAGTTGCAGCATCCTTGGGAATAGTTATGACAGCAACTAGACTACAATCTACACATACACTGACCTCGAGCGTACGACGTTGAAAAATCTGCCAAGTTCACACCAATGTGTCATGCAACCACAAGCATAAATATATGGGAGGGGGAATTCGGGGGAGCAGTGGGCTACATATATATCCCCAAGGGCGCCAAGGTAAATGGGTGCCAAAATGAGTCTTACAATGTTACATTCAGAAAAATGTGATTAAGTAAATGGGGTGCTAATATTATAGTACGTCTTTTATATATTTTTATTATAAATATATATATTATACATTTTATAGTTTAGCCTCTGAATTCAACATTAGTGTTCTGTGTGTGGTAGTGTTGTTGTTTATTTACACTGTCCTAGAGACACTACTTATTAAAGTTTCGTTGTGGTGGACCTTATCAAAGATCAAGTTGATATTTTGAGAACCCTCCTTGTGTTTGTTACCTTCTCTCTTCGTAAGCAGGTGGGCTAAGTTTACCGTAGACCATTGGGCACTCCCAGGCACTCCAGTTACTCCAGTAACCTGAGACCAATAAATGAATAAATACAGTTACTCAAGTAATTAGGCTTTAGAATATAGTTAACTATAGCGATAATTCAGATGATTGGTTGAAGAAGAAATCAAGAAATTATATTATTCAACTGTTATATAATGACATAATGTATAAACAAAAAAAAGGTATAACACAATTATTAGAATGTTAGATATGAGATAGTTAAAAAATGGAGTTAAATAGGTGTTTAGACAATGATACAGTGGCTAAGAACGTGTTATTAGATTACATGGAACAGGAAAACCAACAACTTATACGTAAAAAGGCAAGACTAGACTCAAACGACGAATAAGAATAGACAAAATAATCGTCTGTATGGAAAGAACGTCTGTAACATGTAAGATAAAATATGTAGAGCGATAGAGTAATTGGCTTAGAAGATTAATATCTTAGAAGGAAAAATTTATTACAAGACGAGAAAGATAGTTAGATTAAAGTAGAAATAGTAAGATAAACCGAGAGACAATTAATTAATAGATAATTAAATTTACAGATAGGCAAAAACACAGATAAATAGTTATAAAAAGGGACAGACTAATAGATAGATAGTTAGATAGTAAGATAGATAGATAGATAGTAAGATAGATAGATAGATAGATAGATAGATAGATAGATAGTAAGATAGATAGATAGTAAGATAGATAGATAAATAGATAGTAAGACAGATAGATAGATAAATATTAAGATAGATAGATAGAAAGATAGTAAGATAGATAGATAGTAAGATAGTAAGAGTGATAATAATATATAGATAGATAGATAGATAGTAAGATAGATAGTAAGATAGATAGATAGATAGTAATATAGATAGATAGATAGATAGAAAGATAGAAAGATAGAAAGATAGAAAGATAGAAAGATAGAAAGATAGAAAGATAGAAAGATAGAAAGATAGTAAGATAGATAGATAGTAAGATAGTAAGAAAGATAGTAATATATAGATAGATAGTTAGATAGTAAGCTAGATAGTTAGATCCACAGATAGTTCGATTGATAGAGGGAAAAACAAAATAAAGATTATAAGATGGATGCATAGACAATCATGTATATAGATAGATAGATAAATAAATAGATAGATAAATAGATAGAAAGATAGATAAATAGATAGATAGATAGATAGATAAATATATAGCAAGGCAAAAAAGACAATACTGCAGATAGTTACATTTAAATAGATAGATAGTTGGATAGATTGATAGATATCTAGACTTAAAGATAGTTAAGTGGGTAGATAGCTATATATAGACAGTAAAATATATAGATAAGATAAGATTGCTTTATTGATCCAAATGAATGGAAAATTGACTTGATTACATAAATTCCGTCTTTCAGAATACCTAAAACAATATTAAAGAACCATCTGTACTCAAACACAATAGACATTCACGCATACTATCATACCATTTATCATACAAGAAAAAAAGTAGGCCTATTATTTAGGAGTCAGCTATTGAGCCATTGTATTTCCTGGCTGAAAGGTGATTCTTTTGAAAGAGTCTCACTGACAGTGGAACAAAAGAGTTCCTAAATCTCTTTGTTCTTGCCCTTATTGAAAGAAGCCGACCACTTCGACTAGATATTATGTAACTATCATGAAGCGGGTGTGCATGATCTTGGAGGATTTTATCAATCATAGACAGGTACCTTGAACTGAAAATATCCGCAAGAGATGGTAATTCTGTCTGTGTAGTACGAGAGGCTTTGTTTATTAGGCGGTCTATCCGGTGTTTGTTCAATGTGGCGGTATTACCATACCAGCAGGTGATTGCAAATGTTATGATGCTACCAACAGTCGCCGAGTAAAATAGATTCATAATGGTTTTCTCTATGTGAAATATTTTTAGTTTATAAAGACAGAAAAGTCGTTGGTGCATTTTCTTACAAAGGCTTTGGCAGTGGTCAGACCAAGTCAGTTTGTCAGTAATTGTGACGCCAAGATATTTATATTGCGAGACTTGATCTATTATTTGGTTGTTTATGTGCAAATCAGCCAGCTTGTGTTTCTCCTTCCGGAAGTCTACAATCATTTCTTTCGTTTTTGTGATGTTCAATATCAGGTAGTTCTCTCCGCACCATTTGTAGAAATCTGATATCGTCTTGTGATAGAGATTGTCGTCACTGGAAACAAGGCCGACAATGGCTGTATCATCGGCGTATTTGATTACAGATAACTGTATCGATTGCCGAACTTTGAATGTCATTGGTGTAAATTGTGTATAGAACGGGAGAGAGGACACAGCCTTGAGGCGCTCCAGTGCTTATTTCTCTTATTTGTGAGGTACATCCCTCTACTCTGACAAATTGAGATAGATACATACATACATAGATAGTTTGATAGTTAGAAAGATAGGTAGATAGACAGGTAGATAGTAAGATAAATAGATAGATAGTAAGATAGATAGATAGTAAGATAAATCGACAGTAAGATAGATATATAGATAGATATATATACATAGATATATAGATATATAAATAGATAGATAGATAGATAGTAAGATATATAGTAAGATAGATAGTAAGATAGATAGATAGTAAGATAGTAAGATAGATAGATAGTAAGATAGAAAGATAGAAAGATAGTAAGATAGTAAGATAGTAGGATAGATAGATAGTAAGATAGTAAGATAGATAGTAATATATAGATAGATAGATAGATAGTAAGATAGATAGTAAGATAGATATTAAGATAGATCGACAGTAAGATAGATATATAGATATATATAGATATATTCATAGATATATAGATATATATATATATAGATAGATAGATAGTAAAATAGATAGTAAGATAGATAGATAGTAAGATAGTAAGATAGATAGATAGATAGATAGATAGTAAGATAGAAAGATAGTAAGATAGTAAGATAGATAGTAATACAGATAGATAGATAGATAGATAGATAGATAGATAGATAGATAGATAGATAGATAGATAGATAGATAGATAGATTACCCATTGAACAGTTTTGTTGAGATGGACATATTTCGTCGTTTGTTTCCGAGTTATCTCCAAAACAATATTCACCATCTACCGTCATATTGCGACACGATCTCCTGGTTATACAAATACGACACGGTAAACAAAATGTTGACACGCTTAGAATATGAACTGTTTTAATTGGTCAGTGGCGGCCATTTTGAACCGTTGTTATCACAACAGCGATGAACTATCATTGACTAAGGCAGAGATTGCTCTCATGGTGCCCAGAACTTCAGCACGACTTAGCTGTCCTCTCGTATCCAGACTGCTGTTCCTCGACCACCAATATTACGAGGATATACTACCGTCTGAAGCGGTGAGATCCTACGTTTGGTACGGCGTCAATCTCAGCCCTCAAGGTACTGCCATAAGCACACCGTTATTCTACGTCGTGGGGAGAGGTTTAGTGGGACTTGGTTGAAAGACCCTGATGATGACGAGCCAAACCACCAATCCATCAGGGGCCTCGAGATGCACATTCAACCACATCAGACAATTCATCTGTAGTTTATTACATAGTACATACTGAAGTATTCTCATCTTAGGAAAAATTTTCGCTTTAAACAAACGTTTTCCAAACGTAACTTTTTTATTATTTTTACTTCACCACTCAATAAGATATTCTCGCCAATATTCAACATATTCCAGATTTGAATTTCCAGACAATTTTCCACATTCATGTTGTGGATACTCGATGGCTGTACTTAAAATCTGGATTAAATATATTTAAAAAAAAAACTTCCCTTACCACTAATGCGAGAACAAATGCTTATAATTACATTTTTTTCCCCGAGTGGCATTCGGGCATGGAATAGGTTGACTGATCACGCCAGGAAAACGAGTAACTTAACATCATTTTAAACACTAATAAATATGCAAGACCGGACCACAGATGAGCGTAGGACGCAATAATCTTCTTTATAGAAGGAGCATCTATAAAAGATAAAGATCTTTTTTATCTCAAAATTCCGCAATGTCTGGAGATAGCTGTTCATCGGTGTTAAAAAAAGTAAAGTACCCTTCGGACCACATTATGCATTGGGCCTGTGAAGCAGCGTTCACCAGTTTCTGTGGCCACGGCATACTAGGTGATTGTTAGGCAAGCACAAATCACAGCCGCCCTTACTTTACCCCAAATAAGGTTAGGTACCCATCAGAGGTGGGTAGACTCAGGGACACCCTCCAGATCCCGGTAAAAAAAAAACCTAGTCTTCACCAGTCGAACGCGCTGCTGCTCGGCCACCGTACCCCCTTCATCGCTGTTTACGCCGAAAATATAAATTTTTTTTTTTTTTTGCATTTACTCAATAAACTAAACTAAAGCTTGCGTTTGATTGTTTTCTGTTCACGCAATTGCAAAGTTGCAACAAACAGCTACAGCGAGGTTTAGTAAACTTTGTATT
Source organism: Anisus vortex (assembly GCA_949126835.1). NCBI lineage: Eukaryota > Metazoa > Mollusca > Gastropoda > Planorbidae > Anisus > Anisus vortex. Next base: position 1,884,389 of record OX421509.1, read on the forward strand.
AAAAAAGATAACAAAGTTAAGTACAACTTTTTTTTAAAAATCAGCAGGAACGCAATGTTAACTTGAACTTAAATAAAACTCACAACGACAAGTAAACTGAAAAAATAAAATCTATAATCTACTACGTTACAATTAAACAACTTCTAAAAATAATTTTTTTTTATATAGATCTTTTATATGCAATTTTGTTATGAGACTATTTTGACCTTTGCCACTCATAAAGAAAGAGAGAAAAAAAGCGAATGTAATAAGCCTACATTTAACCAAAGACTATTATAATAACATGGACCGCTGCTCTATATATAGAGCTGAATAGTTAGTTTGCGCATGCGCGGTCTCCGTTTTGCACTCAAGTCTTCCAGTGTAAATAAATATGAAGAATTGTAAACTGTAACGCAAGGTACTGTCTATATTAAAGGACGCTACACGCCTTAAACCTAGTAATGTGTATTAAAAACTATAATGCCTGGTAGAAATTATGCAATTCTTGGATTTTCAGCAAGTTATACTCGACAAAGGGGCTACATTTTTTATATTTATTTACTATTTATTATAGTCTTTGCTTAAACATAATTTTCCATTAAAACAATTAAAACATAGCGAAGTATACAGTGCAAACGGGAATCGGGAATTCCGAAAAGAAGTCATTCGAGTCATCAAATAGCAGAAATATTAAAGCAAGCGGTCCATCTTATTATAGTCTTTGGTCGAACTGGCTTTTGGTTTTAAGCCAAACAATTCTTTAACATCTGTTCAACCCTGTTATTTGGTTAAAATGGAAACTTTACTGTACGTGAGCTGTGTATGACTTACTGTACGTGAGCTGTGTATGACTTACGTTCTCACGAGTGTAGTGGTGCCTGACTGATCACATGATGCAGGGCACGCCCATTCTGACCACTCACTCCAGTCACCGTGAGCTTAGCAACAAGAAATCAAAACATCTATGAATGTATCTATCTATCTATGTATCTATCCATCTATGTATCTATCTATGTATCTATGTATCTATCTATGTATCTATCTATGTATCTATCTATGTATCTATGTATCTATCTATGTATCTATCTATGTATCTATCTATGTATCTATCTATGTATCTATCTATGTATCTATCTATCTGCCTGTCTGTCTCTCTGTATATATATTTATCATTACATCTGACTTTTTATCCATCTAAGTATATATATTTTTCTATGTAACAATTTCTCTGTCCATTCATCAATCTAATTATGTCTATCTGTCTCTCTATATGTCTATCTATTTATAAAATTATCTATTAAAGAATATATCTAATTATCTTATTATATATATATAATTTATTTTCTATACATGTTTAAGTGTCTATCTATCTGCCTATCTATTATTATTTCAAGTAAGATGTTGTTTAACTTCTAACCATAAACGTATATGACTGTTTTTTCTCTGCGATCAATCAATCTTTATATTTAACAAATAATTTAATCATTCGACCTCTCTCTGTGTGTCTGACTCTTTCTCTCTCTATATATATAAATAGCTTATATCTAAGCCTCACCTCGAACTGCTCTCTTTCTCTCTCTATATATATAAATAGCTTATATCTAAGCCTCACCTCGAACTGGTCTCTTCAAGTCTTCATCGATTAGATAGTCGTTGTCATTATCTGCAACACAAACACTATGAGAAATGACAAACTAAAATATCTTACACTCTACAAATCGAAGGCAACACTATTCTAGAGATTTCTGCACAGGCTTTCAACTGGCTCTGCAAAGATCTGGAAATCCTCCTCAATGCAGCTGAACCCTTACAGTCCCGGGCGCGTATATAGCGGAACTGAAGGCAGCATAGGGATAGAAGTAGGTCGGTACGGGAAGGTGTCAGTGATTGAAATAGAGCAAAATAAATAGTCTATGGTCAAAGAGAGATAACCAATGAAAAGAAGAGTAAACCTTGACCTTAGATAGCAAAAACAGACTATATTTATTATATGACAAGAGAAGACTATAGTTGTCGCGCAGTTTAGTGATTTTTGTTAGTTCACGTGTTGAGTGAGAAAGGTTAGAGAGAGGATCTGTAGGGAAGGTTACGGGAGACTCGACCTTGGTCAGTAGTGGGCATCCAGCTTTTGTGGTGATAGGAGCTGGAGTTTTTATGTGGATATTTTTGTAATGGATATAATATTGGAGATCTCAGTGAATCTATTCTGTACATTCTATTATGTAAATTGCAATGCAATTGAGTGAATATATATATATATATATATTATTGCTTATGGATGTTCATATAAATTGTGAGGACTTAAAAATGTGTGTGTGTAAATAAACTTATCTATATATTTTACTGTTCCTGGAGATTGTTATTAACTTTGTCAAAGCCTGGAAGAGATTGTTAGTGAAAGTGTTGGACAGTTACTAAATAGCAACTTACAAAAGGGTTAACCCGTACCGACATACTTCTATCTATGTTAATACTAAACTGAAACTATACAGATCTAATGTTCGATGGGGATGGACCACGATCTCTGCATGGCCTGGGAAGATCTTCTAAAAATAGACGTGAAGACCTTGAATAAAACTCTGGCATGTTATGATAGGGCTCGCCAAAGATAATAGAGATTTGTTACTGTCATGTGGTCCACACTCCACGGGTAGTGACAAAAGCTAAGCGATGATAATAGGCCTACTGTAACTAAAGATATTGCAATAAATCCGTTTAAAAACTTCAAAAATATAATAAATCAGTTAACATTAAGGAAATAATAACACAAGGAAAGTGCTCAATGTATTTAATGTGTGTTATCTGTAGTCTATCACACGGGTCGGCAATCTATGACACGCGTGTCAGACTTGTCACACTGAGCGATTTTCAATGGCGCGCTGAAGTCCCCCAGAAAAGGCCATAATTTAAATCTACTGTACAAGTCTTAGTAAAGAGCTTGAAAAATGTTTAGGCTGTTGGCATCGGAATGAATTAGAAATCCTACTTCGGCTCAATGCTATCAAAAGGTGGCCCATCCCTTATCTATCGTACTTATATTCACAAAGAGAAAAGTTTTAATGACTTGCCAATGCCGTCCAGAATCTCTTCATCCAGTCGACCATCGCAGTCATCATCCACAAGGTCCATTGGTGCTGCCGTTTTGGTACAGGCCTACATCAAGGGAGATGGAATTCAACACGTTGACCTGTCAGTATCTGTGCACGCAGATGTGCGTCCGCGCGCATGTGTCGTGTGTATGATCTCAGTATGAGTGTGTGTTTGTGTCTTTGTTGTGCGTTTCAACGTGTTCACAAAGACATGTTAAATTTTTCCCCCATATCAAGTAGAACACTTTATCAGTTGTCTAATACCAAAACAAAATATTCTATAAAATATACATGTCTCTAAAGAATATTACTGCACTTTGAGCTTATCCGTGGTATAAAATATACATGTCTCTAAAGAATATTACTGCACTTTGAGCTTATCCGTGGTATTAGAGTCTAGTCCTGCGTTTTTGAAAAGGGTTTGTGAATGATGTTACAGGTTCTCGCTTTTTAATAGCTAGCTAAGCAACCTAAACAATGCCCGAATGCAGTCTATTTCTTCTTTTATCGTCCCTTTAGCCAAAAAATAAAACCTACTTTGGTGAAGTAGTGTGAGAGGGAGAGTCAAATCTATATGGGAGCCCCATAGACTTAAGACTATTCAGCTTTCCTCCCGAATGAGAAATCATACATCTTGCAAAAATTCTTGCAAACACAAGCAAGACATGACTTAAGTCACCATTAGTTTTTCCCTAACTAATATTAATTTAATTTAGATAAAGATGAACTGCAGCTCCGGTACCACTTCCTTAAATAAAACAAATCTGAATGCCCCCCCCCCCAATCGCAAAAGACGTATACCTGCTCTGCCCCCTTCCTTATCACAAAAAGACGCAAACCTGCTCTGCCCCAGACACCAGGTAGCCGGCCGGGTGCAGGTACTGCTTGAGGCCCTCCGCCCCAAACAAATAGCACAGGAAGTGGGCCTGGGCATCGCTGTACAGGTCGTGGGCCCCCGAAGACACCGACAGTTCCAGGACGATGAGATCCGGGGCGCCGCTGACGTTATAGCCCCGCAAACTATTTGTTGAATACAAGAAAAACAACAATACAAATATAAGAGCTAAATTATCTCTTTTTTATGTAAGAGGTAAATAATCATTTGTTTTTTATGTTAGAGATAAATTATCTGTTGTTTTATGTCAGAGGTAAATTAGACTATATGTTTATTTTAACTAAAAATGTATTCAGAACATCGTCTTTTGTGCTAAAAATGTATAATTAGAAATGATGACGAAAATAGGTTTAAAGTGTGACAAAGAATATGCTAATGGTGGCAGCGGTAAAAAAAAACAAAAAACTATGATGTAAGTGATCTTGTAGACAGCGTCGATCCAAATGGGCTAAGGGGAAGGGGTCAAACTCACTAGTCTAGGCGTGACTTGTCCAGCAGCAGCGTTCCCAGGTCATCAACTTTGACCACTATGAGGACGAAGTTGAGGGGCTGAAAGTTGTGGTTATCTGGTGATCTGGAAACACACAATGACAGCGATATCATCTATAGGCCTTTACTCACAGACATTATAATATATAAAATGTAAAAATTACTCTTCACCAACGCCGAAAAAATATTTTTGTTTAATCTTTTGCGCTTCTGAATTAGTTGATTTTAAATAAATATACATAATCCAAAGAGGTAAATAGTAATTTCATTACACGCCAATCAAAACAGAAAACAACAACAAACAAACAAAAAAACAAAAACACGCGGCTATGAAAGAAAACAAGGAGCAAAAGTAACCATGAGTAATTTCCCTTTATTTTATAATTTCACTATTTGAAAGTTATGGTTCTTTCCGACTCTGTGTATCACTGTGCAGTTTATTGTTCAGTTTACAGTGTACATGTTTAAATGTACAATGTATTTATCTTTTTACTTTTGTTAATTTTGCTAGTTGTATTTTTGTTATATCGTAGATTATAGCTTTTGTATGAACACGATGTGTTCACGGGTTAGCAAAGTCATCGATATAATTTATGATGACCGAACTTATTGAATGGTCACCAGGTGTGATAGTGCCAATGGTTTAAACAAGTTCCTTAACGTTGAATGATGGCATCGCATAAATCGCGGATAAAGCGTATCAGCAAAAGATCCTGCACAATCTGGACATGGTGTAAGCAGATTATTCTGGCAGTGGCAGTGGTCAAAGTCACTGAGGTAAAAAAAAATTACACCGACGCGCCCTAATAAAACAGTTTATAAAAATGAAAATAAAATAAACACCGTCCTTATGTCCACAACAGAAACGAAATGTACTTACGTCCATATGTAGCTGAAGTAGCCTCTGTCGAAAGGGACAAGAACACTGTAGGCTATACTGCCCGGAGTCAGGCAGCTGTGATACACCACGTAATGACATTGGACAGGCGCTGAGGCGATCAGTTTGTGATGACCGCTCGGGAGCTCAGTCTGCAACAACGAAGATAGAGTAGCCCTTTCAGAGTCCCTTCGGTCCTTAAAGGACATTTCATACTATATATATATAGGCCTACATCTAGATATAAAAAAAAACTACACTTGCAACATACCATATCGACCCAACATTTTACCAAGATGTGCACATTGCCAATCTATAATTGCCTAAAATAAAACGGTCGAGCTTTACGGCTCTTACATGTAAGACGAAGCGATGCCCAGGGAAGGATCAAAGGCGGGGGGGGGGAGTAATGGGGGCACACCAAGATCCTGTCCGAGCGCCAGTCACCCGGCGGCATGCCAATAGGGCGTGTCGCCTAATTAAGGGTACGGGCACTACTCTACTTCTCCCCACCAGTGGACTTCCCCCTGGATCTTTAAAGGGGGGTTGCTCGCTCGTATACCTACACTGGATCTTTAAAGGGGTTGCTCGCTCATATACCTACACGCTCGCCCGGTAGCACAAATTCCAGGCTAATGGTCTGGACACCACCCAGGCACCAGGGCGGACTTTGCTCACACCGCCTCCTCCCCCACATCGAGGCTCTCGGACTCTCGGGCAGTGCAGTGAGACCTGAGACGCGCCGCAGGGTGCTGTCCTCCATGCGTTCCCCCACCGATGTGCTATCAGTGCAAACGTATCAATGGTTTCCACACTTCGCCAGCGGTGAGGCCCAAGGGTACAGAAGAGTGGAACAATATTGACCCAACATGTAAACGAGATTGACATATTGATATTTCGGTCCAACATGTGACCAAGATTTAGGGCGTTTACAATCACGTGACAAAAAGCACGTGTTGTTTGTTTACTTTGCCTAATGGTGACAAATGGCATCTGTATTATAAAGGCTTATGTAAGTTTTATTTTTAAATTTCATCATTTCAAAAATATGACGTAAAAAATATATAAAACACTCTATTGCAATTAAAATTATCATTTAAAGCTTAAATTTAAACCATTAAAAATCAATGAAAAAGGTTCAGTAAGTGCCGAATATTTAATTGACGATGTCGATTGTCGAAAGTTAACTTACTATCTAAAAGTAAAGCATAAAGCAGAATGAACAAAAGAGCTATCGAAAAATTATAAAAGCCGAAAATCTTGTTTATTTTGTGGATGGACTACTAAGGACTAGTATCACAGTTAAATATCAAGATTTATGGAAACTAATTCCTTATATTTTGGGTTTAAAATACACATGGTAAAGAACAATGTTATTCCCCATTATCATCAACATGGCCGCTATTTACATATTTACGTCACCCAAAAAACCTAAGCCACGCCTATTGCATTCGATCAATATGGAGAAGAGTGGGGCAATATTGGGCCAACATAGTCCACTGTTAGTGTAATTTTAGTCAATATAAAAAAAAAGGAACATCACCATAAAAACTGCGTTCATTTCCACATATCGAACAATATCTTCCTCGTTGGTCACGATAGTGATTCGAACTATTTGAGCGTCTTTTCTGTATGACTCCCTTATACCAGCTGCCCGGACCAGCCGCGTGCCCAGATTAAACTGTATGTCCGGCAGGATGTACTCAGTGCCGTACCAGCTGGTGGGCAAGACAGGCTCTTAAGGAACATGCAGATAGACAATAACATGTTGTTATTTATGGCTTGTTATAATGCAGATAGACAATAACATGTTGTTATTTATGGCTTGTCAAATGCAGATAGACAATAACATGTTGTTATTTATGGCTTGTTATAATGCAGATAGACAATAACATGTTGTTATTTATGGCTTGTTATAATGCAGAAAGACAATAACATGTTGTTATTTATGGCTTGTTATAATGCAGATAGACAATAACATGTTGTTATTTATGGCTTGTTATAATGCAGATAGACAATAACATGTTGTTATTTATGGCTTGTTATAATGCAGATAGACAATAACATGTTGTTATTTATGGCTTGTTATAATGCAGATAGACAATAACATGTTGTTATTTATGGCTTGTTATAATGCAGATAGACAATAACATGTTGTTATTTATGGCTTGTTATAATGCAGATAGACAATAACATGTTGTTATTTATGGCTTGTTATAATGCAGATAGACAATAACATGTTGTTATTTATGGCTTGTTATAATGCAGAAAGACAATAACATGTTGTTATTTATGGCTTGTCAAATGCAGATAGACAATAACATGTTGTTATTTATGGCTTGTTATAATGCAGATAGACAATAACATGTTGTTATTTATGGCTTGTTATAATGCAGATAGACAAAACCATGTTGTTATTTTTGGCTTGTTATAATGCAGATAGACAATACCATGTTGTTATTTATGGCTTGTTATAATGCAGATAGACAATAACATGTTGTTATTTATGGCTTGTTATAATGCAGAAAGACAATAACATGTTGTTATTTATGGCTTGTTATAATGCAGAAAACATCGCACAAAAGAAAATACTCAATCCACGGATAAGGGTAGGACGCAATAATTATCTGTATAGAGGCGAGTATCTGCAACATTTAATTATCTGTATAGAGGCGAGTATCTGCAACATATAATTATCTGTATAGAGGCGAGTATCTGCAACATATAATTATCTGTATAGAGGCGAGTATCTGCAACATATAATTATCTGTATAGAGGCGAGTATCTGCAACATATAATTATCTGTATAGAGGCGAGCATCTGCAACATATAATTATCTGTATAGAGGCGAGTATCTGCAACATATAATTATCTGTATAGAGGCGAGTATCTGCAACATATAATTATCTGTATAGAGGCGAGTATCTGCAACATATAATTATCTGTATAGAGGCGAGTATCTGCAACATATAATTATCTGTATAGAGGCGAGTATCTGCAACATATAATTATCTGTATAGAGGCGAGTATCTGAAACATATAATTATCTGTATAGAGGCGAGCATCTGCAACATATAAGATATAATATACTTTGAACATGAAATAAATTATATATTATATAAAGTTTGAATGTGTGGATTCCGATCCCCCTTGGTTAATTTAAAGACACGTGACCTTACTGTCTCATATTTTACTTTTGCGATCTCGCTTCCGGTATGAGTCCGTCCCAGCTGAGTGGTTAACGTAATCCGACTGCCATGCGGGCGACCTGGGTTCGATTCCTCCACTGATAACATTTTTTTCTTTTTCTAAATTTGTTACAAATGTCCATTAATATTTTTTTTTTTTAAGATTGTAAAGAATTTCAGGACTTAAAGCTTTCCTAAAATGTTTTCAGTAAGTAAAATCTAATAATTATATTTTAGACATGCGTGAGACGGGTGTTCCATTCTCATGCAAGGATAGTGCTAACTTTTTGTTAAATAAATAAAAAGACATTCTTTTTTAACCCAATCACAATAAATGTTTTAAATTACTTTCTTACATTTTTTGATTAAATAAATAATAATAATATTTTTAAAACTATTTTTGCTTTCTGTTCATTGTAAGTTTATAAAATTTGAATTGATACCAATAACATTTATAACATTTGAATTTGTATCAATAACATTTATAACATTTGAATTTATACCAATAACATTTATAATATTTGAATTTGTATCAATAAGCCTATGTAATTTTTTTCTCCTGGCAACGCCGGCCAATTTAGATTAACGGATTGTATATTTTTTTAAAGCTTTCCTAAAATGTTTACAGAAATTTAAATATAATAAGTTAATTATATTTTAAACGTGTGGGAAAAGGGTGTTTGATTCTCAGCCAGGGATAGTCCTAACTTTTTGTTAAATAAAAAGACATGCCGATTTTTAACCTGATTACAATATTTTATTTTAAATTACTTTTATAAATGTTTTCAGTAAATAATATTTTATTTTAAATTACTTTTATAAATGTTTTCAGTAAATAATATTTTTACATTTAATGTTATTTTTCCCCTGGCAACGCTGGGGAGTTTAGCTTGTATATATGTTACGGCCAAAGCCCGAAGTCGGCCAGATCGCGAAGTGGCCAATATCACCTCACATTTGACCGGCCAAGGCCCGATCTGTTCTTGATTTCGGACCTTGGCCGGCCAGATCGCGAAATGGTCAGGGGCGATCGGCCAAAGCCCGATTAAGGAGGTCTTGAGGAGATTTCGAGTGTTTATATACCGTAATTATCACATTAGGCCTATATTGATTATTAATTATACTAAATTACATAATCAGTCAAAATAGTTTATTATATAGTAAATTATCAATCTTTAATTAAAATAAATTAAAAAATCAGTCAAATTTGTTTATTATAGATTAGTAAATTATCAATCTTTAATTAAAATAAATTAAAAAATCAGTCAAATTAGTTTATTATAGATTAGTAAATTATCAATCTTTAATTAAAATAAATTAAAAAATCAGTCCAATTAGTTTATTATAGTAAATTTTCAATCTCTATCATCAGTTGTCTTACAATACTAAAATCCAAAAGGAAATAAGTGCGTACAGTCGTGTTTAAGGCGTTTTTAAAACAAGGAAGATCTACCCACATAATATAACATGGACCCATGAGAAAAGAGTGGGTGGACTTTAAAGTCACATGTCGGTCTCCGATCCCTTTGTCCAAACATTCCGGTTGCTTGTGGCTTCAAGGGTCCGTCAATGGGGTGGGGCTGGGAGGGAGTTTTCGCGGTCGTCGCTGTGGGTAACGAGATCAATGGTGGCCCTGTCCTGTACAGTATTGACACTCCCTCTCTATCTATTATCATAAAATTAAACAAGCTCTTTGTCATTGAGACTGGCGGTCCCACCCATGTTTATACAACACATGAAACTATACTTAGACCGCGCGGACAATGGCTAGATAAAAATACGGTCGCTCCTGCCTGACCTGACCACCTTTGTGGATTATCAAAAGTCAATCTTCTAATCACAGACACCAACAGTCAATTTATGACGCAAATGGTGTTTTTATCCACATCGCGAAGTGGCCGGCCAAAGTAGCGTAAACACTGGCAATTTCAAGCACATCGGACATTGGCCAAGCGCGTCGGCCAAAGCGCGATCTGGCCGGCCAGATCGCGATCTGGCCGCACTTTGGGCTTTGGCCGTAACATATATATTATATACCGTATATACTCGCGTATAAGTCGCAACCCTACTTTTTGTCGAAATTTTCGGTAAAAAAGTACGACTTTTATATGTATTTTATATAAAACTAGACCATAAACACATTACCATTACGTTTAAAGTTTACTAGACTTCGGCTTATAGACATTGTAATTATGTAAAACTATTATGAGAACTAAGATTAAACAGATGGACAGTGAATAAAAATGTATTGACAAAAGTAAAAACTATAAAGTATTGTCGATACTGTGATACAGGGTTCATAAGTTTCTACGGCCACGGTCGGACTAATTCTATCTATAGGGCCTGTGATACAGGGTTCATAAGTTTCTACGGCCACGGTCGGACCAATTCTATCTATAGGGCCTGTGATACAGGGTTCATAAGTTTCTACGGCCACGGTCGGACCAATTCTATCTATAGGGCCTGTGATACAGGGTTCATAAGTTTCTACGGCCACGGTCGGACCAATTCTATCTATACGGCATGTGATACAGGGTTCATAAGTTTCTATGGCCACGGACGGACCAATACTATCTATAGGGCCTGTGATACAGGGTTCATAAGTTTCTACGGCCACGGTCGGACCAATTCTATCTATAGGATTGTGAGACATGTTTCACAAGTTTCTACGGCCACGGTTGGACCAATTCTATCTATAGGGCCTGTGATACAGGGTTCATAAGTTTCTACGGCCACGGCATGCTAGGAGATTATATGGCCAGCACAATGCTCAGCGGTCTTTACTTTTCCCGAGCTAATGTCATGTTCTCTTTCAGACCCGGGATCAGACCCTAACCTAACCTTCACTAGGATTCGAACCCACGACTTTCGGACACGCTACCACTCGGCCACCGTGTCACCGTTATAAGCATAGATATGAAGAAAAAAAAATAGAGATATTTTAGAAGGAAAATCAGGTGAATGAACGTGATAAGCCTACATAGAAAGACACATTGAATACGCTGATCTCTTACATGCATGACCAATAAATTGAGAAATTTGCTGGAACATACAACTATACGACAACAATAACAATACATTACTTACCGAATGCAGCCACCATAGCTTCATCATCCAAGTCGCCTTGCTTACAGCTTGTTCTATTTATAAACGTCCTGGTGTTGCCTGATATAACTCCGTAATAGCCCACATGAGCTTTCAACAGAACCCCTTAAAATAACAACAAGAAAAATTTGCTTTCAACATAACTGGTTAAATCATCGTAACGTAACAACATATAACATATACTGATATACCCTACTTACTGTTCCAACATATAACATATAATATAGCTTCTTACCGTAAAACATATAATTACTTGTATACACACAAAAAATACATAATGTAAATAACTCCTTGTATACATAACAAAATAACACAATGTAAATAACTACTTGTATACATAACAAAATAACACATAATGTAAATAACAACCTGTAAAGCTAAGTGTAGGAGTTGTTACGTCGCTGCAGAAAACATCGTATTTGGAAATCTTGCCTCGATCTGGCAGCGTGGTCCTGTTGCACGATTCGTATATTGTGACGCCCCTGTGGAAGAAATATTGCAATTATCTCCTTCCATTTCCTTACAAGTATATTACTAGTGGCTATGCCCGTCAAAATGACGGAGAAACGAATGATTACAATGTGTTTTGTTAAAAGAGAAAGACAAAAATAACTAACACTATTACAATAAAAAAGTGTAGTGAGAACTTATCTCACGGTATTTTAGTTTTTGTTCTTTTTTTAATTAAAAGCATTTCTTATCTTATCTTATCTTATACATTACAGACGCTCCTTCTATAAAGAAGATTATTGCGTCCTACGCTCATCCGTGGTCCGAGTCTAGTCTTGCATTTTTATTAATGTTCTAAATGATGTTAAGTTACTGGTTTTCCTGGTTTGTTCAGGCAACCCATTCCATGCCCGAATGCCACTCGGGAAGAAAGAGTACTTATATGCATTTGTTCTCGCATAAGGGACAAGGAAAGTGTTTTTATCTTTATGTTTATCTGAGACTTGCAACAGGTTGTTATTGTGTTGTATTTCTAAATTAGAGTTTAATGCCTTATGTATTATTACTACTTTACTCTTTGCCCTTCTGTCTTCTAGTGTTTCTAGGTTTAATGATTTGACTAATGGTGTTACTCTTGTTAATTGGGAATATTCGCTAGTTATGAACCTTGAAGCTCTTTTTTGAATTTGTTCTAATTTTTTAATGTTTTCTTTAGTTGATGGGTCCCATACAGATGCTGCATATTCTAGTATAGGCCTAACTAATGTGAGATAGCATTTTAGTTTTATGTTCTTATTACATTTGTAAAAGTTCCTTTTTATGAATCCTAAAGTTTTGTTTGATTTTTTAATTACTTCATCAATATGAGGGTTCCAAGATAACTTATCATTTATTATTACTCCTAGATACTTAGCATTGTTAGTTTGAGTTAGTTCTTTACCATGAATGAAGTAGTTTGCTATTATTTTTTTATTTTTCTTGGATACCCTTATTAGTTGGCATTTTTCTGGGTGAAAAGACATACTCCAGTTTGATTCCCATTTTTGTAGTTCATCTAGGTCTTTTTGTAGGAGTTCACTATCTTTTCCTGTCTTTATTATTCTATAAATTATGCAATCATCGGCAAATAATCTTACTTTTGTTCCTGTGTTGATGCAATTTGGCAGATCATTAATATAAATTAGAAATAGTAGGGGTCCTAGAACAGTTCCTTGTGGAACTCCTGAGTTTACAGTTATTGGTGATGACTTAGAGCCATTTACTATCGCTGTTTGTTCTCTGCCTATAAGAAAGTCCTGAATCCACTGATGTAAGGGACCAGAGATGCCAAAATATTTAAGTTTTTTTTAGTCAGTTAGGGTTAGGGTTAGGGTTAGGGTTAGGGTTAGGGTTAGCTAATGGAATATGGATCAGCTACCTGGAGTACCGCCTCCAAAAGCAACACACACAGGCTTAGCACCGTACAAAATGCAGGTATGCGCATTATCACAGGAGGACTTAAAACTACACCCATTACAGCACTAGAAACAACCTCAAACCTTGCCCCTCTAGACAAAAGACGGGAAGGAAAGATCCTAACTCATCACGCCAAAATACAAAGAATGGCCAGTCTGCCTGTGCACAACATACTCCAGGCAAGAACCAAAAACAGACTTAAAAGATCCAGCTTCAATCACATGTCAAGACAACTAGCCAAAGCACACTCAGATGAACTCCCCAACACACCTGACATCTATGAACCCGTACAACTCACAGAAGAATGGAACAGTCCACACCACAACATATTCTTCTCCAAGGAAGTTCCAGGAATCGACATCAAAGAGGGGCTATCAAAGGTCACACAGAGATCCCTCACAGCGGACATGCTAGAGAGAGAATACAGCTCAAACAAATGGACCCATATCTATACCGATGGCTCTACAAATCCTAACACCAAAATTGGAGGAAGCGGAATAGTTATCTCACACCCAAATGGACACACCACCTCTCACTCCCTCCCAGCTGGCTTTCCAACCACCAACCATAAAGCAGAACTCATCGCCATTCGGGAAGCCACGAGCCTGATCAACAAGCTTACCCCACCTGCCGGTCACATTGTCATACTCACAGACAGCAAATCCTGCATAGAGGGACTGATATCCCCAAGGGATCACCTCGAGAGGGAGACACTGGACAGACTGAGTACTCTCTCCCTACAGAGTGCCCTAGCGATCCAGTGGATACCCTCACATTGTGGACTGCCTGGAAACGAGGAGGCAGATGAGCTGGCCAGACTCGGAAGAGATGCCCCACAGGATATCAACCACACACACCGCATCTCCTACTGCGAGGCAAAGGACATAATCAAAGACATGTACAAGAGAAAATGGACTGAACAACACAACCCCCCAACAGGAGACGACTGGCCACACCTTACCAGATACGAGCAGACCACCATACTCCGACTAAGGACAGGACACAACAGACTATTAGACCACCAGCACCGAATCGGCTTAAGTCACACCCCTGAGTGCCCCTGTGGAACTGGACTCCAGAATGCAGAGCACATCCTGCAATGGTGCCCACTCCACAGAGAGGCCCGTAACCAGGCCTGGCCTCAGGGAGCCACCATGAAGGAAAAGCTCTGGGGCCCAAAGCCATTCCTACAGACAACAGCCCCCCCCCCCCCCCCCCCCCGGTTTGTCAGAGAAACAGGACTGCCAGTCTGACACAGCAAAAGAAAGCTAAATGGAACGCAGAAGAAGAAGAAGAAGTAGACTAGAATGATGAACTTTATCAAATGCTTTTGAAAAATCTAGTAATATAGCATCAATTTGGTTGTTATTATCTAATCCCTTTGACAAGTCATCTATTAGGCCTATTAATTGAGTCTCACATGATCTATTTTTCCTAAAGCCATGTTGGTGTGGGCACAGTGCATTAAGTTTGTCTAGATGATTTACTATACTACTATATATAATATGTTCAAGTAATTTACATGTTATGCTGGTTAGAGAAACAGGTCTATAATTACCGGGGTCAGATTTATCTCCTTTTTTGAAAAGGGGGGTTACATTAGCTAATTTCCAATCTCTGGGCACTTTGCCCTGGTTTAGAGAGGCCTGAAAAAGTATTTTAAAGATTGGAGATATTTCATTGGTTAGTTCTTTAAGCAGTCTTGCTGGTATTTCATCTGGACCAGAAGCTTTGTTTGCTTTTAAGTTGGTTAGGAGTTGTTTAATGCCTTTTTCATCTACATTTATATGTCCTATCTCTTCTAGTTTGTTTAAATTTATGAAGATTTCTTTGTCACCTGGATTTGAGAAAGATGATGCAAAGTGTGTGTTAAGGATATTAGCTTTGGTTTCATTATCATTATAAGTTTCATTGTTTTGGCCTTTTATTGGAGCTATGCCTGTAGTGTCCATTTTTCTTGATTTAATGTAGGACCATAAGTTTTTATTATTATCTTTAGAAATTACATTGTTTACATATTCATTCTGCAGCTGTCTGCTTAGTTTCTGAGTTAAATGTTTAATTTTTAGGTATTTTTATGTAGTCTAATTGAATTAGTTGCCTTAAACTTTTTGAATAGATTTTCTTTTTGTATACACAGTTTCTTTAGTTTAGTGTTAAACCAACATTTGTTAATTTTATTTGATGTTTGTTTTGTTGGCACATAATCAGCCATTATTGCTTTAAGTTGGTTTTTATGAATTGCCAAATTTCAAATGGAGATCATTCTGAAATGGCCCTCGGTTACGAACTTTAACATACGGGGATTATCAATAGGTCTAAGTTGTTGTTGTTTTTAAATTAATGAAGTAAGCAATATTGTTTATATAATAAAAATTTCTTTTGGAAGACGTTTCCAGTTTTTACATTAAATTGTTGTGCCTATTGGTCAAACGGCCTAAAAGCCTATACCGAACAAACATAAAAATAAATAAATAAATAAATTTACAAACATATAAACTAACTCACGGTAATTATGTATATTGATGATACAAACTCAAAGTATTTATGTATATTGATGATTGATTGTGGTCGCGCGGCATACAGTCAAACATACAGTCACACATACAGTCACACATACAGTCACACATACAGTCACACATACAGTCACACATACAGTCACACATACAGTCACACATACAGTCACACATACAGTCACACATACAGTCACACATACAATATTATGACGTAGAAGTTCAGTAATAGTTTTCACGTTGTTTATGTTTTGAACTCTATCTTTGTCCGATTGGTCAGAGCTGGATAGATTCCCCCCCCCCCGTGAGGTAGAGTGGGTTACCCAAGAGTTAGTCTAGAGCAGGGGGTCGGTAACCTACAATATGAACAATGAACAACAATGAACACTATTTTATTTGCCACATAGTACATAGGTACACGGCAAGCAGACCGATTTTCAATGGCACGCGGAAGCCCTACAAAAAAAAGACGATTCAAGTCTCTTCTAGAAGACATTGGGTGATAGAGCGGAATGGCGTTTAGGCAGTTGGCACGCCAAATAAATTAGAAATCCTACTTTGGCACACTATAATCAAAAGGTTGCCGACTCCTGGTCTAGAGTCTAGAGTCGAGTCTAGAGAGAGACTCCTGGTCTAGAGTCTAGAGTCGAGTCTAGAGAGAGACTCCTGGTCTTGAGTCTAGAGTCGAGTCTAGAGAGAGACTCCTGGTCTAGAGTCTAGAGTCGAGTCTAGAGAGAGACTCCTGGTCTAGAGTCTAGAGTCGAGTCTAGCGGCGAACGTCTTAATTTGACACCTGTGATTGGCACTTTGTTTAAATGGTTTAGAGTTTAGTGTTTAAATGTATAGTATATGTTTCTCGAATAAGGCGAGATAATTTTGTTAACTGGAATATTTATATATAAGTAAGTAATTAAATTATCCTGTTGGACCAAATTGATCCATGGGGCCGGCAAAGCAGCATCCACCAGTTTCTGTGGCCACAGCATACTAGAGGATTGTGGGGCCAGCACAATGCCCAGCCCCTTTACTTTACTCCTACTAAAGTCAGGTACCCATCAGAGCTGGGTAGACTCAAGGACACCCTCCAGACCCCGAGAACGAATCCTAGCCCTTCACTAGGATTCGAACCCAGGACCTTCGGTACGCCAGCTTTTGCGCTATTAAACACATAATATATATATATATATATACAACTGTCATTGTTCATTCTTGTTAGGTGAAAGTTATTCTGGATACGTGAGTAAGAAAGCGAGGTCTAAGTCTGTCACACTATGATATACAACCACCCCCCCCCCCCCTTAGACACATAGAAGACGCAACAACCTACAGTCAGACTTATACATACACGGCACCCACGCAACAGTAAAAACACTAGCCACGATCACTAACACCACAAGACACCCACCCCACACTGTTTCCGCTTCCGCCTACTAACGAGTTACCTAGGAAACGATTGCACTAGCTTTTCAGTGGGCGTCTTCATCACGTGACACCCCTGCTTGGGCTGGTTGACGTCAAAGTACGTCACTATGTCAACTCTCCAATCGGTGGGAACAATCAGAACTATGAATGGATTAAAGCTAAGAAAAAAAAATGCAATATCAATGAGAGTAGTTGAGGTTTCCGAGATTGGGATAGTGTTTTCATGCAACTAAAACCTTTTATATGGTATTTTATATAATACTTTTAAACTCAAAGATTAGACTTCAAGTTACCAGTATATGGGGGAAGGGGGGCAGTTAGGGTTATCACCAGTAAAAGTACCCTTAGGACCAAACTGATCATAGGGCTGGTGAAGCAGCGTTCACCAGTTTCTGTGGCCACGACATACGAGGGGATGTGTGGCCATCACAATGCCCAGTCACTTTCACCCAACTAGAGCTAGGTACCCATCAGAGCTGAGAAGACTCAGTCCCGGGAAAAGAATCCTAGCCTGCATCAGGATTCGAACCCAGAACCCTCGGCTCGCCAGTCGAACACGCTGCAGCTCGGCCACCGGGACGCTGTTATGACCAGGCCTAAACAAAAGTCTGCTTAGAAACAGCGTCCGGAGAATGCAACTGGTTATATGGCACATGTCTGAGAAAGGGACCTGGGACAGGATTTCTGCAAGTGTTTAGAGAGGTGGCCTAGTCAGGTGGAACCGTAAATGGGGAGACATAATCAGCGAAATATAAATAGACTTAATAATCAATTTACATTTTTTTAAAACATAAGGCGCGACATTATCTGCATCCGGGCATATAATGGGTTGCCTGAACGGACCAGGAAATCCAGTAATTTAACATCATTTAAAACCCTAATTAATATGCAAGACTAGACTCAAACTATGGATGAGCGTAGGACGCAAAAATCTTGTTTTATAAAAGGAGCGTCTGTAACATATAAGATAGGATTTCGAAGACGTGCATTGACGAAGTCTATCGCATAACCCTAACCTGGGGTACAGTTTTATCACATGCTGAATGTTTCCCTCTGGCGTTACAGCAACACGACGCATCCGGGAAATGTTCAACTTCCTTCAAAGTTTGAAGCAGTCACTTGAAAAAGAACAGCTGCTTCATCGCGGGGATGAACCCTAGCCCTACAGAGTAATTTGTTTAAGCGGCCAACATTTTCCAGATTTCTCTGATGCAACCTTCTAAGCGTCATCCGAATCTACACCGATGGACGTCAAGTCTCTCTTGCTTGTTGCTCTCCAGGTGGTCATGGGACGTCCTTGACTCCTTCTGCTAATCTTCGGCTTTCACCGGAAGGCCACCTTGGGGTGTCAGATACGATCAATTGAACTCGTAACTCGTTAATAATACCCTCAAGCTTAGTGGTGTATTTATGCATGTTCCACATTTTCCATTGGAATCGGGGCCCCCACTAAAAGGGGGGCCCCACACATCACAAACATTATTTTTTTTTAGCCCCATTTTTTCGTTGAAAATGTTAAATAAAATTAATTTATTCCCCTAGAATTTTAAACCCTTCAGTCCAACCAAGCTAAGCGCAACATACAATTTATGATTTTATAGGATTTAACATGAATGGTATTTGGAAGGCGGGAGCGAGGCCACGAGGCGCCCCCCCCCCCACATAAATTTGGAAACAGGGGCCCACACAATCCTAAATACGGTCCTGCTCAAGCTAGTAATATCAGCTCAAAATTCTACAGTAACATCAAAGTGTAAGTCAAGCATAATATCAGCTTGTTACCTCAAAGTAATGTCAATGTATACTTTTAATCTAAATTATTATTAGCCTTTTAAGTCTTACAAAAGTACTTACTCGAATGTTGCAATATAGTACTCGGATCCATAGGCAGCCACGGGCAGGGCCGGGAAAGTCTCGATAGAAAGTTCGTTGTCCATCACGCAGACGATAACTGCAAACATGTTCCCTCTGTCACTTCTGATGGTCACATACTCCACATTCTGTCTGTTGGAGTCGCAGTCGAAGCTGTGGGTCATAGAGCGGGGATAGAGATGCCAGACATTTTGTTAAAATTCAATTTAGCGAATAGGATCGGAAGTGATATGTAATCAGAATTTATGCATGCATAAGATTTAAGACTCGTCAATGCCTACCAACACTTAGCCTCCTGCCTATTTTTCAAACTTACGACTGGATGGGTGGGATCTTGTACGATTGAAATTTACTGCACTTAATCTGCAAATATTCTACAGTTGACACTTACTGCGCGCTAACCGGGAACTTCATCGCAGACCACACTTACTGTGCGGTAAGCGCAAACAAAAAGTTACCCAAGTCACGCTCTCTGCAATTGCCCAATCAAAACGTTACCCAAGTCACGCTCTCTGCAATCGCCCAATCAAAAAGTTACCCTAATCACGTGCTCTGCAAAGGCCCAATCAAAAAGTTACCCTAATCACGTGCTCTGCAATCGCCCAATCAAAAAGTTACCCTAATCACGTGCTCTGCAATCGCCCAATCAAAAAGTTACCCTAATCACGTGCTATGCAATCATCCAATCAAAAAGTTACCCTAATTACGTGCTCTGCAATTGCCCAATCAATCAAAAAGTTACCTAAACATTTTCCACAGGTCCACGGACACGGTCTCCATCCGGTAGAGAGTGAGCACGTGCTCCAGGGGCCCGAACAAGTGCGGGGTGCTGACCTTCACGGTAAATGGCCTGTTCCACGACGTGACCAGTGACGCCACCACGTGGCCCCCGGGCTCCTGGAGGTAGGGCAGCTGCAAGAAGAACAGGTCCCCCATGGTGGTGCTCGCCCCTAGTGAGGTAACATGTAATTAGCGTTTTTATTTGAATGGTTAACAAAATTATCTGCATCAGAATTTCCCTAAAAGGTTTTCTTATGGATAACAAAATTATCTGCATCAGAATTTCCCTAAGAGGTTTTCTTATGGTTGACAAAATATCTGCATCAGATTTTCTCTAAAAGTTTATTTTATGGTTGACAAATTATCTGCATTAGATTTTCTCTAAAAGTTTTTTTTTACGGTTGACATCCAAGTGTTCTTTACCGGTTCCCCAAATTATTTTGCTATTATGATTGACAAAGTTATCGGTATGTTCCCTAAAATCTTTTTCGTAACCAGTTTTCTTCATAGTTTTTATTTTATCGCCTAAATATTACCCATTAATAACTAATAACTTTAAATAATTTTCCAGACAAGCCACATCTCTGTCAGTTGTTTTTTTATTCGAGGACGTTCACAAAGATTGAGTTCAAATATTGTGACATAATGTCTGGCTTGGGCGAAATAATCTGTTTTTGGTCTATCTCTAGTTTGTCATTCATGGCTTTTTTTAAACTTGGCTCCTCCCCTTCCCATAATTGTATGTTTATGTATGTTTACAGTGTTTTGTAAAACTCTGAACGCAATAGTCAAACAAGAACATATTTTTTTACACATTCCATCTCACACTAACATACACACATAATATACGCTAGCGAAACGCACACTGAAAGACACGGAAACAGCTGATGTCAACACACAAACTCGACTGCTGAACTATCGCCGTGGCAGACATAGACTCAGACAAACATCGATAGTGCGCAAAGTCACACAAAAACATCGGCACGCATGAAACAGATATGCGCATACACATGCACACACACACTGACACACCGTAGGACGCAATTATCTTCTTTATAGAAGGAGCGTATGTGACATTTAAGATGAGATAAAACACGGACACACGTAAGACCAGAACACGGACACACGTGAGACCAGAACACGGACACACGTGAGACCAGAACACGGACACACGTTAGACCGGAACACGGACACACGTGAGACCAGAACACGGACACACGTGAGACCAGAACACGGACACACGTTAGACCAGAACACGGACACACGTTAGACCGAAACACGGACACACGTGAGACCAGAACACGGACACACGTGAGACCAGAACACGGACACACGTGAGACCAGAACACGGACACACGTGAGACTAGAACACGGACACACGTGAGACCAGAACACGGACACACGTGAGACCAGAACACGGACACACGTGAGACCAGAACACGGACACACGTGAGACCAGAACACGGACACACACTTTTACCTTGAACCCACAAATGAGTGAGAATGGAGTTCAGACAGCCAATCAAGACAGACTTTTGAAGATTGGTCGACTTCTTCCAAGTTGTAGCCATTTTAACGCAAAGCCAGAACCAGCTAATCCTTTGAAGAAACAACCCACACACAAACACACAAATACTCTTGGTCTGGCGTCGGCGCGCTGGGATCTCTACTCTGGAGGTTTTGGGACTCGAACCCAGGCAAAACACGGAGGTTGAACTCGTTGGTGTCCCCGAGTCTACTCTGATCGAAACCTGGCATTTGTTGTGAGGAAAAAAAAGTATGGCGGCTTAGCATTGTGCTGGCCACACAATTTGAGTTGTGTATCCAGGGAATCTGTTAAACTCTACGTCACTGTCTCTAATGATCTTCTATACACACGATTATTGCATCCTACGCTAAGCCATGGTCTGAGGCTATAGTCTTGCATTTTGATAAGGGTTCTATAGGAAAATGATTGGTTGTCTTTTTTTCATGCCCAGATGCTACTCGGGAATAATATAAAGAGTACTTATACTTATATGCTTTAGTTCTTGCATATGGGATAATAAACGTGTTTTTGTCTCTATGTTTATATGGTCATTGTAATAAATTGTTATTGTATTGTATTTTTAAATTATAATTTAATGCCTTGTGTATTAATAAAAGAGAGAATTATAAGAAAACTATTTTACTTTTTTGCCCTTTTCTTCTCTAATGGTTGTATTTCTAGTGATTTAACTATTGGTTTTACACTTGTCAGTTGTTTTTGGTATGTAAATTCATATTTAGATATCTACCTTGAGATTAGGACATAGAAGCTAGAAATCTTTTCAACATTTCATAATATGCTTTTTATTATTTTGTTATTGCATAGTCTGGAATCTATATAGACGTATATCGGCTTCCTGTTTTCTTTGAGACTTCCTTCAAATTTACACTAGGGATGTGGTGCGTACTAAAATCTATATTTAGATTTTATGGCATCTTCCGTGGGTCTGACCTTTTGTTGCAGACTTCTTCTTACACTTACAGACCCTCCTTCTATAGAGAAGATTATTGCGTCCTACGCTCATCCGTGGTCCGAGTCTAGTCTTGCATTTTTATTAATGTTTTAAATGATGTTAAGTTACTGGTTTTCCTGGTATGTTCAGGCAACCCATTCCATGCCCGAATGCCACTCGGGAAGAGAGAGCACTTATATGCATTTGTTCTAGCATAGGGGATAAGGAAAGTGATTTTGTCTTAATGTTTATCTGAGTTTTGCAACAGGTTATTATTGGGTTGTATTTCTAAATCCTACTAAAATGAAGATTATTCATTAACGCATCATACGCATCTTCGGGCAATAATACCTTTTTACATTGGCTAATGGAATTTCGTATTTATTAATTCATTAATTTAATAAAAATTGAAAGAAATCTTTTTAAAAAAAAACTGGGTTGATGTTTTTTCTTCTCTGTTCATAATTTATTTTTTATATTTCCTAAGTTGACCATATTATAAATAAACAGTCCAATAAAAACAAAAACAAGAGAAAACACACGATCCACAGAACAGCATCTAAAAGTAAAGGTGGCTGGGCATTATGCTGGCCACACATTCCTTAGTATACCGTGGCCACAGAAACTGGTGAACGCTGCTTTACCAGCCCTATGATCTTTGGTACGAAGGGTACTTTACTACAAGACATATGCAAGGCTAGAACAGCGGTAATTTAAATATAAGGTGTATATAACTTTTAAAGATAATTTTTCAATACTGATTTTACATAAAAACGTATTTTGAAGTACATGGGCCCAAATTTTGATTTTAAAAAAGGGGTCTAGATTTTTTTCCAGTCTTTAAATGTCTTAATCTGCTCTATAGTGTTTGTAAAATTTTAAAAAAGATATGACCTTATCCTGACCACACTATCCCATTATATGCTATGGCCCAAGAAACTGTCCTAAAATCTAATTAGGGTTACATTTCTTAATATACCACAAGAAAAAAAAATTTAGGTATGAAATAGAAAAAAAGTTTAGGGAATATTGAATTTGAAAACAAAAAATCTACAATTCAGAGTGTCTCTGGTACAGTTAGATTCCTGTTGGCCATCTACTGTCGTAGAAAGTTATCTTGCAAAAGCTCATCGGCAGAGGGCCTTTCTTGTGGGTCAAAATTGAAACACCTGTCCTGGAACTGTTTCAGCTCTTGACTGTAACCTGTGAAATTGTGTTCTGGCCTTACGCCTTTCTTCATAAGATCGATCAATTCCGCGTTACTTGTATTCTGGTATGGGTACATCCCAGAAATCATCTCAAAGACTGTGCACCCAACACTCCTGAGTAGATAAATGTAAAAGTATATCAGTGAGATTTCAATGAACAAAGTATGTTTTTCAAAAAATTTAATCACATTATAACGATTCAGAGCTGCTTACTCTTACTAAATGTGAAGAACTGTAAGAAGTTTTCAACCCATTTTTAACAAAATTACAAAAAATGAAAAAAAAAATTGTTTCCAATAAATTCAGAATATACAGATGATATTTACGGGCAAGAATTCTTTTTCCCAATATATTGTGTTACCTAAAGCTGTAGAGTTTCATTACTTCTTTATACTTGCAATATAACCATTACAGTAATCAGTAATATACAACGCAAAGAAATACAACACAACAATAATCTTCTATAATACTCAGAAAGACATAGGGATTAAAAAAAGCTTTTCTCATTGCATATACAATATGACATGCATATAGATTCTTTGCATAGAGAATAGGATGCCTGAAACAATAACCAAACAAACAGGAAGACCATCATTTTAACATCATACAAATACCATATAGGCCTACTCAAACCATGAAAAATGGTAGGTCACAACAATCCACAACAAACTGTAAGAGAGTCTGTAGCGTACTAGATGAGTTACTCAATTAGAACAAAAGTAAACTTTACCAAATATCAGCCTTGACATCATAAACTTTTCCTGAAGAAAAGGTTTCTGGAGCCTTATAATTATAAGTTCCAGTATTTGTTCTGGCATTTGTAAAATCACTGAGAACTTTGGAGACACCAAAGTCAGTGAGCCTCAAATTGTTTTCATCCTCCAATAAAATGTTTTCTCCTGGAAAAGAAATCAAAAAGCAAAATTTTTTTTTACTTTTTTGGATCAAACAATTCATTTTCATCTTTAGGTTAAACTCATAACAAGGATACGATTAGGTCTTAATAATTTTCTGTATCGAATGAATGTTTAAATATAATAACCTGCAGTGTAGACTTTGATATTTGGCAGTATTTTTTTAAAGAAAAGATAATATACCCTAACGGCACACTATAAAGGTCTTATATTGGACTAAAATTTGGCTACATTAAATATTAGCAGAACATTGGGCCAATATTGAGCCAATAGAGCGTTCTCTATGGGCGGAGCTTAAGTTTTTTAGTGTAAATTAAGTAACGTATTTGTGTAAATATAGAACCCACTTGAGGTACAAACGTAACGTGGTGAAGTTGTTCTTCATCATGTTAAATTCACATCTGAATATTGGCTATCCTACTCACAAATTAGGAGGTAAATAGTCGTATATCATCTTCCTAGTCCAAGAGAAAGCCTGACATGGTATTATTTCAACGATTTTCAACATTTTACGCCCATTTTATCATCTTCATATCCAACCGGTAAGTGTTGCAATTGAATTGATTTTATTGATATTATAATTAGGCCTAATAATCGTTCGGTACAACATTAATTATATGCATTCCCCTATTTTAAAAGTTAAATACTGCAGATTAATTGATTAATGTGATTAGGCTAGGGCTTTAGACCTATTTACACTTTCACAAAACATAAGTAAAAACAAGCTCGGGCCTATAGGACACTTTATTGATACAGCAGCCATTGTGTACACCACTACATAAAAATAAACAAAAATCACGTGCTTTTTGTCACGTGATTGCAAACGCCCTATATAGTGTGCTGTTAGGAAAAAAAGTTTAAAGACTTGTGTTTAAGTTTAAGAAATGTCTAAATCTGCCTATAGAGTGAGATAATAGATGTGCATTCACAGAGTCTCTATTTTTTAATTGGAGCCCAAAGCAAAGACTTAAACCATGGATAAAGTGTAAGAGGCTATAATATTCTGTTTGGAAAGAAAGTCTGTTACATATAACTTAAGATACAGAAACATATCAAAATGATGCTAGTAAAAAGGTCATTTAATAGTCCCACAAATGATGAATCTATTAAAGCAAATTGTGTTGTAGAAGAAAGAAACACATAAAAAATAAAGAGATAATTAAAGAAATCGTATAGTCATTAAAACAAAGTTTTCAAATGCTCTTTACATTTACCATAATTAAGTTATTAAAATGAATAAAAAAAAGTGTGTTTTTAATTTTGTTTTTAAAAAATGACAAAATTGTCGGCTTGTTTAACTGTATTCGGAAGTTCAAATAAAAGTGTTTACAATATTTGGGGGCTTCAAAAATAGCTAAAGAAAAAATTAGATTCTGTAATTACGATATGTTAAGTTGTGGTAGTTCATACTGGACAAATTTATTTAGAAATTATCATTACTTCTAAAGTATTTTAAAGTATTTAATTTGTTTCTATTACTATACGATATAATCTAAAAGAAAAGTTGGATTAGATAAAAATTAAACCAAAAAGTAACAAACAACAACATCATATTATAGACTATATAAATATGTTTGTTTCACCTTTGATGTCCCTGTGTATGATGGGGGGCTCACGGTTATGTAGATAGGAAACACCTTCCAATATTTGAAATGTAAACTGTTTGGTTTTCATCAAGTCCAAAGGTCCATGCTCTTTGATGTACAAATCCAGGGAGCCCTGAACATGGATTAATTTAAAGTAACTGTAAATATGCATGAATGCATTTTTGTAATGCTCTAAAAAAGCATAGATCTAAATAACATGAGAACTTAAAAAAAATAAACTTACATTGAAAAAAGGTTAGCATATTTTTAAAAAAACGTATAAAATGTTTCCATAAAAAAATATTGAAACACAAGCTACATTGCCCGGCGTTGCCCGGGTAAAAAAAACAGGACTGTATAAGGTGCATATAAAAATTTTATAAACTACAATTAAAAGAAAGCTATAAATCTAATAATTAAATTCTTTTTTTTTTTTACTGAAGACTTTTAGGAAAGTAATTTAAAATAAATATTGTAATTGGGTAAAAAAATAGGCAAGTATTTTTATTTAACACAAATCTAAATTGGCCGTAGATTTTCAATGTCTTTTGTTTTTAAAAGTTTGAAACAAAAATTATAAACAAAAAGGTATAGAATAACTGGAGAATCGAACCCTGGGTCGCCCGCATGGCAGTCGGATACGTTAACCCCTTAGCTATATATAGTGAGGCCACATGTCCGATATGAAAATTTATTAGACAGTATATAGGCCTAGGCCTAAACAGGTCAGTGACACAAAACTCATGTGTTTTGAAATTGACCAATGGGGATCGTTTTACCGACAAACAACGTATTTTTATATATATAGATAAGGCCCTAATTTCAAATTTGTCTAAAACACTGGACTTAAAAAAAAGTTGTTCTGCTTTATACATGTCTTTAATAATAAAATATGTAAGAAAATTTTTTTATAGAAATGTATAAATAATAATGCATTCTAATTTCTATATAGGCCTATATATATAGGTATAGAGTGAAAAAAAAAGTTATAAAATGTACCATTCTTTAAATAGTCCTAAATTATTAAAAAAATTAATAAACATGGAATTCAATAAGACCACATTTAGGTATTTGAAATAAAATAACATTTTCTTATAACAAAGTGTAATATTAAATGATTAGCAAAGATATATAGGCCTACGATTCTTTATTTGAAAAAAAAAAACGGAAGGCCTATCTATTCAATAAAAATGACTCACAAGCGTCATATAACCCATAAACAGTTGAAGCTCAAATCTAGTTTGGTTGTAACCAAAGAATGGAACAATGCGATGATGATTTAAATGGCTCAAGATATCAAGCTCTCTGATTTTCTGTAATGGAAAAACAACATTATTTAACTTTTTTTTTCGTTTTTTTATGGGGTTATGGGGCTAATACTCCTAAGTACTTTGCAATTTTAGTTTGGGTTCGGTCTTTAGTTTGTAATTATTGGTTTCTATTTCTTGTATACTCTTAACAGTTGGCACTTCTCTGAAAATATTATACTTCAGTTACATTCCCAGTTTGTAGTTCGTCCAGGTCTTTTTGTAAGAGTTCACTATCTTTATCTGTTTTTATTGTTCTGTAAATTAAACAATCATCTGCACATAACCTTAATTTTGATCCTGTATTGATGTGATTGGGTAAGTCATTAATAAAAATCAGAAATAGTAGGGGTTCTAGAACAGCTCCTTATGGAACTCGTGAGTTTAAAGTTATAAAAAAAAAGTAAAGTACTATGCACAGCCGCCTTTACTTTACCCCAACTAAAGTCAGGTATCCATCAGAGCTGAGTAGACTCAGGGACACCTTCCATACCCAGGAAATAAATCCTAGACTGCACCAGGATTCGAGCCCATGACCTTCGGCTTCGGTACGCCATCCGTAAGGGTCCTTTAACAGTTTCTTGTGGTACTCATGAGTTTACATTTATTGGTGCTGATTTAGAGCCATTAATTATTACAGTTTTTTTTCTACATATCAGAAAGTCTCGAATCAACTGATATAAGGAACCAGAGATGCTAAAAAATTGAAGTTTTTTTTTAGTAAAGTAGTACGGGAAAAAATCTAGTAATATAGCATCAATTTGGTTGTTATTATCTAATCCTTTGAACAAGTGTTTTTATTAGGCTAAACTTATTCAGTACAATTTTTAAGTGTGCATTTTAACATCATGTTAATTTATTTCAACTATTTTATATATACTAATTTTTTAAGAGATTTCATGATGTAACTACGTAAAGTAAAATAAAGATTATGTTTGCAATTTTAATAGTTAAAAATATTTTTAGATATAAAATGTGACTTAAATACTAAATATTAGGATTGTTAATTCTATTTAAATTTACATAAAATTATTATTGTAATTAATTTTTTAAAGTGACACATACGAAATGCTGTTTAACTATCACATTCTAATAATACTTCTGAATGAGAATGATATTTAATCTAATCTTCTACCAAAACACAACATCTGTGTCACGATGTGGACACTGGGAGGGGGTGCGGGGTAGTGGTTGAGTGTGGGTAACGGTGGCTGGTTGTCGTGGGGGTATGAGGTACCGATGCTGCAATCGTCCTGGAACAATGATTACGTTTCTCCTGGCTCGTTTAGATGTTACAACGTACACAAACAGACAGTTCTAAGGTAAACAAGCAAATCTCTGGTTACAGTTCAGGTGTTTATTTACGTTTCAAATATCCAATGATGAGATACACATATGAATTTGCACAGTAATGGCTAACACTTAGTATATGATAGTGTTATGTAATCCAACGTTAGGGTACACAACTATACTGATGAAAATACGGTTACTGGCTAGACAGCTATATATATCTAACATGTGGGGCGATCTAATATTTGAAATATATGTGAATTTGCACAGGAATGGCTAACACTTAGTATATGGTAATGTTATGGAATCCAACGTTAGGGTACACAACTATATTGATGAAAATACGATTGCTGGCTAAACATCTACAAGTCCAAGTATACAGTTTGAGAGTTAAGCCAAGACGATGTTTCTAGCCCGAGAGCTGGGGCAGAACTGCTCAAGTTTAGTTGAGCGGGCTTTTCGTGAACATTAGTCACGTGACAGCTCCTCAATTTGGTTGGGTGATTACATTAATTTACATTTACATACAAGTACATATGACTCCCATTGGTCAGTTCCAACATATATTTGCATAAAGGTAGATTTATTGGAGGGAAAATGGGATGGGGGTAGGTGAACAATTATACCGCCAGCATTCCGCGGGTGGTGGGGGTGTAGTGAGGGGGATCAAGATGAAAGACAATTGATACAGACGTCATGCTGAGTGGAGGGAACAAAAAGGAGGGGGAAAGACTTTATCTCCCTTTGATAGAATTTTACGTGGTTATCTCAAGTGGCTGGGGCGGGGGTTCGGACGAGAAATAGTATGTAGGTGCGAAAAATTCCCCGGTCAATTTCCTGGACCCAACGGGACAATAAAGGAATAACTAATTCAGCCGCTGCTCGCTCGTGAGTTGGGTGGGTAAAGGGGAGATAATTTGGGGGTTAGTGGGGGTGGGTAGGGTGTATTTACTGGCGCGATATTATGTACAAGTACATTAAATACAACAATGAATTAATAGTTGAAAACATAATAGAAATATATATACACATTAAGAATTCACACACGTACACTCATTCATTCAAGGTGTAGTACCAATTTGGTCGTATTGATTTATAAGCTCTGAATTGGGAATTTAGAAGAGTGTAGTGAAGGTTAAAAGAGAGGTGAAGAATGGTGGCAGGGTGTTTCAATTGCGTAAGAGAGGGAGAAGAGAATGGCATCAGACCACTCTCATCCTATCTAACCTAAACTCTACGCTAATCTATGGTTCTAGTTCTACACTACTTCCTACGCTATAATCTAACTATGTGTGCTAAGAGTCAGAGTTACTTGCAGAACTGTGACAATCTGTTATCACAGAGTCCAATCTATCTGTTTAGTTGTCCCCAAGTTAAGGTGAAGAAAAATTCAAATTCAAATTTCCTAATAGTGTTGCCCATCATCATTCATTGGCTAAGTCTCGAAAGACGATTAGATTTGCGCTCCTGTAATTTGGCCAGCCCTGCCTATAGGATGGTATTAATTCAATAATCATAGGAAATATTAAAGAGGGGTAAGAGGGAAGGGAAATAAACGGAGGGAGGGGGCAAAAAAACTATTTTTAGAAATCTAACATGATTATTACATCCTATAACCAACTGATGTATTCAAGGGAGTATACATTGCATTCAGCTGTATTTGAGAATAATAGTTCATAAACAATTCCACTATGGTAGTATCCTTCTGTATTATATATTATATCTTTTGCTATTTTCATAGAATAACCAACCTGATCTCTATCTTTCATGGCGTCAGAAACCTTGACAGTCTTAACCACATATTTCTCCTCCTGTGGATTGTCTTCATCGATGATAAGATGAACTTTACCATAGGAGCCTTCACTGAGAAATTTAAGTTTGCACCTTTGAGGAATTTCAGGGGAAATATTGCCTGTGCATAGAATAAAAGGCCAAAATGAATTTCATTTCAATGGTTTGTGTTAAGAAAGGAACTGTATGGTCTCAACTGTAACAGTAGTGTTTTTTGACATGTGTGGTCTCATAACAGACAACTATATATAGCTATGTGACATGTGGTCCTCTGAGATTGAACTATAGGCCTAACAGTGCTATTTGGGCATATGTGGGCCACTAAGAAACAACTATAACAGTGATATTTGACGTGTGTGGTCCACTAAGAAAGAACTTTTATAGTAGCCTACTATTAAACAAGTTTGGTTTTCTTAGAATGAACTACAATAGTCTGTTTGATATGTGTGGTTCACTGAGAGAAAACTATAGCAGTATTTGATTGTGTGGTCTTTTAAGGGAGAACTTTAGTCTATAGTGTTTTTGACATGTGTGGTCCACTGAGGGAGAATTATAGTGCTATTATGATATCATTTGATATGTATGGTTTCATTACAGAAAGCATAATAATAAAATTGTGCGGTCTCCTTTGACAAAGTATTGCTAAAATGAATTGTGTAGTCCTATTAAAAAGCAGTATAGTAACAATAGACATGGGTGATCCACCACATAGCAGTATAAAACAATAGACAATGTAATCCACCACATAGCAGTATAAAAACAATAAACAAAGGTGGTCCACCAGCTAGCAGTATAATAACAATAGACAAGGGTGGTACACCAGATAGTACTATAGTAACAATGGACAAGGGTGCGCCACCAGATAGCAGTATAGTAACAATAGACAATGTAGTCCACCACATAGCAGTATAAAAGCAATAGACAAAGGTGGTCCACCAGCTAGCAAAATAAAAACAATAGTCATGGGTGGTACACCACATAGCAGTATAAAAACAATCGATAAGGTTGGTACACCAGGTATCAGTATAATGACAATAGACAAGGGTGGTACACCAGGTAGCAGTATAGTAACAATAGACATGGGTGGTCCACCGGCTAGCAATATAATAACAATAGACATGGCTGGCCCAACTGAAGTCAGTATAGTAACAATAGACATGGCTGGTCCACTAGGTAGCCGTATAGAAGCAATAGACATGGGTGGCCCACTAGACCAGATATCAGTATACTAACAATAGACATCTGGTTCTCTTTATTGAACAATACTGTTGGCATATTGGTTTGTTAATAGACTAGTGGTGAATTGAGATAGTGAAACAATAATTGTGCTAACCAGAAACTCAAAGCCTTTTGAGTATATTCTTCCCTTTGTCTACATGGCATGACTGTTTAGTACCTGGCGTCATTTATTAATTGTAGAAAATTGAGACCTAATTTTGCATTGTGCTATAGTCCTACTAGATCAATGATCTATAAAAAAAACACAAGAAGAGCTTATGCAAAATCCATAATATGTTCAAAAGACCACAAATAAAGCATTACTCAGTCAAATAACTGTTGCTAAGAAACGCATCTATCAATTTATAATGATATGGGGTCATATGGACAGATAAGCTTACATTCAGATTAAAATGGGCACTCAATTAATAGTCTCTAAAAATATTTAACCTAATTAATAGATTCTAAAAATATGTAACCTACTTATGAAACTCATGGTCCTTGTTTCTTATCTCACAATTCGCACAGTAGGCTATGGACAACTGGATTTCCTTAAATTCGCACAGTATGGACAACTGGATTTCCTTAAATTCGCACAGTATAGACAACTGGATTTCCTTAATTAGTCGGATAGGCCTACCTGTCCTACCTCATTCAGATAATGTGCTAGAAAGAAGGAGGGGGGGGGGAGAACACGATAAGTATATTTTTATGAATATTGTCATGTCATTAGTAGATTCAACTCTAAACACGGTAACATTTAGACTATACTAAAATATTAATGTTATGTTTAATTTTAAAGAACACAAAAGTTACAGGAATTCGAAAACACAAGTTGTTTGGAAAATCCGTTACAAACATACCGGATTTTCCCGTAATTAATTTCGATTTAAATTTAACCAACATATAGGCTAGTTTAGTGTTGCCTTTAGGTATAGGCCTACTATCACTGATCAGTGCCTACTATGTAGACAGGGCCGGCTCATCCATATAGGCGAACTAGGTGGCCGCCTAGGGCGCAAAATTTTGGGGTGCGCAAAATTGAAGATTTTTATTTATTTATTTGGGAATTTAAAAATATAAACTATGTTAAAGTTTAGTGCCTTTGCGCGCATCATATGGCAGATGAATTACTAAATAATGAAAGGCGAAGTGTATTTTTTTTAATTTTTCTTAGAAAATAGTAATGTATGCCCTAACAATACCTCGCTGTGCGTAGCGGAGTGCATAAAGGCAACCCCTCACTTCCTCCGGCCACACCCTGGATGTGATTCGGCGGCGGAATATCATAGTGAAGTGACTGACGTCATGTGATGTGACCGTGACCTTCAAGTCAGTTCGTGAATCATAAGTCATGAGGGCGCTGAGTTGTTTGCATTGGCAGTGCAGTTGTTTTTTGTTGTTGTTTTTTTCATTTTCAGACTATTAATTACGAAAACGAGTACATTAAATTCCCTAAGTGAGCCTAAGTGGTACAAGTTGGTCCAGTCGAATTGATGCACTAACACCTCTGCAGTACCAGCTATCACATGTTTGTGATGCTTTGGAAGATTCTGAAGACACTTTCTCTAAAAGGATCTAGTTGCAGTAATGCAGTAACGTAGAAGCACTTGTGTTACTTAAATATCTCGGACTTCATATTTTTATGGTTGCACTTATCACATAGCACACCATTTTGTTTCAAGTAAACATAACTAGTAAGAAAATGCAATAAAAGGACTTGAGTCTGCAGAGAGCATTTAGTCACCTTAAAAAAAACTAAGTTTTCGATGACAGCTAGAAGTGATTTCGAATTTAGAGTTCATGAGAATTCTGGTTGATGTAACTGAAGTAGCAGAAGAAGTTGGAATAACACCAGTGTTTGAGAAAGAGAAGGTCTGAATTAAAAAAAAGATGAACATGGTTTATTACGAATCAACAGATGAATATTGCAGGTGGCTCCTCAGAAAGTTTCAAGATCTTATTATATGTTGCTGCTTTAGACACAGCTGCTTATGCGTTAAAAGAAAGATTTATCTTATCTTATCTTATCTTATAAGTTTACAGACGTTCCTTCTAGGTAGAAGATTATTACGTCCACTAGGCCCAAAACTCCTGCAGGGCGACAGGGATCCGTCGGTGGCAGGGATAGAACCCGCGACCTGTCAGTTGGTTTTTTTTTGGTTGACAGTCCGGTGAACTAACCGCTGGACCAGCCGGCTTCACAGATTTTCCCAGTTAAATAAAGTATCTGTGTCTTTGGATATTTGTACTATATTCCTGACCTTGAAAACAAGACTACATCAGAAGTTAAGTCGATGTGAAAAAATTGGAAAAGGCATTAACAATTGAAAAAGATGAAGTTTTGAATGAGTCTGACATTGCTGTGTATGACTGTGTTTCTCATCATCTCCATGACTCAGTATCAAACCCTGAAGAATTCCTAAACTATATTTACTAACAGAATCTTGAAAATGGATTTCCTAACATTTGTGTAGCCCTTCGTATTTTGCTTAAGTTGCCACTTTCCGTAACTAGTGCTGAACGACGTTTTTCAAAACTTAAACTAATTAAAACCTATCTGCGTACTACAATGTGTCAGGAGAGACTTGCGGGTCTGACGACAATTTCTTTTGAAAGTGAGATAGCAAGCTAGTTAGACTCAAAATCTCTCATTCAAGAATTTGCTAAGCAGGAAGCAAGAAAAGTACCACTAGGGTTTTAGTTTTGAGTATAAATACTGGTGATCAGTATTTAAAAGTGACTTTTGGACCGTAGTTGAGAAAACAACAATCCAATATCAAACAATATCAAGTAGTATTTATGTATTTTTTAAGTGTTATAAAACAGTAAAAATATCTATAATCTAACTGTGAGTTTCGATTTGTTATTATGAGAAATAATAATGCAGGTGAAAAACCTATAAACCCAGATATCCAATTTAAAACTGTGTGTTATTTAACTTTTCAAAAAATAATTTGGATTTCTAATTATTAATCTATAATGCAAAGCCATTGTTGCTTTTCATTCAACTGTTTTATTTACATTTCACAATCATCAATCAAAGGTTATAAAATACAATTATTTGTTGGGCTATAACAATTATTAACAATAACACATTTCGAAGTTCAATACCCGGCAGACCCCCAGAAGGCACTTTAATGAGGGCACAAAATTTGTTTTCGCCTAGGACGTCGAAAACCCTAGAGCCGGCCCTATATGTAGGCCTACAGATGGGTGTTGAATCGAACCCGAATCGATCACACCGAACTCGAACCCTCGTTACCAACGAACCGAACTCGAACTCTGCCGGCGACCGAACCGAACCCGACCTTCAAAGTCACGGAGTACGAACCGAACATGTAAAAAAAACATGTTTATTAATTAAATGTTAAAGTTGTATTTACGGAGTCGGAGACTTCATTATTTATTGTTAGGCAAGCCTGAGAGCGAGCCTGGGGAATGAAGATAAATGTACACTAAAATGAAATAAGCTTATACGGTAAAAAAGATGTAACAAGGATCATTCATTAATGTAACCTACAACTAAATATTACATCAAAGGTATTATCATATAAAAAAAGCATACTTTAAACCATAGGTTCTCAACCTTTTTCGGCTCACCGCCCCCTTTTACAATTTTTTTCCGCTCACCGCCCCCCTCCCAACTTTCTTTTAGCCCCCACTCCCCCCCCTTTCGCCCATCTGGACTATAGTTACCGCAATTTTTTTAGCCGACTAGACTTTTTGTGTGATTAATTCTCTTTAAAAAAAACTCAAAAGGAAACATATTGTAAGAATTAATAGATAAAAAAATTGCCTTAACAAAAGGTTTAAATAAATCAATATTAATGCGAATCGTTTGCCTGGTGTGTTGCTAGCAAACTGTCTATTTTCGTTTCCATTTTGATTGCAAAAGCTGCAGGTCTAATAATCAGTAATATTTGTTATATGACAAAACAGAACTTGTTTGGCATCACTATTGAATCAAATGTAGAAACATTTGTTTAATTAAAGGGAGATAATTAGCTCTTTTTATTTTAGCTAATATTTCTGTTTTTTTTTTCTTTTATAAAAAAAAATGGCTTACAATTTATAACTTTGAAATGATCAAACTATAAAAATATTTGAAAATTATATAAATATAATATGACTAAAGAATTTATGTGTATATTTTCAAGCATTACAATAACTACCCAGTTTGCATTATCACTACGTATCTATACCGCTTAAAAATACTGGCAGTGCTATCCAAACAGTGCAAAACACATTAAGGACATCTCAGTAAGACTGAGATCAAAACATCATTAATATTTGCATATGTAAGGTGACAGTGATTGGTCAGCAGGGTTGACAACCGGTTAACCAACCATAGGACCAGCCGGTCGCACACTATATTTGCCAAATACATACCCCTACTTCATCGAAAAGTCACTGCGATTCCTATTTCTTATTAATATAATAATATGTAGGCATACTGTTGGGGATATTTAGCAGCACTTGCGGTTACATCACATTTCATTCTCCAAAAAACTAATCGATTCAAATAGCTGAGGTATTAAAATACATCAGGTACGTTTGTACCGCCCACTTGCCCTTCACCGCCCGCCCCAATCGCCCCCGGGAATGCCAGCGCCCCCCTAAAGCTTCTCACCGCCCCCCAGGTGGCGATATCGCCCCCGTTGAGAACCTATGCTTTAAACCAATAGTAAAATACGGAAAGGGTTAATAGTCGTAAATGGCCTTTTATAATTGGTCTATGAGAACTAGTAGACAGATATCGTTAAGATTTGAGCCTAAGGTCACAATCATTGTAAACGATCTTGTAAAGACGTGTGCACACTGTTAAAATAATAATTAAAAAAAAATTCTATAAAATAGTATAGATATTTTTTTTAGCAATGGGTAAAAATTGTAAAAAAGTCTCAGTTATCGATTTTTCACATTATTGAGGAAAAGCTGAGAAGATTGATAGTCTAGCATGCCAAACTTATAAGAACCGAAAACATTTATAGATTTTGGCCAATACCGGATGTAGATGTAGTCATTTAATGTTGGGCCAATATTAGGCCAATCTAGTTTGCTGTTAAGAGTTGTTGCCACTACCACTCGGTTTGCACTCCAAATACTTAGATTCGGTTCTCCGTGGAAATTATCTACTCAATTAGGCCTATCTATAGATGATATAGTTCAAAGTACTTGCTTTAATATAAAACATTGAGGACATTTTAAATGCAGTGGTCATTAAAGGTAAGGCTGTGGCGAAGAATAAACAATTACTGAAACTCTAATGCTAGAAACTCCTTCTGACACAAAATCAACAAATGACAAGAACGTCCAGACATGACTTAATGGACTTTCTCCTCGCAAAACTCTAACAAAAAAATTACGTCATACATATCATCCCCCCATAAGTCTCTCAAACTGTAACTAACAAATTATAACCTCACCCATCCCCTTATTGATAGTGAGAATGACCACCTTTACAGATATACCCCAACACCTACATCTACAAAACCCAACCCAATCTTCGGGCTTTTAATAGAACACGTTATTTCCCACTTGCAGTTTCAATGTCTTACAGTTAAAATTTAACTTATGTGATGTCCAAACAACGATCAGCTGTCTTTAAAGAATAAGTGTTCATTCTCGTGACTATGAAATATAAAAAAAAAAGTATGTACAAAATATTCTTACGATCTAATAACCTCACTAATTTTTTCTTTTATACCTGCATAACAAGTTCCACCCATTACTCACTATTTCAATCTCCACACTATAAACTATAATAGATAACACATCTTCTACACCAACATCAGGCACTTAAACTATTGATTACATCTTCTACACCAACATCAGGCACTTAAACTATTGATTACATCTTCTACACTAACACCAAGAACTTAAACTCTTGATTTCATCTTCTACACTAACATCAAGAACTTAAACTATTGATTACATCTTCTACACTAACATCAGGCACTTAAACTATTGATTACATCTTCTACACCAACATCAAGAGCTTAAACTATTGATTACATCTTCTAAACTAACATCAAGAACTTAAACTATTGATTACATCTTCTACACTAACATCAGGCACTTAAAATATTGATTACATCTTCTACACTAACATCAAGAACTTAAACTATTGATTACATCTTCTACACTAACATCAAGAACTTAAACTATTGATTACATCTCCTACACTAACATCAAGAACTTAAACTATTGATTACATCTTCTACACTAACATCAGGCACTTAAAATATTGATTACATCTTCTACACTAACATCAAGAACTTAAACTATTGATTACATCTTCTACACTAACATCAAGAACTTAAACTATTGATTACATCTTCTACACTAACATCAAGAACTTAAACTATTGATTACATCTGCTACACTAACATCAAGAACTTAAACTATTGATTACATCTTCTACACTAACATCAAGAACTTAAACTATTGATTACATCTGCTACACTAACATCAAGAACTTAAACTATTGATTACATCTTCTACACTAACATCAAGAACTTAAACTATTGATTACATCTGCTACACTAACATCAAGAACTTAAACTATTGATTACATCTTCAACACTAACATCAAGAACTTAAACTATTGATTACATATTCTACACCAACATCAGGCACTTAAACTATTGATTACATCTGCTACACTAACATGAAGAACTTAAACTATTGATTACATGTTCTACACCAACATCAGGCACTTAAACTATTGATTACATCTTCTACACTAACATCAAGAACTGAAACTATTGATTACATCTTCTACACCAACATCAAGAACTTAAACTATTGATTACATCTTCTACACTAACATCAAGAACTTAAACTATTGATTACATCTTCTACACTAACATCAAGCATTTAAACTATTGATTACATCTTCTACACTAACATCAAGAACTTAAACTATTGATTACATCTTCTACACTAACATCAAGAACTTAAACTATTGATTACATCTTCTACACTAACATCAAGAACTTAAACTATTGATTACATCTTCTACACTAACATCAGGCACTTAAACTATTGATTACATCTTCTACACTAACATCAAGCACTTAAACTATTGATTACATCTTCTACACTAACATCAGGCACTTAAACTGTTGATTACATCTTCTACACTAACATCAGGCACTTAAACTATTAAATGATTACATCTCCTACACTAACATCAGGAACTTAAACTATTAAATGATTACATCTCCTACACTAACATCATGAACTTAAACTATTGATTACATCTTCTACACTAACATCAGTAACTTAAACTATTAAATGATTACATCTCCTACACTAACACCAGGAACTTAAACTATTAAATGATTACATCTCCTACACTAACATCAGGAACTTAAACTATTGATTACATCTTCTACACTAACATCAGGAACTTAAACTAGTAAAAGATTACATCTCCTACACTAACATCAAAAACCTAAACTATTGATTACATCTCCTACACTAACATCAGTGTTAATGAGGTGTTTGTGTTATCCCCATTGAACAACAATGTTCAGTTCATTAAAATAGTAATTTTACCTTCCTGCAAGAACTCAATATAATCTATGTAATCACAAGTGATCTGACAACGCTCTTCTGCAGCACAAATATATTTAATCACATTAAATCACAATCACATATAATATCCAATGAATAATATAATATAATATAAGTCCAAGAAATGAATTAGTATTCTGATAAAATGTAGTAGAATTACGAGTCTAACGTATACGTCTATACGTTTCTAGATATTCGAGTCGACTAACTTTCCTCCGGTGTTTTACCCCGTGATCAGACTTGCCCAGTCAAGCAAGTCTCACATGTAAAACGTGCAAAGCATTCTTTATAAAGCTAAGACGCAGTAGAACAAACTACGTCGTAAGATTGTGACATCCACAATCTTCTCAGTGCCCATAACTCTTGTACTATACAATTGACTTTCCTGAGTCATTTCCCTTTGACCTTGTTAGTGCATACTAGCATTACTCACCCCTCCCGGAAAAAAATAATAATTCATTATTATTTTTGCATAATTACATATATAGGGAACATAAATTATTGTTACAAAATCAATGAAATATTTAGTTGCATATCAATAGTTAACGTATCTAATTAAGTCATGTAATATTCATGTAATCATAGTACAAAAAAAACATAAATAATCATCATAAAAACAATTTACATCGGTGTCTTACAGAAGATATACACCATCTTATTAACTATGAGACCAAAAATCTGAAGTCTCAAGTTTTACATTAGTCCTAGACAATTATCTTTCAGTATTGTCTATTCAATATCTGGGATATAAATGGATAATCTTGATAACACATCTGGCAAATGATTATCTTTTCCAACTATGCTTTTGATCTGAAACTGATAATCAGATAGTAATAATGCATATTTGTTTATGCGTTTGTTATTTACATTTGACACATTAAAATTTACTAATGGTTTGTGATCTGTGAGAATTGTAAACTTACGTCCTAACAAATAGTATTGAAATTTCAATACAGCATAAGCTATGCATAAACCTTCCAATTCCAATATACTGAAATTTTTTTCACTATTAGTTATTGCACGGCTTATATAGAATGCTGGTTTGTACACCATTTCTGAATCTATCATTACTTTCTTAAAAATACAAGCACCTAGTCCTATTTTTGAAGCATCACAGGCTAAAATAATTTCATCATTTTTCTGAATAGTTTCCAGGATTGGTTCTTTAGAAAACTCATTAACTAGGTGTCTGAATGATTGTTCACATTCATTATTCCAATTTACATAATTTGGTTGATATTTTTTTGTAAGATCTATGATAGGTCTAACTATTTGACTGTATTTTGGAATAAACTTGCTGTAATAATTGAATAAACCTAAGAGTGCTCTAACTTCTTTCTTAGTTTTAGGTGTCTTTATTTCTAAGATCTTTTTGTGTAATTGTTCTGTTGGCTTGACTTGGCCATTAGAAAATGTATGTCCCAGAAATTCAATTTCTGTTTGTCCTATCTTTAATTTAGTTGGGGATACAGTTAAATTGTTATCTTTTAGTATTTGTAAGACTTCTTCTAAAATAGTCAAGTGTTCATCCCAAGTT
Source organism: Anisus vortex (assembly GCA_949126835.1). Classification (NCBI taxonomy): domain Eukaryota; kingdom Metazoa; phylum Mollusca; class Gastropoda; family Planorbidae; genus Anisus; species Anisus vortex. The sequence goes on from OX421509.1 coordinate 1,925,421, forward strand.
TCTGTATATATGCACACATCATCCACATAGTGAATTATGTTGTTTCTTTGAGGAAGAATTTTTCTCATTAATTTAGTGAAAGTTGCAGTACTATTTATGAGACCAAATGGCATTACATTCCAGTTAAACACACCTCTATGTGTAATAAAGGCTTCGTAATCTTTAGAATTTTTATCTAGAGGTACTTGCCAAAAACCTCTGGTCAAATCTATAGTGGAAAATATTTTCCCAGTTGCCATAGTATTGATGATATTGTCTATGTTAGGTAACCCTTCTTGATCAATTTTTGTGATTTTATTTAATTTGCGATAGTCACAGCAAAGTCTAATTGAACCATTTTTTTTTCTTACTATTACCATTGGTGAAGAGTATTGAGACATAGATTTGTTTATAATCTTATTTTCAATTAATTGGTCTAATTCTTTATCCACTTTGTCAACTAGCATTTGTGGAATTCTATAAGCTTTTGAGCTAAACTCTTTTTTGTCAGTTAATTCTATTCTATGTTCAATGACATTAGTCAAACCAGGTGTTTCTGTGATTGTATCTTTAAATTTGTTTAATATTTTCACAATTTTATTTTTAGTTTCTACACTTTGAATATGATCTAAGTTAATTTGCTCTAATTCATTAGTTGTATTTGCGGTCATGCCACACAAGTAGTTAACATTACTTGGAATGTCTTTAATATTTTCATCTTCAACGATGATAACATTGTTGTTTTCTATTTTGTCATTAGTTTTTGATGTAGTATTAACTATATTGCTTTCTTCATAATGTCTTAAATTGTTGATGTGAACAATTTTTTCGCTACCATTTATGTCAATTTTATATGTAACATCTGACAATTTATGTATAATGTCATAAGGACCTTTCCATTCCATGGTATTACCAGAACCAATGGGTAAATATACAAGTACTTTGTTTCCTATTTCTAACTTTCTTAAGTTTTTATTCATGTTTTCTCTAAGTATGGTTTTTTCTTTAATTTCTTGGTTTTTTTCCACAGCAAATTGATATGCTGTTTGCATATGTTTTTCTGTCTTATTTATTAGATCAAAAAGTGACATTTTTGTTTCTTTGATTTTTAGTAATTCTGCTTTAAAATTCTCTAATGTACCATTGGCATTTTTACCAAAGATTAACTCAAAAGGTGAGTAACCAGTGCTTTCATGCTTTGCCTGTCTATAAGCAAAGAGAATGGCTGGTAAGAATTCATCCCATTCATAAGGGTGTTCTTCGCAAACCTTAGCTAACATTTGTTTTATAGTTTGATTTGCCCTTTCAATCATACCATTTGACTCTGGATGGTAGATTGAACTAAAAATGTGTGTTATGTTGAGCATTTTAGTAAAAGCTTGAGTCAATTTGGATTTGAATTGGGTACCATTATCACTTAATATAATTTTAGGAAATCCAAATCTGCAGAATATTGGTAATAGTGAGTTACATACTCTATCTGCGGTTATTTCTATTAGAGGGATTACTTCCACCCATCTACTACCCATATCTATGAGTGTTAATGCAAATTTAGCTTTTGAATTCCTAGCTTCTTTCATAGGTCCAATAATATCAATGGCTATCTTTACAAAAGGTTTGTCTACTGTATCTGTTTTTTGTAAAGGTGCTTTATGTTTTGAATTTTTCTGATTATGTATCAGACATGTTGAACAACTTTTTATGAACGTTTTTAAATCCTTTTCTAAATTGGGCCACCAGAAGTTGTTTTTGATTTTGTTACAAGTTTTTTTTGTACTTAAGTGACCTGCTAATGCATTATCATGCGAAATTTTCATTATTTGCACTGTCAAAGATTTTGGCACAACTATTTGAGTTATATTAGTTTTTGTTTCTATCCTACAAAGAATTCCATTAATTAATTTCATTTGTCCTTGTTTAAAATTTTCTTTACCAAGTTGTGACACAATTTTGTTTATATACTCATCTTGTTTTTGTTCATTTTTTAAAGTTTGTTCATCAAAAGGCATACTATTTAAGCTAATCTGTTCACGCTTTTTCATTTGTGTTTCAGTTTTCTTTTGAGTAGTATCAATGTATGTTAAAATGTTTGTTTTCAATGTTTGAAAGTCATTGATTTCTTTCTCTGCAATATTGTATATTGCTTTGTGATTTTCTAAATGTTTGCACAGTGATATGGCATGCAATTGTTTAGGTATATTATTTATTTCACATTGTTCTTCAAACCTTTCAATATATTGATTCAATTTCTCTGTACCATTCCATTTAGGCATTAGATTTTCTTTCACTTTGTTTATAGGTATATCTATATTAGGTGTGTCATTACTAATGTTACTGTCTGACTTGCCTAGTGTTTGTAAAAAACTGACAGTTTGTAAGGCAGGGCCGAATTCATCTTGTGATAAATCTCCCAGTTGATTATTTTCTAACAAAATTACAGGTTTTAAGTTTAAATCTGTGGATTTAAGATCCATCCATTGTTGAAATATTTCAAAACTATTGTCCTGTTTTACTCCATATGTATTACCTATTATCAGGGGAGCAACACAATTTTTTAAAATGGCTGCTTCAGTAATTCCTGTAAGCCAAGGAGTATCAATTTGTATGGTAGTGATTGGACAACTAACCATAGATCCATTACCTAGTTTAATTGTTTCTATCCTTAAGAAATTTTTGGCTTTATGAGGAGGAATAATCCTCTCATCTACACAAGTGAGAGATGACCCAGTATCCCTTAGACAATAGGTACGTATTCCCTCAACATATGCAGGGAATAAGATCAGTTGACCTTTATTCTCAAATATTACATTGTTTCTGTGAGTAGTAGGATTATTTGTATTGCCTTTATTTCTATTCTGAAAATTTTGATTTTCAGAATTTGGATTGGTAAAATGCTGATTTGTAGAATTTCCTTGTGGAAAATTCAGTCTTGTAAAGTTTTGATTTTGATTTCCTTGTGGAAAATTCTGTCTTGTAAAGTTTTTATTTTGAAAATTTTGATTATTTTGGCTATTTTCATTTTGTCTATACCTGTTACTTAAATATTTTATTCTGAAACCACAAAATCTGTCTATATGTCCATAACGATTACAAAATTGACATCTAAGATTTTGTCTGTTTGTATTTGTTTCATTACCATAGTTTTGTCTTCTACCATATTGACTATTTGTTCTAGGAGGTGAATAGCTTCTATGTCTTCTATTTTGCATGGTATTTACTGTTTGAGTCTGTTTAGTAAGTTCTACATTTGGATTACTATCTTTAAAATTGGAGATAGCATCTATTAAATTTTCAATATTTCTTACTTTCCTCTCCATAATATGTGTAAACAAAGGTTTGGAAGCAATTTGTAACACTTTATCTACTACTACCATCTCAATAATTTCATTGGGATTTTTTGTGTCTATTTTGATTAGTTCTAACCAAGTTAATAAGAATGATTTCACTTCAGAGACAAAAGCTCTTGGTTCTATTTTATCAGTTAATAAAAAAGAATGAAATTTTTGTCTATAATAGTCCTCTGAATGGATAAAAAAATTTATCAACTGTTCTCTAATTATTGTGTAATCAGTAATCTCTTTATCAATATGAGCTAAAGCTTCCCTTCCTTTGTCTTTCAATTGAGGAATTAAATGAATATACCATTCCGATTGCGGAATGTTATACCCTTTACATGTTGTTTCAAAGAGAGTTAGAAAATCTAAAAATTTTTCTTTTCCATCAAATGGTGGCATTTTAAATCTAACGCCATGTTTATTAGATGAATTAGTTGAATGCTCAACCTTATTTTGTTGCAATTTAGCTAGTTCTAATTCATGGTCTAGTCTTAATTGTATTTCTTTTTGTTTAAGTTCATTGTCTAATTCTAATTCTTTTTGTTTAAGTTCTAATTCTTTTTCTTTTTGTTTAAGTTCTAATTCTAATTCTTTTTGTTTAAGTTCATGTGACCTACTTTCTGCACGCTCATCTCTTTCTTTATCAGATAATTCCTTTTTTAACTCTTTTACTTTCTTTTCTATAAATTCTTGCAATTCTTTTTTTTCTGTTATTTCAAATTCCTTAGCTAAAGCTTTAGCTTCTTCATACATTAATTTAACTTTTACATCCATATTTAATTATTGATCATTAACAATAAAATATTATTTTGTACAGGACAATTCTATTATTTATTATTATTTATTGAGTGGACATTCAAAATGTTATTCTTATAATTATTATGTAGACCGTGTATTATTAAGTTGAAGCTAAACACTTGTAATACTATTATTTCTATTCACTATGCTATTATAATTGAAAGCATTTTGGAATTGGAACAATGCAAAGCATAATATTTTGATTGATAAATTATTTTCACTTCTTATTTTTCAATTTACTTTACTTGTATGTAAATGTTGACTATTGTCAATTATTATATTTGTAAAAATGCCTTATTTACTATTTTCTATAGTGTGTACATAAATATTGACCTTTGCATAAATTATATTTATAAACAATTGATAGTTATTGTTTCTATCAAGAATCTATCAGAAATAATAGTGGTTATCTTGAACCAATAATATTAATTATATTTAAAAAACAAAACAAAACAACAATTATGTATAACTAAAATAAATGAAACACAACACAACAATTATGTATAACTAAAATAAATGAAACACAACACAATCTTAATTAAGGACACAAATGCTGCATGAACAACAGTGATAGAGGAAATGTTCACACTAGAATCACAATATTTATCAACATTGACAAAGACAATAATTTTACTTCAATATTTGAACATAAACAAACAAGTCAAGACAGCTAACAGAAATTACCCTATCAAAGAATCATTTAACATCTATCTCTCTGTAAGAAACAGAAGTAGAGTACAGACAGAGTAAGATTTAGAAATTGAGAGACATATGCTAAACTACCACCACCAAGCCCATTAATACATATAGCAATACGAAATGTAGACATGCATAATAATAAACATTAGGATTATTAAGTTTGAGAAAATATAAAGTAATTAAAGTGTTTGTAAATCCTTGTTTGAAATACACAATTACTTAACTAATAATCCAGTATGAAATCACAATAATTTGAAGTTTCTTGAGAATAATCCAGAATTAGGTTAAATAAAACCCAGAATTAAAAATTGTATACCATTATAAATGTTAAAAGTCTTTTGGTACACATTAATATGTAAATTTAAAGTCAATAGTTTTTCTTAAATTCAGATTCGGTATAGTTTCGGTAAGCACATCAGATAGTTTCGGTACACTTCAGATTCGGTAAGCACATCAGATAGTTTCGGTACACCTCAGATTCGGTCAACACATCAGATAGTTCAGGATTGAAACGAGTATTGGTAGTCTTAGGCTTCAACATGTAAAGAACATGTCAACATCACGAATTTAGTTACGACAGGAAGAGTTTCGTTATTAATATTCACCAACCTGCATCAGTTCATTACTTGACAAGGTTTATAATATAGAATGTTTATATTGTCAAGTAAAATGTTCTTTCGATGACGATAATAAACCACATTGAATATTTCGATGACAAACATTATTAGTTGTCAACATGATATTTATTAACTTTACATCCGGTTCCGAAAATTATGTCCGGTGTATTCCTTTAGATATATTAGTAAATTTTTTTATCCATTTGTACTACATTAAGAAAAATTCAATCCATGAATTTTCTCTTGAAATCATAGAGCTAATATGTTGCTCAGATGAAAAATTAGTATATTTATTTATTTGGGACTCAGACTTCAGTTAAAAACTGGTATGCTGCTCAGACCATATGGTATGGTTTATAAAAATGTCAAATTTACGACACGATAATGATTTTTTCAATCGCCAGCACTCGCTGCACCATAATCTCTTCTTTTTACCAGGCTGCCACCAGCTGTTAATGAGGTGTTTGTGTTATCCCCATTGAACAACAATGTTCAGTTCATTAAAATAGTAATTTTACCTTCCTGCAAGAACTCAATATAATCTATGTAATCACAAGTGATCTGACAACGCTCTTCTGCAGCACAAATATATTTAATCACATTAAATCACAATCACATATAATATCCAATGAATAATATAATATAATATAAGTCCAAGAAATGAATTAGTATTCTGATAAAATGTAGTAGAATTACGAGTCTAACGTATACGTCTATACGTTTCTAGATATTCGAGTCGACTAACTTTCCTCCGGTGTTTTACCCCGTGATCAGACTTGCCCAGTCAAGCAAGTCTCACATGTAAAACGTGCAAAGCATTCTTTATAAAGCTAAGACGCAGTAGAACAAACTACGTCGTAAGATTGTGACATCCACAATCTTCTCAGTGCCCATAACTCTTGTACTATACAATTGACTTTCCTGAGTCATTTCCCTTTGACCTTGTTAGTGCATACTAGCAATCAGAAACCTAAACTATGGTGAAGTCGGCTGGTCCAGCGGTTAGATCACCGGACTGTCAACCAAAAACCAACTGCCAGGTCGCGGGTTCTAGCCCTGACACCGGCGGATCCCTGTCGCCCTGCAGGAGTTTTGGGCCTAGTGGACGTAATAATCTTCTATCTAGAAGGAACTTAAGCTATTGATTAATTTGATAAAAATTGAAATAAAGAGCATAATGCTGAATTTGTATAAAGAAATGATAATTAATAAGTATAACTAGTTTAATTTAATTTAATAATTTAAAAAATGAACTCGGTTGGGACTCACTAGCATCAAATAATATGGATAATTTAATTAAAGGGAGACAATGAATCTGTTTTCTTTGCGTTAATATTTCTAATATGTTTTTGTTGTTCTCTTTTTAAAAAAAAAGCGTACAAATTACATCTATAACTTTAAAATGATCAAACTATATAAGAGATTTTAAATTTATATAAATATTGTATGACTAAAGAATTTATATGTACATTTAAAACATTACATTAACTACCCAGTGCGTACGATTACTACCTATCTATTTTGTTTAACTGCAATGGACTCACAATGTCAACGTACCTCGGCAACCTTTTTAGGCGGAAGAGCCAAAAGTTAAAATTTACACAATTTCCCAGTTTTTAAAGAGCCACTCACATTTTTGTTTCAATATTATGGTATTTGATAAGGATTAGGTAGGCCTATGTATAAATTTGATTTTTTATTTAAAATAAATACCTTTAAATATGAAAGAATATTTCTTCAAATAAAAACATACACATGTTTTGCAAAAAACATATTGAAGTATTTTAGCTAGCTCTGCTAGAATAATAAAATTTGTAATAAAATAATATAACTATAATTATTGAATACTAGATAGTTACAATAGTTACATCAATGGGAGCATTGGCCTTGCATGCCTTTTGAAAGTTTGGCTAAATCTGGCTCATAACTTGATGTTTTCAGTTTCAAGCACGCCTCTAGATTTTTATTTGTTAGTTGTGGCATTTCACCTCGTGGGCATTTCTTTCTTTTAGAGCTGTCCAGTTGTGTAGCGTGACGTACATGCTTTTCTGGAACACCAACTCTTCTAACTTGCTCTTGAGTTCTGTGAACTTGCCACTTCACAACTGTTTGATTTCCAAATCCAGCCATTGCATTTGAAGCGAACCAAAATCGCTCAATGTTGATCTCATTTGTATTTGTGTTGAGAGAATTTACTATGAACGCCAGAGCCAGAGTACTTGCGTTTGTTTTGAATTGCTGAAATCTCTCATCGAATTCATCCTTTATTTTGTTTACAGTAAAGCCCTGCTGAAGTAACTTGTGTCAATAGTTGACTTGCATTGGTTTCATAGTGATATTGTTTCATATTTTCGAATTTACCGCTCTCCATGTCTTCGACTAAATGAAGTAATTTATTATCGAAACTAACCACTTCTTCATAGGCTGGGTTTCCCTTTCCTTGCAGTTTTACATTTAGGTCATTTAGTTTCTTTGTGATAGCCACCATGAAGTTGAATTTTTGCAGCCATTAGTCTTCTTTCAATTTCGTATTGACAATGTCTTTTTCCACTAAAAAATGTTTTTATTTCACTCAAGCAAGAATCAAAACGTTTCAATACGTTGTCCCTGTAAAGCCATCAATTTTTATTGTGCAGAAGTAGGCTAGGTCAGAATACTGGTTTTCTATTTCTTAAAGAAATGACTTAAAATGGTAGAGTGCTTATGCCAAAATGCTGTTAATGATCGTAACTATTTTGGCTGGAAATATTTGGGCACATAGCGCCTCTTGATGAATTATGCAATGAAACATTAAAATGTAGTGGTTTATTTTTTTGCCAAAGAATCGTTGTTAGCCCTTTATGTATTCCTGTCATACTTCTGGCTCAATCAGCCATCAGCTGCAATGGAAAGATTTTATTGTCTTCCAGGCAATTTTGCATAGCATTTTCTATATCTTATCCACGAGTTTGCCCTGATAGCGGATGCAATCCTAGCAGTTCTTCTTTTGGACCTTGTGCTGACATATAAGCTTACTATAAGATGAAAATAGTAACTTGTGCCGTGTCTTTTATGTCGCAAGACTCACCCATAGCAAGTGATAAAGCAGAAGCCAGTTGAATGTCTTCCACTTGCATAGGTGTTACATTTGAAGACATTTAGCAGTTCTATCTTGTACTGTTTTAGCAGATAATGGCAAATCTTCATAATTTCTGTTTTGTTTTTTAAAATCATCTTCAGTTTCACGTATGAAACAATCTTTGGCGTACTAAATCTGTAAATGGTTTCCCTCTTTTTGAAATTTCTAATGATGTTGCAAAGCTTGCCAGATTTACATTATTTACATTATTTGAAGATTGCGCCAGTTACTTAACATAGAACTCGACTGTTGTTTGTTTTTGAAGCTCTTTAACAGCCTTTTTCCGTGCGTCACCTCATGGATATTCAGTAGCGAATCGGGTATGTTTTTTAGTGAAGTGTCTCTCCAAATTTGACTTCTTATTGTGTGCAAGTTTTTCTTGGCAAATGAGACAAGTCGGAAGGTCATCTCTAAGGAAGACTGACTGAAGACTGAACACTACCGTCCGCTATGTTGCTGGCTGGGTGGTAGTCTTGACTAGTGGCTGTCAGCTGTCCGTCTACTCTCTTGACTCCACCTATTCTCACTGTTCTCTGTTGAGTGTTTTAATTATGTTTACAGTATATAATTTTTAATGAGTTTATAAAATAAAATAATATAACTATAATATTTGCGCTTGAAACTCGAGAGCCGCATCTCGACATCGAAAGAGCCGCATGCGGCTCGCGAGCCGCAGGTTGCCAACCCCTGGCCTAGTGCGATTAGATTTATTACAGGTGTAGTGGCGGTACCATAGTCAATGAGGCCCAACCGAGACGTGGTTATTGCTAGTTGCTGCTTGAGTACCTAGGTACTCTCCGTCACGTACATCATCACGTACACGACAAGCAAGATCTCCACCTATCGGTGATTCAGCCAGCCAGTAAACGCACGAGACTACAATCGATTTCTTACAGTCAACAGACCAGCATCTCCCAGTGGTCACCCTGGGTCGCCCCTAAGAAACGCACTTGCTACGCAACCCGTGGCCAATCTCGGCCGGCGACCAGAGGCCCACCCAGGCCGGCAGCAGCACATATCCGGTGACCAGTGACCAATCCAGGCCGACCTTTCCGGAGTGGAAAAACAGCAACCCTCGAAGACAGAGGTCAACACCCGGTGACCACAAACACGCACCCACCCTCCGGAGCCCAGTGGCCGACACCCCGGTTTAAAGAGTGGCTATTGCTAGTAAACGGCAGACTTAACACGTGGCCAACCCTGGTCGTCCCTTTGGAAACTGTTGCCGATTAACGTGGCCAACCTTGGTCGTCCCCTCGAAGACGCACCTGTCGATCAACACGTGGCCACCCATGGTCGGAAGCCCTGCCTGACCAACCGCAACACCTCCCGAGTGCAGAGGTACCACACCCACTCTCCGGAGACCACAGGGCAACACACTGAGCGATCCTAGTTGTCATAGCAGAGGGGTAAGTGTGCTTTCCACTTGTTTTTCTCCGTGCTCGACCATGGCAACCGTCCCTTCTCTCCCCCCGACGACACATTACAAAGCTAAATCAGAAGACTTAAGTGCAGGCCGTACACACGGACCAGACACTTTGACACTACAACTTTCAGGGGCGAATGCCACGCGCCTAAGTTATATGGCACAAGTTATATCCACAATCGGCCTTAAAACTGAAGACGTGGAAGCCCTGTACCGTTATGAAAACCCTAATATATGGTACCTAAAGACTACCTTGGAAATAAGAAACCGAATAATAAATAAAGATTTCGGGAATAAAGAACTGTTCTCAATAAAAGCAAAGGCCCACCAGCCCGACCTTCTATGGATCACTCTGCATTGGCTTTCTGCGGAGATAAAAGAGGATTTTCTAAAAAAAATCTTCCGCGATCTTGCAGAACCGGACTCCGACTTTCAAGTTACACGACCAAAAAATGCTCCCTCTGATACGTGGGCGGCACAGATAAGGCCAAAGAAGAACCGCGAGATCCCACACTATGCAACAATCGAATACGAAGGGGACCTTCGTGTATATAGTGTCCTGGTGACAGTCCCCGGTAGACGCCAGAAGTGCCACCGGTGTGGACTGGAGACCCACTGGCCAAACCAATGTCCACAGGCGGCCAGAAGGACCTACGCCACGGCAGCAGCCCGCCCTCAGGGTGCCCCTCGACCACTGATGGGCATCAAAACCCAGCCCCCTACATCTGACATTCCAACACACCCTCCACCGCCGCCTCCTGCAGCACCGGTAGAACCTAGTAGACAGGCGGAGAGTACTGGGGCAACCCATTTAATCCCCACCTCTCTTGGAACTCACCCTCTCAACCAACAGGGCGATCCCCCACCCGCACCTCCCAATCCCACAAAAATCCGTCCACCCAGCCACCAAGAAGAACCTCCACCTCCACCTCAGAAGGACACGGAGACCTCCAGAGGCATACGCCCACCCAAGAAGAAACGCCCGAAGATCGATGGGTCCACATGCGGAGATCCTGATCGCACAGAAGGTTCCCATGAGGAAGCCACCGTAGCGACCTCCACGGCCCCTCCCCTCTCTCCTGTAACCCACTCCGGTTCATGGACAGGGGCTTCGGAGGACGCCCTACTCGACCACCAGGGCGAGGAAACCGCCAGAAACCCTAAGGCCCATGAACAAGACGCCTCCCCTCCTACACAGAAAGGTACACTTGAAACACTTCGTGAAACTATAACCCCCATCGGGAAACACACCAAAACAAAACGCCCTTTTCAAAGGGTCCCTTCCCCACTATACCCCCACTCGCAGGCATGTATGGATGAATACGGGGAAACCTTATACACAGGGCTTGAAATGAGAGGCGGATCCAACACTGAATATTACGTCCTTAGGAAAGTCCAAACGGAACCTGGTTACCACCTCTTCACGAGTTACCATGACGCAACTAGAAGGAACCCCCCGCAATCTGCAGAAGAAATCGATGATGAAAAAGACCCAGACGAAACTCCACCCCTTGAAATAGATTTGGACAAATAAACAAATGCAACTTAACCCATAAAATGCCCCCCCCCCCCAATCTCTCCCCCCCTTCCCCAATTAATCTTTAAACCCTCTGAACGACACTTTTAAATATAATAAATTTAACCTAACAGAACAGCCAATACAGGACAAAACATTTATTAACATCTATTTTTAGACGTTTAACAAAACTTTCGTCTAAAGCAACAAGACTAATTAAACAAAGCCACCAGACACGGTAACGACTTACGCTATCCAGCGACACACCGACTGCCAGGTCACGCACGGGATAAACTCGGGAGCACACACCCCCATGCTTTCCTATTAAACCTGTAACTAACACAATTACAAAGTTTAATAACTCTTGCCTTGCATTGTATTTCTTTTATAAACCACTAATCGTGACTACTTTTAGCATAAAACCTATTGTAATAAGTGGTTTTTAATTTAATTTGAAGTCCACTTTTGTATAATTTAATTTAAATCTCAGCTCGCAATTGGTTGTACATACACACTTAAACATTTACTATATATATTCATAGACAATAATATACATGATAATATTGTATTACAACACGTGATTCCATAACGTATGCCATATCATACTATGTTCCACTGTATCTAAGGGGCACAATTCTTAAGGTTCGAAAATGATCTTTCATAGCGATAGTCACCCCTGTTGAAAACCCCGTCTCAAGACGACAGTAACGTATCCATCCCCCTCCCCCTTCCCCTTTGTTCCCAGCGCCCACCCCTTTCTTTAACCTCCGATTCTTGCTATAGTTCGCTGAACCGTAGTAAAAACACTCCCACCTTACCCCCTTTTTTACTTTGTCTCTCTCTCTCACACTTCTCTTTCCTCCTCCTTCCCTTTCCCTTAAATTACACCATACACGATTTAAGTCTGGACTAGGGATGTTAAACGAAAACCGGAATACCGGATTCCGGTTTTGAATCTGAAAACCGGATTTGATTTTTAAAACCGGATTTCGGTTTGTTGGTTGGAAGGTAATCATTACTTCAAGTAGTACACCCTTTATTTTATTTTTTTATTGGTTTCTGATGGAAATATTTATTTAAAAAAAAATAATGTTGGATTCACGCAAAACAATTCTTGAAATGACTTGCTAATACTAATTCGTCTTAGATATTGTGTTTCTTTTTTTCTTCTCCAAATACCAACTATGGCTTGCGATAAAAACAACATCAAACCAAATGTCGGCTCATCGTTTAGATGTGCGCTACTGTTTGATGTGCCTCAAATGCGGCAGGGATTGCCCCTCATGGGTTGGCCTACACATCCATTCTCGGCGGTGCAGTTGGATACCTCACCCATGAAGCTACACCATCGTCACTCGAGACGGACGGATGCCGACAACAACTCTTTGATGTACGCAATGGAGAGAGCAAACTAGTTTTGTCCCGTGACCCTGAACAATTCAGCTAGACACCGCGTCTGTGCTTTATTATTAGCGGCAGCATTAAATACACATTCTTTTGACTTTTGATTGGCGCTACGTGATCCTATTCAATACATTATTTTACAAGTCTAAGTCCACGGTGCACAAATTATCACTATTGAAAGCTATTATCGGTTGTAATCAATTAGCCCATATTTTTTTATTTCTGAAGAATGTTCTGTTAAAGTTTACAAAATCATAATGTATTCACACAAATCAACCTCTTGAATGCTATGCTAACACTTATTAAGTTTGAAATATTTTTCAAATACACCTACAAAACTACGCTCATTTGTCTTTTCCGGCCTGTGACTTGTGACATTGCCGGGGGGGGGGGGGGAATCGAAATCCAGTTTTAAACCGGTTTTATAAAACCGAAAACCGGTTTTGAAAACAAACCGGTTTTAACATCCCTATTCTGGACTATACCAGTGTCAGAGTCCACAACCAGTCAACTTATAACACACTTTTTCCAACTATAAGGGATAGTGATGTAAGGGGAACATCACGCGCCCAGCAAAACATTACTCCTTCCTTTACAATCCCTTTAAATAAATAAAGCGATGAATAAATAATTTTAAAATGTCTACCAGTCTTCTATCCTTTGGAATTGTTAAAAGTTTGAAATTAAATGTTTCCTTTTCTTCCTACCCATTTGAAAACAGTATATTAAAACAAAAGAGTCCCGTACGGATAGCCTTTTTTAAGTTGGAAACTTGTTATAAAAAGAAATAACTCAAAACACTCCACATTTGTCTTCTATCCTTTAGATGTGTAAAAATTAAAATCATGCTCTTCTATCTTCTCTATATGTAAAATGATATTATATGAATATGTACTTACTCTAAGAAATTCTTTTTTTTTCTCTATTTCCCAATAAGGAAAATGATTTAAATAAATTTCCTTACTGTCGTCTATCCATTTTGTTTTGTAATAAATGTACAAATTTTTCTTCTTTCCTTTCCCCTTATTTAGAATTCAAATGAAATTTGAAAATGTTATGCAATTTCAATGAATAAACTTCTGTGAAAAAAAAAAAAAAAGGTGTAGGGAGTCACCCCCACCCCCCGGAGCTATGGCTCTCATCAAAACCATACCCAAAGGAGGGGCAAAGAGGTCAAACTCTGACGCGCCTCCAAAAAAAAATAGTAAAAAAATAATAAAATAAAAGTTAAAGACCAAGTGAAGAGGTTTTTCTCAAAGGAACGAGATTTGGAATAGCCTCATACGGCAGTGACGTATCACAAGGGAAATAAATAAATAAAAATAGACGCTATAAATCTATATTTAACCATTTTGTTAAAAATAAGAACCGGGAAAAGATTCAAAACATGTGGCAATAGATTCAAAACACGTGACAATATTCATTTTTCCTAGTCGGAATCCTTTATGTTACGTCACTTTCCTATATTGCCGGAAATAAAAACATCTCAAATGGCTACGAGATTTGGAGTAATCATCCGAAAAACACACACATTTAAGTGCAAATATTGAACTAATTACTTAAAATGTATCTTTGATATTTTGTATAAATGTTTTTTTTAACATTCAGATACTGAATACACTATTTACTATCAAAATCAAATGTTAACTCAATTTTGATAAAAAGCTCTTCACTTGGTCTTTAAATAAAATGTTAGCGGAAATCTCAGATAGGCTGAGATCAAACAATAATGAATTTAAAGCTATTACTAGAACTAGATTATATCTTGACAAGTAAATTTAAATGTTGATTTATTAATCATTAATGTGTAATTTGAATGAGGACGTTATGTGTTAGCTATGAATTTAAAAAGATAATAACAAACAGGTCGATTTGTTATTAAATATAAAACGCTTTTATGATTATCACTATAACACTCATTTTCTTTTGGTCTTGCTATGGAACTAAATAAATTGTCTTATAAAAATAATATAGTTAAGTAGTTTCACTTTCAGGCTTTTGGCACGCTGAATGATTTAGAAATCCTCGTTTGGCACACTATAAGCAGTGGCGTATTTAGGTATGTTCCACATGTCGCATTGAAACAGGGGCTCCCCACACATCTCGAAAAGAAATTTTTAGAGACATCCCCATTATTTCTGTAAGTTGTATATTTCTGTACTTGTATCATTCACTCATACATCTCTTCGAAGCGTTCATAAAAAGTACTAAACACTCCAGTACAGCAATTGATAAGTTTATTTACACACACATATTTTTATGTCCTCGCAATTTATATGAAAATCCATGCACAATATAATAGATATATATTCACTCAATTGCATGGCAATATACATAATAGATTTTACAGAATAGATTCACTGATATCTCCAACATTACAAAATCTCCACATAAAAAACTACAGCTCCTCTCTCCACAAAAGCTGAACGCCCACTGGCCTCTCCTCTCAAAATCACCTGACCAAGTCAAAGTCATAAAAGTCATTTCTCACTAAAAAGCATGCAGAGTTCACACTTTCTGGACTCTTCTAAACAATACATACACTATCAATACATGGTCAAAGGGATGTCACCTAAAAAAAAGACACAAAAAATTGTTTGTTTTGCTTCCCTTGATCATGCCATTCCAATCACTGACACTTTCCTTGAAAATTTAAAATAAAATTCATTTATTCCCGTACAATTTAAAGCGCTCCAGTTCAACCAACGGAACCAACCTAAGCACAACATAAAATCTTTGATTTTACAGAATGTAACATGAATTAACGGCACTTTTCTGAGGTATATGGAATGCAGGAGCGAGGTCACGAGGGGCCCCCCACAAAAATTTGGGAACAGGGCCCCCACAATCCTAAATACGACACTGACTATAAGCAAAACATGAGGAACTTAAATTAGTAAGTGATTACACATACCAGTAGGGGCGAAGCCAGAAATTTTTTCCAGGGGGAGGGGGCTGAGCTTTCGCGTGACAAACATTTACCAAATTTTTAGCGAAGTTAGTACATATTTTTAACAAATCTGTTGATTAAGATATTTTTTTTTAATTCCAGGGGGGGGGGGGGGAGGAGGGGCTTAGCACATATTTTAGTACATATTTTAAAAAATCTGTTGATTAAGATATTTTTTTAAATTCCAGAAGGGGGAGGGCTTAGCCCCCTCTCAGACCCCCCTCTGTGGCTTCGCCCCTGCATACCAGATATGTACATTTTTAACACGACCATTAAATTGGCTTATTATAAATATGACAATAAATAAAGAAGTAAACTCGTTTAGTTAGTTCAATAAAAATTTAATTTGTTTACAGAGAATAGTTGCGAAATTAGATCTATATTTTTAGTTGTGGTCAGTCATAACTATCGATCTTTAAAACACGAATCATGAAATAATTAGATAAAATAAAAGTAATATTCGGCTGATTGTCCTTAACAAGCAATTTTCCTTCCTACCTGTTTTCTCAATACATTGGAAACCTAGCCAACCCCCCTATCTTGCAATCCTGGCTACGACAATGCTAAGCGTAGCAATATTCATATTTTTATGACTTTAATTACAAAGTTTTTATTATACTTTTTTTCTTTGTAAAATAAGTTTATATTTAATTTATATTTTGATAGATTAAAATAAATATAAGTGATATCATACCTTATGAATTTTCAAACTTAAATTTTGCGCATCCTTTTTTTGCTAGCTTTGGCCCGCAAAAACGATAAAATGTTGGACCGGCATTTTCAACGTGAAACCAAACCATAGACCATTTATCTATGAAGTGTTTGTTAAATTTAAAAAAAAATCATAATTATATTATAATTACGTTTTTTATCTGAAAATTTGATAGAATGTATTGTTAGTCGCCACAAGTCTGCTGCGCAAGTTTGACCTCGATTGGACGACCGAAAGTGGTCGAAAAATCGATGCAAAGTTTTACAAGCAATCCAGCAGACGGACAGTACGAGTTAATAGAAAGGGAGTAAAAAAAATACATACATTTTAAGTTTCTTTTATTTTACAAATGCGAAACCCCATTACTTGCCTCTTATTTTGAAAGCTGAATTTAAATAGACTTATCCCTAAAGCTAAATTTGAAAAAAACTCTTAAAGAAATCATATAGCCTACTTTTTAAATATATCTAATGTGTTAAGATATTGTTTACTTTTAACATATATCTAATGTGTTAAGATATTGTTTACTTTGAACATATATTTACTGTCTTAAGAAGTGTCTACTTTAAAGAAATATATCTACTGTCTTAAGAAATAAGATTAGTCATAAGTCGTTTTTGTATACATCCCAAAGCTCAATCTATTGTTTTAAGAAATAGAAATCGCCTTTCAAAAGTTCATCAGCTGATGGCCTTTCACTTGGCTCTTGTTTGAAACATCTTTCGAAGAACTGTGTCAGCTCAGGACTGCATTTGGTGAGATTGTGGTCTGGCTTCTCACTTTCCATTAATCTAATCAGATCAAACGTTTTGTAGACAGTGTTGTATGGAGGTTCACCTGTCAGCATCTCGACTACAGTGCAGCCGACACTCCTGTCATTGGAACAAATGAAACATTTAAACACAGTTACAGCCGACACTCCTGTCATGGAACAAATGAAACATTTAAACACAGTTACAGCCAACACTCCTGTCATTGGAACTAATGAAACATTTAATTAAACACAGTTACAGCCGACACTCCTGTCATTGGAACAAATGAAACATTTAAACACAGTTACAGCCGACACTCCTGTCAATGAAACAAATGAAACATTTAAACACAGTTACAGCCGACACTCCTGTCATTGGAACAAATGAAACATTTAAACACAGTTACAGCCGACACTCCTGTCATTGGAACAAATGAAACATTTAAACACAGTTACAGCCGACACTCCTGTCAATGGAACAAATGAAACATTTAAACACAGTTACAGCCGACACTCCTGTCATTGGAACAAATGAAACATTTAAACACAGTTACAGCCGACACTCCTGTCATTGGAACAAATGAAACATTTAAACACAGTTACAGCCGACACTCCTGTCATTGGAACAAATGAAACATTTAAACACAGTTACAGCCGACACTCCTGTCATTGGAACAAATGAAACATTTAAACACAGTTACAGCCGACACTCCTGTCATTGGAACAAATGAAACATTTAAACACAGTTACAGCCGACACTCCTGTCATTGGAACAAATGAAACATTTAAACACAGTTACAGCCGACACTCCTGTCATTGGAACAAATGAAACATTTAAACACAGTTACAGCCGACACTCCTGTCATTGGAACAAATGAAACATTTAAACACAGTTACAGCCGACACTCCTGTCATTGGAACAAATGAAACATTTAAACACAGTTACAGCGCTATCAATGGTGCACGGTGTCCGACCGACAGCGCGCTCAGCTGGTGGTACCAAAGGTTCTGGGTTCGAAGGCTATGACTTTTTTTCCCAGGGCTGTCGGGTGTCTTTGAGACTACCCAGCTCTAATTAATACCATACATTAGCTGCTGGCCATACAATCCCCTAGTATGCCGTCGCCATAGATACTGGTCAACGCCGCTTCACCGGCAATTGATCAATTTTTGTCCGAAGGGTACATTACTAAAAATAATCTTACTAAACATTTGCATAAGATTATTTTATCATAAGCTTAACAATCTTTCATTGAAATTTGGGGGGGGGGGGGGCGGGTTGTAATTAGATTTTTACTGGGTTTTTCATAATGCTAAACAATAAATAATTAATGTTGAATTACCCATTATGTAATTATTTTAATTTTCAATTGTTTGGATAAATAGAATAATCTTATCTGATCTTTGTTTAAAAGAACGAATATTGAATGATGTGTTTCATGGACTAGTTGTGGTGACGTAGTTTGGCAGTCACGTGATTAAGTGTAGGAGGGCTTGTAGGGGAGATGTGAGTTTTAGTGTTTGGTCAATGTTGTAAGTGAATGTTAAGAGAAGTTGTGAATTTAACTTATTGTGTATGAAAGAAGGGGGCAGGAAAGTGCTACTAGAGTAGAGGGGACTGTTGTCAATGTGTACAGCAATAATCTTCTTTATAAAAGTCTGTAATGTATAACATAAGATAAGAGGACTGGTGTTTGAGAGTGCCTGGACTATTTTATATGCTGATCAATTTCGTTTGATGATAGCTTTGTTACCTTATGCTACAAGGGGACTGATAAAGAATAAGAAACTACATTATTCTAATACCATTTTTACGATGCAACTATTGTCTATAAACTTGTTATCTTCCACATAGATCTATTGAAGAAGATACAAAGTAGATAGACAATAGTTGCATTGTAAGAATGGTATTAGATAAATGTAGCCTTTTTATTTACCGGTAAGTGATAGTTATTTTACCATCATTTACCATATATCAGCCTTCACGCCATATTCTGTTTCTTGCTTAAATGTTTCCGGTGCCCTGAAATTAAATGTCCCAGTGTCCGTCCTCGCCTTCGTTAGTTCAGAGAGCACTTTGGAAACACCAAAGTCTGTAAGCCTCAAACTGTCTTCATCCTCCAACAGAATGTTTTCTCCTGAGGTAGAAAGAAAAATAAACTAAAGCACATGGCTAGGTGGAGGGGACTGGTGGCCTGGAACCCAGGGGTCCTGCATTAATCTTTACTTTGACAAAAGACCTACAATGGTCTTGTGGAAGATGAAATCAAGAGATATGGTTTAATAGGGCGCCATACTTTTTAAACTTCAATCCCTTGACACTAGGCAGTCACTCATGTGGAACCACAAAGATACAACTTCTTTATAAAAAAAACAGCATATAATTATACGTTTAATATATCTATCAATATATCTATCAATATATCTATCAATATATCTATCAATATATCTATCAATATATCCTATCAATATATCTATCAATATATCCTATCAATATATCTATCAATATATCCTATCAATATATCTATAAATATATCCATCAATATATCTATCAATATATCCTATCAATATATCTATCAATATATCCTATCAATATATCCTATCAATATATCCTATCAATATATTCTATCAATATATCTATCAATATATCTATCAATATATCCTATGAATATATAATATCAATATATACTATCAATATATCTATCAATATATCTATCAATATATCTATCAATATATCCTTTCAATATATCCTATCAATATATCCTATCAATATATCCTATCAATATATCTATCAATATATCATATCAATATATCTATCAATATATCTATCAATATATCCTATCAATATATCTATCAATATATCTATCAATATATCCTATCAATATATCCTATCAATATATCTATCAATATATCTATCAATATATCCTATCAATATATCCTATCAATATATCTATCAATATATCTATCAATATATCCTATCAATATATCTATCAATATATCTATCAATATATCCTATCAATATATCCTATCAATATATCCTATCAATATATCCTATCAATATATCCTATCAATATATCCTATCAATATATCCTATCAATATATCCTATCAATATATCTATCAATATATCTATCAATATATCTATCAATATATCTATCAATATATCTATCAAAATATCTATCAATATATCTATCAATATATCTATCAATATATCCTATCAATATATCTATCAATATATCCTATCAATATATCTATCAATATATCCTATCAAAATATATATCACTATATCCTATCAATATATCTATCAAAATATCTATCAATATATCCTATCAATATATCTATCAATATATCATATCAATATATCTATCAATATATCCTATCAATATATTCTATCAATATATCTATTAATATATCTATCAAAATATCTATCAATAGGCTATATCCTATCAATATATAATATCAATATATCCTATCAATATATCTATCAATATATCCTATCAATATATCCTATCAATATATCTATCAATATATCCTATCAATATATCCTATCAATATATCTATCAATATATCCTATCAATATATATCTCAATATATCTATCAATATATCCTATCAATATATCTATCAATATATCTATCAATATATCTATCAATATATTCTTTTAATATATCCAATGATGATGATGATGATAATGATGATGATATCTATCAATATATCCTATCAATATATCCTATCAATATATATATCAATATATCATATCAATATATCCTATCAATATATATATCAATATATCCTATCAATATATCCTATCAATATATCCTATCAATATATCCTATCAATATATCTCTCAAAATATCTATCAATATATCTATCAAAATATCTATCAATATATCTATCAATATATCCTATCAATATATCTATTCTATTTGACACACACATCTCTCAGTACTACTCTTTTAAATTCACGCTTTTTAATGCCTTACACAATTCTCTCTGTCTCACATATTTGGTCCACTGACCTTTATACATATATCCAACTATTTAACCTGTAACAGGGACGTTCATTAATGGCATCAACAATATTTAGGCTATTGGAATACCATGTAGCTAGTGACACATGTTTGACCTACCTTTGATATCTCTATGAATGATTGGAGGATTATATTTATGAAGGTAGGTGACACCTTCCAAGATCTGAATTGTGAAGTGTCTTGCCCTGGCTTCCTGGAATTTCCCATTATTTCTAATGTAGCTTGATAGGGAGCCCTGGAGTTTTGTAGAGAATAAAAATCACACATTTACAGTAGCCAATAAATTAATATATGTTAGGCCTATATTGTATTATGTTGTATGCATATCTGTATTTATCAGTGATTCTAAAAAATGGTACTCCAGTGGAAATTCAGGGTTCCGTGAGAAATTATCAAATCTTCAACAATATAATGATCTATCACAAAAGATATTAAAAGTGTTTAAGCTTTAGCAAATGGCAAATGGATATTTTTCTTTATATTTTTTTTTAGTAATTTTGCCTTTAGAAAAGTATATTGCTAATGGTTGACGAAAACTTGAAATTGAAAAATGTCGACTATGAAAATCTTTGCCATATCTCCCAATCAAAATTTCCCATTAAATGTAGTCTGTTAACACAATAGATCTATACTTATGTTAGTTGTTTCATTGACTGTATAAATAGCTCTAACATAAAGGCAAAATGTAAAGCAACCATGATTTGACCTACCAGAGGCATGTAGGCCATGAAGAGCTTGAGTTGGAACTGGGATAACTCATAGTCATAGAAAGGAACAATACGTGGGTGATCTAACTTTTTCAAAATTTCCAATTCTCTGTAATTCTGAAAGAAGACGAGAATATATGTTTGAATGTAAATAGGATACTTAAATGTGTGTCTGTGTTATCATAATATATTATTTTTAAAACGGTACATTATTTTTTTTATTGTAAAAGTATTAAATTTAATAATATTTTAATATGATTAATATTGATTTATATTTTATTGAAAAATACGGTGAAATTTATTTTGTAAACAGGTGCATTTTATTGTAAAAACATTTTTTTTATTATAAATAAAATACATTTTGTTGTAAATACGCATACGGTAGACTCTCCCTACTTTAGTGTTAGCCACTGACATATATAGAGAAAGCTTAGTTCTTACTCTTACCCCGTCTCTGTCTTTCCTAGCGTCAGAGACGTTCACAATTTTCACCACATAGGGTTCTTTCTTAGGGTTAGCTTTATCTTTAATCAAGTAGACTTCGCCAAAAGCCCCTTCGTCTTGATTTAAACGTTTGATGACGTCATATTTTTCGGGAATCTCGTCTGATATATTGCATGCAATTTTCCAGAAGAAAAAGCCATATCTTTTTTAGAAATGCATAAAAAATTGCCTAGTGAAACCCTCAAAAAAACATTGAGATAAAAAAACTAAACTTTTTGTTTAGTTTCATATACAAGGAATAATGTATATTAATTCTCTTTCTTTCTGAATGGCAACTGGGCATACGTTGACCGAAATAGCGGGAAACTTAATAACATAACTTTAAACCCTAATGAAAATGGAAGGCTAAATTTGAATCACCGATACGCGTTGGGTGCAATGAACTTCTGTATAGAAGAAGCGTCTATCATATACTACATTAATATTGTTTTATATGCTTAGATAACAAGTTTGAAAATTATAACAATTTAATCAATGGGTAACAGAAAGTGGAAAAGATATTTAATATAGACTTTTGCTAAATATGTTTGAACTTTGAACCCAATACATGTCCCCCTAGTGGCAGTGCGTCAGATTGCAGTTCTGGCATGTGCAGGGCTCAGACCCACGTATAAAGACGCCAGGAATTCTTTCAGGACAGCACACTATATTGGCCCAATATATCGCCAAAAAAAGTTGAGACTGTCACGTGCGAAATCAGCTACTGACGTTAGATGATATTTTTAGTAATGTATTATTATATATTATTTTGATTCATATCCATCTTGGATCTCACAAGGTTGTATAAGAATTTATATTGATGTTATTGAATTAGATTTGATGTTTATTTGACTCGTCGCGATATGAATCTTTTGTGTATAAAGTGATTTAGATAAACTGTACCTTAATATATAGGAAATCCACAATCCTGTTTGAAATTGAACACAATTTTATTCCAACAAGTTGAGATGATAAAATATAACAATACCACAGAATACATGTACCAGTATTATATAATAAAACTTAATCAGTTGAGATTCTTCTATAATGAGTTAAGCTGTAATCCTATCTTTAAGAAAGTGGTCAAAAACAGTCCTCACACATTAGCGCCCAAACTAGAACTAAACTAACCGGTATTCCACCCTCGTGCATATGACGTATTTTATCGCTATGACGTAGTGTCTAGACATATGCATGTTTTATTCCTAACACGGAAACATTTCGGGTTTAAGATTATTTCATTTTAACTTTAGTTAATAATAACAGAACCAATATAATATGGAAATAAATCTACTCGTAACACTCGCCCCCCCTTAAGACACAAAGGAATTACAGACAGCGTTAAGTATGGAATTCTTTGTAGAGTACCCATAAAATGAACCGAATTCCCAAACTTTTCGTAAGATTTAATTGACTATTGGACAATCTTTTAAAGATTAAAATGAACCATATATTACATATCCCCTTAATAACAAAGTCGCTATTATGGAATCCCTTATCACATTATCGTATCAATGATTATTAATTAAACATTTATTTATCAATTAATATTTACAATTATGATTATTGTGTGTACAACGTTGACCATAAAACTATTACCACCAATAACCAATTCCCACAGAATTGATATGAATTACCCAAATAAGTGGAACCGATTAATAATTGATAGATAATTCTTTAGAAAATTTAATTTATTTATAACCGATCACTGTATCATTAACTAATGATTTTCAGTTATTATATGATTATTATGATGTCTCAATTATGACATCAAGAATATTTAAAAAAAATGTTATAATCTCAGCTGATTTAGCTTTTACATAGCATAAAATAAGAAATCCAAATTATAACATGACGACATAGAAACAAACAATTTTCAAAACACATCAATAATCAATTGAACAAACACAAGTGTGGATGTATTCAAGTTAAATACCGGTGTGTGTGCAATTGCTGTATGCAATAGTTACCTTTTACCTTACAACGTATGATTGTTTCTAGTAGAATTTGAAGTTTTGTTCTGTAATGTCTCATATTGCAATATTTCAAAACATAGTTTATTTATTGTCATATTTACAATAATATAAATGTTAATCAATACAATGAATGACATAAAAGAAAACATTTAATGAGAAACTGACTTTCATCTTCTGGTTTACCAGTTACATGCGCGACAACGTGTCAGCGACCACATTTTTATTTACCTGGTAAATATACCACATTTAAATTATATGCTTGGAGGAATAAGCTCCAGCGAATAATTCTTTGGTTCTGTTTAACCCTGGAAAGGAAAACTAAAGGGTTATGATCATTTAAAATATCAATTGGATATGGAGAACCATTGATATAAAAATCAAAATGTTTCAATGCCAGGATTAATCCTAAAAGTTCCTTTTCTATCACACTATAGTTTCTTTGATGCTTATCAAATTTTTGAGAGTAAAAACTAATCGGGTGTTCCAGTGAATCATCCCCTTTTGGGAAATGACCGCTCCCATCCCTGTATCACACGCGTCAACGGTAATTTTAAAGGGTTTACTGTAATTGGGTGTTACTAATACAGGTGCCTCAGAAAGAACATCTTTTAATTTATCAAAGGCCTGGTGGCATTCATTAGACCATTTGAAAGTGCAATTCTTCTTTAATAGATTTGTTAATGGACATGCAATGGTTGAGAAATTTTGACAGAACCGACGGTAGTACCCCGCCATCCCGAGAAAACTACGGAGTTGTTTACAGGTTTCAGGAACAGGGAACTCACGAATAGCCTTAACCTTTGCATTTAATGGTTTTACCAAACCATTTCCCACCATGTGACCTAGATACTCGATGGTTGCATGGCAGAACTGACTCTTAGTCAAGTTTATTGTGAGATTAGCATGAGTCAATTTCGTAAATAACAAATGTAGTTGATCTAAATGAGATTTAAAATCGTCACTAAAAACAACAATATCATCGAGGTATGCGTGACATTTAGGAATGTCCTGAGTAATGGTATTTATTAACCGTTGAAAAGTAGAGGGTGCATTAACCATACCAAAGGGCATGACCTTAAATTTGTACAGTCCGTCAGGGGTTACAAACGATGATATCTCCTGAGCCCTTTCAGTCAGTGGAATCTGAAAATACGCCGTCAATAGGTCAATTTTCGTCACAAACTTAGCATTACTCACTTGATCTATTAGATCGTCGATTCTTGGTATTGGATAGGAATCAGTTTTTGTCACTTTGTTTACCTTACGGTAGTCCACACAAAACCTCATGGATCCATCGGCCTTAGGTACCAATACGCAAGGGGAAGACCAGTCACTACTACTAGGTGTAATAATGTCATTGTCAAGCATGTAGCGAACCTCTTTACGGATGCATTCTAACTGGATAGGATTTGACCTGTATGGATGTTGTTTAATAGCTTTAGTATTTTCATTTAAAATAACATCATGCTTAACTACACTAGTTCTACTAGGTACATCTCCAAATAAATGGATATTTTCATTAATTAGACCTTTGATAGCGGATTGTTCGCAATCAGGTAAATGTGCCAATTTTTCATTTAGGTTTTTTAGAGCCTTTGTATTTTGCAGTTTGCTTTCTGCCACTTCACGCTCAATTTCGGGTGAATTATTCCCGACTTTAATAACAGTGTTTACCGAGACAACAACTTTTTGTTCTTCTCTGGTAATGTATGGTTTCAACATATTGATATGGCACACTCGTTGCGATTTCCGTCTATCAGGGGTATTTACAAGATAGTTAACCTCACTAAGCTTAGCCATAACCTCGTAGGGTCCTGTAAACTTGGCACTCAGGGGTTGACCAGACAGTGGCGTCAGCATGAGAACTCTATCACCAGGTTGGAAGATACGGGTTCTTGCGTTGACGTCATAATAGACTTTCATCTTGTCTTGTGCCTGCAAAAGATTAGATCTGACAACTTTTAATGCATTATACAGTCTATTTTTAAAATTTTCCACGTATGTCAGTAGACCAGTGTCTTCAGTGGATGACAACCATGTCTCTTGTAACAGCTTTAGTGGTCCACGAACTGTGTGTCCGAATACCAGTTCAAAGGGACTGAAACCAAGAGATTCTTGTACAGCCTCTCTGGTTGCGAAGAGTGCGAAGGGAATACCACGATCCCAGTCGTCGTTATGCTCGAAACAGAAAGTACGGAGCATATTCTTCAATGTTTGGTGGTATCGTTCCAGTGCGCCTTGACTCTGTGGATGATATGCACTCGATACTGCATGACGAATACCCAGCCGTTCTAAGACTTGGCGAAATAACTTCGATGTGAAATTTGAACCTTGATCTGACTGCACGGTTTTCGGAAGACCATATCGGGTGAAGAATCCGATAAGTGCATCAGAGATTTTGTCGGCATTGATGCTACGTAGAGGAATAGCCTCTGGAAATCTCGTTGCCGAACACATTATAGTGAACAGATACTGGTGGCCAGCCTTAGTTTTAGGCAACGGACCGACGCAGTCTATAATGATGTGACTGAAGGGTTCTGAGAATGCTGGTATGGGTCGTAGAGGAGCTACCGGAATGGTCTGATTCGGCTTGCCGACCATCTGGCAGACATGACATGATCTGCAAAACGATGTGACGTCACGACGTAGGCCAGGCCAGAAGAAATATGGAAGAATCCTATCGAAGGTTTTCTGAATCCCTAGGTGACCAGCATACGGTGAATCATGGGCCATATGTAGTATGTCCTTGCGGTAAACATTGGGTACCACGATTTGATGTACTTCGCTGCATGTTTCATCGTCGTTTTCTTTCCCTCTCCATTTCCTCATCAACAACTCGTCCCTCAGGTAATAACCTGCGGCCATTGTTTCTAACTCTCCTTCATTCTTTGCTTCCTCTTTTAGCTTCCCAATCTCTGGATCTTTGCCTTGAGCAAGAATGAGTAGTTGTCTAGGCGACAAATTATTTTGATCAGTATGACTTGAGTGACCACCTAGAACATCCGCCATGAAGGTTGCTTGTAAGTCAATCTCTGGTGTTGGTTCTGGTTTCTTTGTCGATTCATTAGTCATCTGCTGTTTCTCCATAGCTCTGGTGATAACACATACTGATTTTTCAGTATTCCTACACTGAACAGAGTCTTTGGTTTCTTTAAGTACAGAATGTACCTGATTCTTGGCAATGTCACTTCCTAAAAGTAATGAAATGCCTCTGTAGGGAAATTTCTTCACTATCCCAACAGTAACAGATCCAGTGAAGTAATTACTCTTCAACTGTATACGATGTAACGGTGCCGTAAGTGTTCCAGCCATAGTACTGATCAAGGCATACTGGCCTGTATGAGTCAATTTCGACGTTGGTACAGTATTCTTCAACAGTAGAGATATATCAGCACCGGAGTCACGTAGAATTTTAATCTTCCGTTCTCTAGCTTGATTATCTATAGGTGACACATAGCCCTCGCTAACATCCGATAGCATGCACTCGGGTAGTTCTCTGCCTACTGAGTTTCTTGCTACACTACTGCCTCCATAAGTAAACGTTTTATTTACTGATTGTTCATCTGTCACACTCCTTTTGGAGTTGAAACTAGAATGTTCAATAGCCTCGGTCTTCATTTCAAAGACTTTTTCCGACTTTGAGCAACTTGGACATGCGTGTTTCGCCATCTCCTCATGACTAACATCAGATGTCTTTCTTTCAGCTTTAATTCTTTTGTGGGCAGTTTTATTTATGTGAGTTTCAGTTTGTACGACGATGTGTGATAAAACCACGTTGTTTTTGTTTTTAATGGGTCTTTTCTCTTTATGTAGACTCCAACAATTCTCTTTTATATGTCCATCTTTCTTACAGAATGTACAGGTAATTCTCTTTTGTACAAAACTTGAATTCTCTTGTTTATCGGCTTTTTGTTTACTTTTATCCTCTGTCGATCTTAACTTCCTCTCTGTATTACTGTTTTGAGTCCTCAAACTTGTTCTGTCATTTTGAACATAATGGCTATGCGGGTGAATAATGACGTATTCATCGGCTTTTACTGCTGCTTGTTCTGCTATTTCAATACCACGATCAGCCAAATGAACTTTTATATCAGTGCGAATCTTCTCAGTAAAATCCTCCATCAGTATGAGATTATATAGTTTCTCATAATCTTTATTCACATTCTTAGAACGTCACCATCGATCAAAATACTTTTTCTCTAATCTCAGGAAATCAACATGTGAAACTTCTGGTTCCTTCTTGTACTCACGATATAACTTTCGATACTTTTCTGGAGTTAGAACATAACTCAATAGTACTCTGCTCTTTATTAGTTCATAATCATTGCATTCCTCTGGAGTCAAATTCAATACAACATCTAGAGCCTTGCCTTTTGTTAGAGCTGAACGTAAAAGTACGGCTTTCTTATCTTCAGGAAATTTATAATCGATCGAGTTTCTTTCGAAGACCATAAAGAACTCATCAATCTCTATGTTCTCCATGCTTGGGACATGCTTTTTAAACTTATATAGTTCTACATTATTTGTTTCCTGAATCGTATGAGTTGATGAACGAGACTTTGCCAATTCAATCCTTTCATTACTAGCGATTCTTTCTTTTTCCAATTCCCCCAATCTTTTCTCTTTCTCTGCTTCTATTCTTTTACCTTCTAATTGTACTTCTATTCTTTTACCTTCCAATTGTACTTCTATTCTTTTACCTTCCAATTGTACTTGAATTTCTAACTTCCTCATTTCTAACTGGAATTTCATGTCTGCACTTAGTTCATTTCCATTCATTTTAAATTCATGGTTATCTATGTCTGTTTTCAGGGTTTCTGATACATTGAGAACCACTGATTCTTCACTATTCATAGTATTTTCTTCAAGCATTCTACCATGTCTTTTCAAACAGTCCTTAATATCTTGAATCAATTTACTCCTAACTGGTGTAACTTCAGTAATGTCTATTCCCAGAGAGTTTGCCATCTCTTTTAACTGGGTTAGTGACATGCTAGTTAACTGTTCTGACGTGATAGCAAAAATATTCAATTGCTCCAACGTAAGATTAGCTTCCGCCATGTTTTATATTAATGACGTAAATAGAAGATAAAAAATTTCAACTTTACCTTTCATAAAGTCCTTTGAAATATTTTACACCACTGTTAATTTGTAGAAGATAAATTTTAAGATGATTGTGTACAAAGCTGAAAACAGTATGTCCGAACACAGACAGTGCCTCCCACGTAGACAGAATTTGAATAAATATTTCTTGTAAATCGTTTTCACTAAAACAGTTGTATATTCTCAATTCTTATACATACAAACTTTAGATCCAGGACTTGAGCCCCCAATCTTTTGTCACGTGCGAAATCAGCTACTGACGTTAGATGATATTTTTAGTAATGTATTATTATATATTATTTTGATTCATATCCATCTTGGATCTCACAAGGTTGTATAAGAATTTATATTGATGTTATTGAATTAGATTTGATGTTTATTTGACTCGTCGCGATATGAATCTTTTGTGTATAAAGTGATTTAGATAAACTGTACCTTAATATATAGGAAATCCACAATCCTGTTTGAAATTGAACACAATTTTATTCCAACAAGTTGAGATGATAAAATATAACAATACCACAGAATAC
The DNA here is from genome assembly GCA_949126835.1 of Anisus vortex. Classification (NCBI taxonomy): domain Eukaryota; kingdom Metazoa; phylum Mollusca; class Gastropoda; family Planorbidae; genus Anisus; species Anisus vortex. The sequence goes on from OX421509.1 coordinate 1,955,552, forward strand.
ATGTACCAGTATTATATAATAAAACTTAATCAGTTGAGATTCTTCTATAATGAGTTAAGCTGTAATCCTATCTTTAAGAAAGTGGTCAAAAACAGTCCTCACACATTAGCGCCCAAACTAGAACTAAACTAACCGGTATTCCACCCTCGTGCATATGACGTATTTTATCGCTATGACGTAGTGTCTAGACATATGCATGTTTTATTCCTAACACGGAAACATTTCGGGTTTAAGATTATTTCATTTTAACTTTAGTTAATAATAACAGAACCAATATAATATGGAAATAAATCTACTCGTAACAAGACCAATAGAGCATGGTTATAAAGGCTGTGCATAAGACTACTTCTAGTTTCAGATGGGACTGACAGTAGTTTAAAATACCGTTGGGCTGGCCACGCAATCTCTTACATGTCGTGGTCATGGAAACTGTTTAACACTGGTTTAACACTCTGTCTATCTATTAATATATCTATATATCTATCTATATATCTATCTATATATATATATCTATATTTATATATATATATATATATATATATCACCCAAACATCAGCCTGCAATGGAAATGGGTTCTTCAGGCACAGTTCCCTAATTCATGTTCCGAAACAGGATACAGGAAATGCTTATTTGTAAAATAATGTGGCGACCATGTAAATCGTCTCTCTATGAATAAAAAAAGCTGTCGCAGCTAAAAGTCACATTCGTTGTTTTAATACAGTTCTAATAAAGGGAAGGGGGAGGCTGTTTATATTTGAAAACCACCACTAACATTACCAACACACTTTTTACAGACACGGAGCAGCAAAAACAAAAGACATATAATTTGTTTGTCTGGCATTGAATGCTCGATAACCATTAGCCTTGCAGCCTGATTAGTAAAGGAATATAAAAAAAGAGGAAGAAGAATCTTTAATGAAATTCTTACTTCGAACAGACATCTCTTTTTGTTTAGTGGCCATGAAACTATTCAAACATCAGGTCTGTGCTTACGACACCCTGCAGTAGTTCTTCAGCTAGGTAGGTTATTGTAGACAGAAAAGTTGAAAATAGATTTTGACTTATGAAAACAAATCGGCACGCACAATGGACAAGGTAGCCTACAGCTTTTTAAAACAATAAAACCTTTATAACGTTAATCACAACCATAACATATATTGACTACATTACGATAAGTGACACAGTATTTATAGGTCTTTGTTGTATTTTTAAAAAGTTATATTATTAAGGTTTATGTAGTTAATGTTACACAATTATTTGTAGAAACAATAGGCCTATTTTCAAAAGTGAAGATTCTAACCTCATAACATACATGTTTTTACGTGTATTGACAGTAGGCCTATCACCTATTGTGCTTACAGATAAAATCGGATATTTCCGTTAGGCTATTATTAGATCATCATCATTTATATTTTTAAATATCAGTTTCTTATGTGTCGAAGCGTGTAGTAGGCTTAATCGTTGAATGTAACAATGACAGATATTTATTGCCACCTTTCACAGATAAACTATACTAAAACTTAGTTGATTGCTTAAAATTGTGCGTTTTATTTTGAAAGCAATTAATTCGTATTTTGGATGAATTTATAGTGGTCAGTGACTATGAAAGAGCGCACGGGACCTAGTAGAAGCTAATAGAAAGAGTTAAGGGACCTGCAAACTATATGTATACATAGGCCTAGAATTATATTTTTTTTATAAATCCTAATTATTATATTATAATTCGGCATTTATATACATATATATTAATAAATATACATATAATCTAGTTTACAAGAAAATGAGTAATGCTTTCATTTAATTCCTTTTTTTAATTTTTGAATCATGTTGTTAAAAAGTATTTTTAGTTAAATTGTTAAGACCATAGACTCCTTTCTGTTGTTTTTAGCCACATGCCAGTTAGGACTAGATTTTAGGATTTTACTTTCTTTTCCCAGTAGCTTTTCCTTATCCCTTATGCAAGAACAAATGCATATATAAGTACTCTTTCTTCCCAAGGGGCATTCAGACATGAAATGGGTTGCCTGAACAAACCAGGAAAACCAGTAACTTATCATTTAAAACATTAATAAAGATGCAAGACTAGCCTCGGACCACGGATGAGCATAGGACGTAATAATCCTTTTTATTTGCAGATGATTTAGAACAATAAAGACAGAAAAAGAAAGTCAACTCTTACAAAAGACCTAGTTGAATTACAATTAATGAATGTCCTAAGTTGACCAAATTATAAATAAACAATCTAATTATAAAAACAACAAAAAAGAAATACCACAATAACAACAGAACAGTAGCTAAAAGCTCAGAAGAACCAATTCATTTTGATGTATAAGGTCTTTAATTGAAACAAATATTTGGACCAATCAAATTATGGTAAACATAAAAATAAAGTTTCTAAAAATAGATTATAAGCTATAGTAATTATACATAAGGCATTAAATTTTAACTTAGAATTACAACACAAAATCTTTTACAATGCTCAAATAAATATAATTTAAAAAAAACACATTTCCTATCCCATATGCAAGAACAACTGCATAGAAGTACTCTTTCTTCCAGAGTGGCTTCTAAGCATGGAATGAGCTGCATTACTAGAGTTCAATAAGTTCCTTCTGTCAAGAACAATTTAACACTCTAGGTAGGGCCTATATGCAATGTTATAACAAAGGTAATTGTAATATAAAGTATATATCTTTAAAATATCTATAAAAAAATATACTGATTCTACACGAGAAAAGATGGGGGACTATGGTATCTGCAGCATTCTGAAGGAATTTGGTTCAAATCCTGAAATAAAAAAAGGAGCCTCGAAATTTATCTAGTTTCTGGTGCCCCTTAGTGAGCTGTACTGTGTAGTCCACTCAGCTGTACTGTGTAGTCCACTCAGCTGTACTGTGTAGTCCACTCAGCTGTACTGTGTAGTCCACTCAGCTGTACTGTGTAGTCCACTCAGCTGTACTGTGTAGTCCACTCAGCTGTACTGTGTAGTCCACTCAGCTGTACTGTGTAGTCCATTTAGCTGTACTGTGTAGGTGACATCAGTTTGGACATTTTAAAACAAAGATTCAACTTCACAATTCCATTATACGCCATGGCCTAAGAAACCGGCTCTAATTAATGGCTCTGAATCATCACCAATAACTGTAAACTCAGGAGTACCACAAGGAACTGTTCTTGGTCTACTATTTCTAGTTTATATTAATGACTTACCCAATTACATCAACACAAGAATAAAAATAAGATTATTTGCAGACGATTGTATAATTTATAGAACTATAAAGACAAAAAAGATAGTGAACTTGAGGAATTACAAAAATGGGACTCTAACTGGAGTATGTAATTTCACCCAGAAAAATGCCAGCTGTTCAGAGTATCCAAGAAAAAGAAACATAATTGCAAACTACTACATTAATGGTAAAGACCTAACTTAAATTAAAAATGCAAACTACTAAGAGGTATTAATAAATGATAAATTATCTTAGAATCCACATATTGATAAAGTAATCTAACAAAACATTAGGCTTAATAAAAAAGGAACTTTTACAAATGTAATGAGAATATTAAACTAAAATATTATCTCACATTAGTTAAACCTATACTAGAAAATGCATCATCTGTATGGGATCCATCAACTAAAGAAAAGAGCTTCAGAAAAGTGCTGCAAGGTTCATTACTAGCAAATATTCACAACTGACAAGAGTAACACCAATAGTTCAATCACTAAACCTAGAAACACTAGAGGACAGAAGGGCAAAGAGTAAAGTAGTAATAATACATAAGGCATTAAATTATAATTTAGAAATACAACACAATATCAATCTTTTACAATGCTCGGATAAACATAAGGGCAAAAATATATTCCTTATCCCTTATGTGAGAACAAATGCATATAATATAAGTACTCTTTCTTCAAGTGTGGCATCCGGTCGTGGAATGGGTTGCATTAAAAAAACAGGAAAACCAGTAACTTAACATCATTTAAAACACTATTAAAACACTAATAGAAATGCAAGACTAAACTCAGGCCACGGATGAGCGTAAGATGCAATAATCTACTTTATAGAAGGAGTGTCTGTAATTTTATATAAGATAAGATAAGACAATAAGCAAAGAAAACTTAAGCTATAAAGGAAAAATGTGGGAATATTGAATTTGAAAAACATTTATGTTCTACAGTTCAGAGTGTCTCTGGTACAGTTAGATTCCTGTTGGCCATCTACTGTCGTAGAAAGTTATCTTGCAAAAGCTCATCCGCAGAGGGCCTTTCTTGTGGGTCAAGCTTGAAACACCTGTCCTGGAACTGCTTCAGCTCTGGACTGTATCCTGTAGGATTTTCATCTGGCCTTACACCCCCTTGCATAAGGGCAATCAATTCCACTGTGTTGCTGGTCTTTTGGTATGGGTATGTCCCAGAAATCATCTCAAAGACAGTGCACCCAACGCTCCTGAGTTGATAAATGTAAAAGTGTATCAGTGAGATTACAATGAACAATGCATGATTTTCAAAAAGTTTAATCAGGTTATAAGCGTTCAAATAACAATTGGACACGCCATCAGGAAAGATAACAACAACAGAGTTAGACAATCCTTAAGGTGGAAATGACACAGAGGAAAACCCAAGCATACACAGGGAGTTTGATTAGGCTGGATGAACAGGAAAGAGCTGGGAAGAAGTAAAACGACTGACAAGAGACCATGAAGAGTGGCGTGCTTTGACAGAGGCCCTATTTTCCACAAGGAATCCAAAGGACAAATGTTGATGATGACATTACTAAATATTCATATTTTTAAGATTTTGGCCCATTTTTGACTCAATTACAAAAATGAAAAACAAATATTTATTACCACCATTTATCCAATTATCCAATAGATTTTGTTATTTAAAGCCAAAGAATTTCTTATCTTATACATTACAGACGCTCCTACTATAAAGAAGATTATTGCGTATTATTTCTTGACACTAGCAATATACCCAACAAAGTAGGCCTAATATTCAACACAAAGAAATACAAAAAGCAATTTATTACTATTACAATACTCAGAAAGACATAGGGATAAAAAGAGGTTTTCTTATTGCATATGCAATAACAAATGCTTATAAATTCTTATTCTTCCCAAGTGGCAAACAGGGCATGCAATCTGATGCTTGAAAAAAAAACAAAAACAGGAAAACCAACAATTTAACATTATTTAAATCCAAAACTAAAATACTAATACCGGTACTCAAACAATGATATAGGGTAGGTCACAATAACAGTCTGTATAGAATGTAAGTCTGTCACATACAAGATTAGATACAAGGAGATTTTGTCACATACAAGATTAGATACAAGGAGATTTTGTCACATACAAGATTAGATACAAGGAGATTTTGTCACATACAAGATTAGATACAAGGAGATTTTGTCACATACAAGATTAGATACAAGAAGATTTGTCACATACAAGATTAGATACAAGGAGATTTTGTCACATACAAGATTAGATACAAGGAGATTTTGTCACATACAAGATTAGATACAAGTACAAGAACATTTTCTGACATACCAGATTATATACAAGTACAAGAAAATTGTGTGACATACAAGATTATATACAAGGAGAATTTTGTGACATACAAGATTAGATACAAGGAGATTTTGTGACATACAAGATTAGATACAAGGAGATTTTGTCACATACAAGATTAGATACAAGGAGATTTTATAACATACAAGATTAGATACAAGTACAAGAAAATTTTCTGACATACAAGATTATATACAAGTACAAGAAAATTTTGTGACATACAAGATTAGACACAAGTACAAGAAAATTTTGTGACATACAAGATTATATACAAGTACAAGAAAATTTTGTGACATACAAGATTAGATACAAGTACCGGGAGATTTTTTTACATATAAGATTAGATACACAGAGATTTTGTCACATACAAGATTAGATCGAATGAGATTCTGTCACATACGAGATGAGATACTGAATTAGAACAAAAGAAAAGTTTACCAAATATCAGCCTTGACATCATAAACTTTTCCTGAAAAGAAAGTTTCTGGGGCCTTATAATTATAAGTTCCAGTATTTGTTCTGGCAGACGTAAAATCACTGAGAACTTTGGATACACCAAAGTCAGTGAGCCTCAAATTGTTTTCATCCTCCAATAAAATGTTTCCTCCTGGAAATAGAATGGAAAGGATTGGAAGCATTTTCTTTTGTTAGGATAACACAATCATCTTTAAATTAAGCTTAAAAACAACATGCAAGAATAAACTCATAAAATAGATTAGATTAGGTCTTAATCATTTTCTGTACAGTAGGAGAATTTAAATATGATAAACTGCCATGAAAACTTGAATATTTTGTTAATACCAGTTCTCTTTAAAAATAAAATTGAAGTTGCTTCAATTAATAAAAATGGATGAAACTGGCTAGAGAGTGTGAGGATGGGTATGTGCATTTACAGAGTCTCTATTTTCTACTAGTAAACCAAAGCAAAGACTCAATCCATGGACAAAGTGTAAGAGGCTACAAGATCTTCTATTTAGAAAAGAGGTTATGTAACATATAACATAAGTTAAGAGCATAGAAAAATATTCAAATGATGCTAGTTTAAAAGCAATTTGAATTCTCCCACAATTGTGTTGTTGAAGAAAGAATTGCTTATAGAATACAGAAATAAAAAAAGAGATCACAATGCCATTGAAATATTTTGATTAGGAACTAAAAATTTTTCTGAAATGTCCTTTTCTTTCTATCTTTAGTGATTTTCTTGTAAAGTTTGATCTTTAATAAATGGTTGGGTTTTTAGGCCCTAGATTTATGTTTCTTGTTTTAAATATTTTTATGTTTGCTATATTGGAGGATTTTAAAAATAGCTAAAGTAAATATTAGATTCTCTGATTATGTTAAGTTGTGTGAATTAATATTTGTATTTTTCACAAAATGATTTAGAAATTCACATTATATGAAAAGTATTTTTAAGTATTTAATTAGTTGTTATTTTACCATAAATTATACAAGAAAAAGGGGCTAGATAGAAAGTAAACAAAATATTAACTATTACAACAACAATAACAATTATAGACTATATAAATATGTTTGTTTTACCTTTGATGTCCCTGTGTATGATGGGGGGCTCACGATTATGTAGATAGGAAACACCTTCCAATATTTGAAATGTAAACTGTTTGGTTTTCATCAAGTCTAAAGGTCCATGCTTTTTGATGTACATTTCCAGGGAGCCCTGAACATGGATTAATAATTTTAAGGAATTGTAAATATGCATGAATACATTTTTTTAATGCTTTAACTTTAAAAACAGAATAGATCTAAATAACATAAGAACCTAATTTTTAAAAAGTCTGCAGAGAAAAAAGATTTTAATATTTTTTAAAGAACTTATAAAATGTTTCCATAAAAAAATATTGAAATAATTTCAAATTAAAAAAATTGTCTATCTATATACAGGACTTAAGAAGGTTTTCAGCTTTATACATGTCTTTAATAATAAAATATGTTAGAAAATTCATAAATATTTTCATAGAAATATATAAATAATAATACATTCTAATTTGTATATAGTAGGCTTATAGTGAAAAAAAAGTTAGATAATTAGCAACAAATGGCCTATATTTTGATAAAAAACAACAACAAAATGGTAGTCCTATCTATGCAATAAATTATATTTAAATTAAAAACAGACTCACAAGCTTCATATAACCCATAAACAGTTGAAGCTCAAATCTAGTTTGGCTGTAACCAAAGAATGGAACAATGCGATGATGATTTAGAGACTTCAAGATATCAAGCTCTCTGATTTTCTGTAATGAAAAAACAACATTATTTAACATTATTTAAAGTTATTTATCTTTATTGTATGGGGTTATGGTGGTCTAGCTGACAGAACCTTGGAATGTTGTTCCTTGGAATGTTGTTCCTTGGAATGTTGTTCCTTGGAATGTTGTTCCTTGGAATGTTGTTCCAAGGTTCTTAAGTGTGAATCCAGGCAAAAGCACCAGGATTTTTTATCTTGTACTGGAGGGTGTCCCTGGGTCTACCTGTAAAAGTTCCCATTTATGACGCCTAAAGATTTGATACATTTTTATTACTTCATCTTATATTCTTATAAGTTTACAGACGTTCCTTCTAGATGGAAGATTATTATGTCCGCTAGGCCCAAAACTCGTGCAGGGTGACAGGGATCCGTCAGTGGCAGGGATAGAACCCGCGACCTGTCAGTTGGTTTTTTTTGGGATTGACAGTCCGGTGATCTAACCCCTGGACCAGCCGGCTTCACATATAATGATATAAGGATAATTTATTAATAGTCCTAAGTAATTTGCATTTTAAGTTTGGGTTAGGTATTTACCACAAATGAAGTAGTTTGTAATTATTTGTTTCTATTTCTTGGATACTCTTAACAGTTTGCACTTCTCTGAAAATATATACTTCAGTTAGATTCCCAGTTTTGTAATTCCTCTAGGACTTTTTGTAAGAGTTAACTATCTTTTTCTGTCTTTATTGTTTTATAAAGTATACAATCATCTGCAAATAACGTTACTTATAGTTCTTGTAATGATATGATTGGGTAAGTCCATAATATAAATTAGAAATAGCAGGAGCTTTAGAACAGTTCCTTAATGAACTCCTGAGTTTATAGTTATTGGTTCTGATTTAAGGCCATTAATTATTACAGTTTGTTCTCTATCTTATCAGAAAGTCATGAATCCACTGATGTAAGGGACCAGAGATGCCAAAAGATGTAAGATTCTTTTTTAGTAAACTAGTATGGGGAATCTTATCAAATGTTTTGAAAAAATCTAGTAATATGGCATCAATTTGGTTGTTATTATATAAATTCTATGGACAAGTAATTTTTATTAAATTTATTCAGTACAATTTGTATGTAAAATTGTGAGTATGCCTTTTTTCATCATGTCTTTTTAACTAAATTATATACTTTTTTTTTTAAAGAGATATCATGATAATATTAACCAAGTAAAGTAAAATAAAGATTGTGCTTGCAATTCTAATAGTTTAAAATATTTTTTTGACATAAAATTTGAATAATACAATTAGAGATTGTCAACTTATGTACATAAAATTATTATTGTAATTAGTTTTTAAAAGTGACACGTACGAGATGCTGGTTGACTATCACATTCTAATAATACCAGATTATGATGAGAATGATATTTACTCCAATCTTCTACCAAAGCACAAAATCTTTTATCATAGAGCCCAATCTATCTGTTTAGTTCTCCCTAAGTTAAGGTGAAGAAAAATTTAAATTTTAATTTCCTAATAGTGTTGCCTATAGGAGGCAATTAATTCAATAATCAGAGGAAATGGTCAAGTGGGGTAGAAGGGAAGGGAAATAGTGGGAGAGGGGTGGGGGACATTTTGTAATACAAAAATCCTATTTGAAAAATCTGACATGATTAATACACACTATAACCTACTGATGTGATTAAGGAAATATCCAATGCATTCAACTGTATTTGAGAAGAATAGTTCATAAGTAATTCCACAATGGAAGTATTCTTCTGTGTTATAAATATCTATTGCTATTTTCATAGGATAACCAACCTGATCTCTGTCTTTCATGGCGTCAGAAACCTTGACAGTCTTAATCACAAATTTCTCCTCCGTTGGATTGACATCATCGATGATGAGTTGAACTTCACCATAAGAGCCCTCACTGAGATATTTAAGTTTGTACCTTTTAGGAATTTCAGGGGAAATATTGCCTGTGCATAGAATAAAAGGCCAAAATGATTTTTTTTTCAATGGTTTGTGTTAAGAAACTTACTTTGTGGTCTTCTGTGAAACAACCATATTGTGCTATTTTTCATATGTGGTCCACTAAGAAACAACTATAACAGTGTTATTTGATGAGTGTGGTCCCCTAAGAAAGAACTTGTATAGTACATCATAAACATGTTTGGTTTCCTTAGAATGAACTACAATAGTGTTTATTTGATATGTGTGGTTCACTGAGAGAAAACCACCAGATAGCAGTATTACAATAATAGACATGGGTGGTCCAACAGCTAGCAGTATAATAACATTAGACGTGGGTGGTCCACCAGATAGCAGTATAAAAATAATAGACATGGGTGGTCCACCAGATAGCAGTATAATAACAATATACTATGGTGGTCCACTAGAAAGCAGTATAATGACAATAGACATGGGTTGTCCATCAGATAGCAGTATAATAATAATAGACATGGGTGGTCCACTAGAAAGCAGTATAATGACAATAGACATGGGTGGTCCACCAGATAGCAGTATAATAACAATAGACATGGGTGGTCCATCAGATAGCAGTATAGCAACATCAGACTGGGAAGTCCACTGAATAGCAGTATAATAGCAATATACAATGGTAGTCCACTAGATAGCAGTATAATGACAATAGACATGGGTGGTCCACCAGATAGCAGTATAATAATAATAGACATGGGTGGTCCACCAGATAGCAGTATAGTAACAACAGATTTGGGTGGTCCACTGAATAGCAGTAGGCCTATAATTACAATATACTATGGTGGTCCACTTGAAAGCAGTATAATGACAATAGACATGGGTGGTCCACCAAATAGCAGTATAATAATAATAGACATGAGTGGCCCACTAGATTATATAGCAGTAAAGTAACAACAGACTTGGGTGATCCACCAGAAATCAGTATATAGTAACTAATTATAATAGACTTGGGTGGTCCTCTGGATAGCAGTATAGTAACAATAGACTGATTGTGCAAACCAGAAATCATTGAACTCAAACTCAAAGCCTTGGCCTAGTTACATATTTTCTTCCTTGAGTCTACATGGTCGTCTGTTTCCTAAATCATTTTAGCACCTCGTGGTCAGAGGCGTAGCCAGGTTTTGACCCTAGGGGAGCGAAATTTTAGGGAAAAGGCCAAACTTTTAGCAATTTTTCCAGATTAATAGAATAACTAAGAATTCGTACGTATCAATTGTTATAATATTACTCTGTGCTTCAGGATACACACACTGTATAATAGTGCAGTTTTTATTTAACCATTCACGATTCTTTTTTCTAGCAGCTAAAAGTGATGGGATTTCTGCAAAACTGATTGCATCTACTGCTCATTTTAGGGATGAACATCTAGTATCGAAAAGTTTTTATAGAATCAACGCGAATTCTCTATAGCAGGGGTTGGCAACCTAAGGCATGCGTGCCAGACTTGGCACGCAGGACGATTTTCAGTGGCACGCAAGAGACCTCCAAGAACATTGTTTAATGCAAGTGAAAACAACGTATGTCAGCATAATTAGTGGGTGCTACATGGCGAACTACATGGGAATCACTCTGGACGTCGACTGTTTTAGTTCAGGAATGTTTGTATGGAAAGCTAGCATCATTGAACTTGCGATCTGTGATTGAATCTATTGTTAAGATAGTCAATTGTATAGTTTCTCAAGTATCTTCTAGAAGAAAGTCATATCTATACGGAGTATAGGTAAATTACTGGATAGATTCTTTTATTGTCTTGAAGCAATTTAGATGTATCTTATTGGGAAAAAAAATTCCGTTATTGAATGAGGAGAATTGATTGTTAAAGCCAATGTTTCTGTTTGACTTGGCGACACGTTTCAGTGAGTTAAACTTCCATTTACAAGATTGGGTCCAAAAGCACTTGAAGTGTTGGGCAACTGGAATGGATTTGCATTGAAACTGGACATATCTTTCCGTTTAAATCAATTTCAAACATTAAACGCTTTCCTAATTTAAGGCAAATTAAGATAGATGAGCATTTTCAGAAATACACTAGTTATATTAAAACAACTAACTCGTTTGGCATCACTAGCATCAAATTTTGAGAATTTAATTGAAGGGAGATAATTAGCACGTTTTCTTTATTTTTTTTACATTAATATTTCTAATATTATAATATGTTTCTTTTTTGTTTCCTTTTAAAAAACTAATGGCTTACAATTTATAACTCTAAAATGATCAAATTACACAAGATAGTTGAAAATTATATAAATATTGTATGACTAAAGAATGTACATGTACATTTATAAACATTAAAATAACTACCCAGTTATTCTTAGATCAAACAATAAAGACTTTACATCTATTACTAAAATAATTTCTTGACAACAAAATTCAAATGTTGATAACTATTCATGTGTAAGTTGAGTAATGAAATTATGTATTAGCTATGAATGGATTTTTTTAAAAGCTGATAATAACAAACTGGGTAATTTTTTTTTTATTAAATATAAAACGCTTTAATGATTTTCTCTATGACGCTCCTTTTCTTTTGGTCTTGGTCTTGCTACGGCACTAAATAAATTGTCTTATGAAAATAATATGGTTGATCAGTTTGACTTTCACGCTGTTGGCACGCTCAATGAAATGATTCAAAAAACCTAGTTTGGCACACTATAAGCAAAAGGTTGCCGAACCCTGCTCTATAGGACTGCATTCTTTTTCTTTTAATTTTGAAAGACGAGTTAAATCGCCTGTAAAGGCTTAGACATTTTTAATGAGCCGACGCGCCAAAATGCATACCGTGATGTTGGTAAGATTAACAATGGATGTTCTGGGTATCAAAGGAAATAAAACTAAACTTACCTATATCTAACAATAGTTTATTAATCACATAGTAATAAATTAAATTGTTGTAATGCAATTTAAAGAAAAAAAAATAGAAACAGCTTTAAATGTTCTTCGTGGCTAGTTAAATTTATTAATGAAATATTTCTTTTCCCGAAAAGGCCCTTTTTTTTTTCCGAAAATGCCCCCCCCCCCCCTGGCTACGCTACTGCTGGTGGTATAAAACAATTGTAGGCCTGCGGCCTATATAGCCTAACATTAACAACTGTTTTAACATTGTAGGCCTACTGGTTGGCCTACTAGAACACAGAAGGACTAGATCTTACGGAAAATCTGATTGTTCAATACATATAGAACATGAATATCTCTCGTCTAAGAACATAGGTAGGCATATATAGGCCTATATTAATTCATGAAGATATTATGGGATCACATGTGCAATAGATTCAAATTAAGTAGGCAGTAGGCCTAGTAGGGCACTTAATTAAAATGGTGATAAATAGTGGCCTAATTAATAGTTTCTTATAATTCGAATAGGCTAAATATATTTAGCTTACTTATTAAATTCATGGTCCTTGTTTCTTATCTTACAATTCGCTAGGTATGGAAAACTGGATGGATTTCTTTATAATGGTAGGCCTCGAATCACATATACCTCAATTAGTATGAATTAGGCTCAATTAGCTGTGTTGGAAAGAATGGAAAAAAAACATTTGAAAACGAAAAAGTAGGCTACAGATGTAGGCCTATTGTGAATTGTTATTTATGCCATCAACAGGTTAAACTCTAGACACGACATCATTTAGACAATAAAAGGTCATGCTTAATTTTAAATTTAAAAGAACATAAAAGTTATATAGCCTACAAGAATTCGAAATCATAAGTAGGTTGTTTCATAGACTATATCACTATATCTTATTATAGTCTATGGTTGTTTGGACTATCAGCACAAACATACCGGATTTTCCCGAAATTATATCTAGGCCTGGACCTATGGACGTTTCTTAATGAGTTGGCCAGATTTTTTTTTTTTTTTCCAGTGTGAACGTTTCACTTCCGCTTTATTTTCCATGGTTTATTTATCATGGCAACGAGCAATTCAGAGCTCGCTATTCATCATCCCTTGAAATTAATGACGTTGAAAGTTGTATTTTAAAACACAGGGGATGCGCTAACAATTAAGGGCTATAAGTACTATGCTAAAAAATACCCTTTTAAAGCAAAAGGTAAGAATTATAAAATAACTGCTGGCTGTCTAAGCTGCTTCGTTTTTCTTGGCGACTCGGACTACGAATTAGGCTACTTGAGTTAGTACGAGTACGGGTTAGCCCTAATTTGAAGACTAGGCCTAAGTTGAAACATATGTTATATATCATTATTAAATATTAATTATATATATAAATACAATTTAAGTTATAAAACCTATCATTATTATTATACTTTAAAGTTTATAGCCTAGTGGCGTAGTAATAGGCCTACACACAATCACAGTAAGCTTAGGTATAGCTAGTATAGGAAATCACCACTTACAGTGCAAGATGCTCTAGGTCAATGAGAAATAATAAAGTACACATTCACTCAAAGTAAGTAGGCCTATGCATATTTTATGCTAATCTTAATTTATTTTAAACATAATTGTGTATCTGCCTGATTACAGTTGTAGGAAAATCGCATAAACTAATCTACCATTTATTCATGAGAGGAGCATATATAACACGCAGTTCATTTCTCATAAGTCCTAACCTTACCAATATGAAACATTTGAATTTTAAACTACATATATAATCTAGAAATTCTTAATTTTCAGGTTGATGTACATTTTCATTAGATAACATTGAAATCACATCTGGTCATGGCACTTGTGCGGTGGGGTTAAGAGGCAGCTGTGGACATGCCATTGGCTTATTATTTACATAAAGCTGATTTCAGCATGGAGATTTTAAAGTACATTCCTGCTGTAAGTTATAAAATTATAAATGTTCTCATATAATTTTTTTTAAATATTTCATTTATTAACACATTCTTGAAATAAATTAATGGTAAAAATTCTGTAAAGTTTTTAATGATTAAAACAATTACCGTATTTTTGTATTTATTGTTTTATCTTCTTAATCTTAGACTTTAGGGCCTTGGAATTACATGTAAAATTGCCACAACTTACACAGATGAAACAGGGATAAGAGAAAGAGTTTTGACGCCACATCGTTTCATTTAGAAATATTTCATTCACAAAGAATTTTGGTTAAAATAGTGTGAACAGAAAATTTTGTTATTAAAGTTATTACAAGTTTTACTTTAAATGTTTTTTTTACATTCTTTTGGCTTGGGTTTATTTTTAGTGACTTATTTATGTTTAAGATTACCGGTAGGCCTACAACTAAATGACTTTGTAAATCCATCAAATTAAAAGAATCGACATTATGTTCTCTGAATAACTCTGAACAGGTAGCAATCTGTTTCATTTAGCTACCGGGTACCTGCATTGTTTTCTAGTGTCTTAACATGTTTAATTTTAACAATTATTTCGTTGTTAGAATTAGAATACCATTTTGATTTGACTTGAAAAGTTTTATTAGTTTATACAATATTTTCATAGTTATAAAGTAAAAAACAAAACTAGGGCAATAGATAAAAGAAATTTATTTATACTAGTACTAGATAAAAAAGCAACTATAGTTGTATTAATAGCTTTGTTGTACTTGGTTGATTGTTAACAGCTAGCTCATCTTCAGACTGTTCAATTGTTTTCTACACTGAAAAAAACAACAACTGATGTTCAATACATTTTTTTTTAAATATAAAATGCAGCGTCAATATATAATGCCATGTGAAACAGAGCTGTATTTTAAATTTTAATACATTTATTTTACAAGAAAAAAATATACTAGCAGATATACAAGGGTAAAAACTCAAGTATAAGCCACACATTTTTTTACCAACTGTGTAAGCAAAAATAAATTTTAAAAAATTCTAGGCATAAATCTTGGGATGTAATTGTCTGTTGCTATAATATTATGTATAATTATGCTATTTGATCTTTCATGCCACAATGACAGTGAAAATAAAAATAAGTACACCGGTACAAAAAATATAGGCCCTATAGCTTTGCCAAATAGATAATAGTGCGGCTCATATCTATGAATTTAATTTTAAATGCCGTTCAATTTATATGTGCAGCATATACACAAGTGTAGCTTACAATTGAAAGTTTACAATATGTATAGTATAATAGTAGCTACTTTTCTTATTAGCTCTAGGGTATTTACCTATTGTTGTCAACATTTTGCAAAGGCTTGTTAGGCTCATAATCTTTTTCACCAACATTTTCCTGCAATTCTTGTCTTACATTTTGCTGCAAATAAAAAAATAAACATCCTTTTTTACTCTAACATTTGTGTGAACAGTCTAGTCTAAAATATTATATCTATTAGAGTAGCAGTACTGGTTAGTTTCATGAGAGTTGAACGGTAAGGTAAACTATGTAAATTGACTTTTTAAATAGTCTACAAACTACAGGTTGGTTAATACATGGTATATATCAATTAATAAAATTAACAATATATTATAATAATACAAATATATAGTGCTACTACTACCACAGAGGAATATT
The DNA here is from genome assembly GCA_949126835.1 of Anisus vortex. Lineage (NCBI taxonomy): Eukaryota > Metazoa > Mollusca > Gastropoda > Planorbidae > Anisus > Anisus vortex. The sequence goes on from OX421509.1 coordinate 1,971,756, forward strand.
GTATTAAAATTTTTTTGAATGTAGACATACTTTTCAGTGCTGGTGCTATCTGATGGTTCTTTTTGTTGTGTTGCCTCAAATTATTCCACTTAAATTTACCAATAGTCTTGAATAGTTTTCAACTTTAAGTTGGCCTGTTGCTTTCTTCTGTGAATTGCTCATGGATGACTCTACAAATACAAATATTTAAAAGTTACACTTACACAATTTTAAATTTATAAATATGAAACAGACTGTAAAAGGCATGCATTAATTCATTCAAAAATTAAATTTCAAATAATTAAGATGCAAATACTATCATACTACGATAGTAAGTATTATGTGCAAACTACCATATCTACAATTATTTTTTTTATAGTAGCCGAGCCTATAGGTTATATTAAATAAAAATTAATTATACACAACCGGTATTATAATATAACTGTGTCAACGGTCCTAGCAATAAAGTTTTGCAAATAGTATTTGGGCTTACCTATGATAACAGCAGCATTTTGGTACGGCTCAGTTTAGGACTACACTCATACGGAGTCATACTCTATATCCTTATCAACAGTTTCCCTGAAAAATAATAGCATACTTATTAGTCTGTTGTAAAATAAATTTTTTTTTGTAAATATGAAATGCAGTGTTACTGCGTTAGTATAATTCACTGTGAAACATATAAGTTTTTTTTAATATGTATAAATAATAGCCAATTTAAATTTTATGTGCCGCGCTTTACCTTTTGCTATCACCATTTTAATTTTAGCAAAGGCTTGCCAGGCTTATTTTTTTAGCATTGTCCTCCAGCAGTTCTTGACTTGGATTATGGCTGCAAATTAAAATTTATATAAAGATTACAAAGAAGCTGATTTTATTTAAACATTTGTGTAAACATTCAATATCAAAAGTTAGTAGAGTAAGGGTTAGTTAAATTTAGTTACATTATAAAATCATTAAAATTAGGCCTATGCTATAGCTATGCCATGTCCTATAGAATCCTATATAAATTGCTCCCATGGCCTGCCTATAACACTCAGTAACAGGCTATAATATATCTGAACCATATCAGTATATCTTATAATACTGATAATTACAATTACAGACGCTCCTACTATAAAGAAAATCAGGATTACTAAGGCAAAGGCCTATTCAATTTCAATTCAATTAGGCCTATTTATAAAGTCAAGACTACAACTACTACAGCCAACGCTCGTCAGTGCCAAGCTGAGAGGGTGAGACTGAGACTAGTCTTCAAACTGTCTTGCATATCTTTTAAATATATATATAGCATGTCCAAAGCCCCCTGTCAAAATGGTGGAATTCCACTGTTAGACTGCAGTGGTTGACTTTAACAGGCCGTTGCATTTAATGTAATGCATATTTGTTAAGTCTGAGAGAATGAAAGTTTAAAATATATGTATGGACAAAAAGTTTATGTTGTTTTTGTGTAAAAAATGTGAGTATTTTGCAAACAATAATGGATAAACCCGACCAAAACACCTTCCGACTGGCGTGACACAAAATGGCACTGTAATATGTAGGGCTTTGCGTTATACCTGCTCTCTTGCAATGTGAATACCAAAGTCATTTTTCATTGGATGATAACCAAATTTTGGGAGCAATTAGAGGAAACCTTACTGAGCAGTTTAGTATGTGTATATTTCCCATAAGTTCGACCAAAGCAGAGAAAAATAGTTTTAAATTTGTGTCATATTTTCTGTTTAAATTCTAAGTTATTGAGAGCCAACATTTCCTAACTATACATATATCGTTAGAATCTGTATTCTTTCAGCTTTTTAGTGATATAATTTTTATGTTAGGATGTTGTGATCTCGCTTTGGTATTAAGCCACGAAGTTGGGTACCCTAATTGAAATGACGCCTGGTCTTTGCATAGCCTTGTTATTTATATATGCAAATCATAATTTCATAAGGAAATGTCTATCCAATTAATAAGTGCAGGGCATTCTCATGAGAGTGATGCAAAAATTATGAAAATCGTACAGAAAATAAGAAAGTTATGACAATTTTTAATATTGGCCAATCGGCTTGCAATTTATTTTGCATAAAATATGCAAATTTTATGCAAATTAGGCAATTTTTACATGCCGTGTGGAGTTTTTGAGCGCACCATTGGATTCGGCATGTCTTTTTCTTTCAGGATACCAAATTTTATCAGTTTTTAATAACAAATGATGATGATAACTAAAAAACACTTGCTTATTTTTGTTAAAATTGAACTCCAATGAACGGTGCCATAAAATTCTTGTTGTTCTGAGCCAAAAATGTTCTAAAAATGGTCAAAATTTACAGCCTTTAATTACACATAACTCGCTTATTATTTGTCCGAATTTTAAAAATCTAAGTGTTCTGTGATCAGCTTTCTGAGATCTATTCAGAAAACACAATAATTCAAGTAGAATTTAATAAACAAAAAAGCATGTGGACAAGCTAATATATATATATAATTGCTTACGTCTAACTAGAAGACAATAACAACAAGGACTACCCGTTTTTTAATTTATTTTAGGTTTAATTAGCGCTAGTCTAGATAGATCTAAAATCTAAACTAAACTTTCACAGTCAATAGAAACACTCAGTAAGTGACTTAGTCAGTAATCAGTAAGAAGAGTCAAGATGTGTGTCTTATTTAAACTAAAGCCTCACCTGAAATTTAGATCCTACATCCCTACGAATTTTAACGACTCGTTCTTTAATCATGTTTTTCTCTTTGGGAAATCTGTGAAATGAAATGAGCCTGCACTTTGATTTACTAGCGGAACAAAAAGGAACGCAACCAAAGCCTGCATCCATTTCCAATGCTTTTCTTCCTTTGCTTAAACAACCGGAAGTAAAACATTCATTACTTCAATTTTCAAAAGGTCACATGAATACATTTGCATATGACCTAAGAAACGTCCATAGATTTTAAAATTTTGCCAACAAAGAACGACACTAACTCTAACACATATTATAGGCTAGTTCAGTGTTGCATTTAGGTATTAGCCTATATAGGAATATAATATCAACAGAATGTAGGCCTACCCGGTAATCAGCGCCTTCTTTAGAATTGATTTGCGCCAGATGATATTTTATTTCTTCTGAGATTGGTCTAGTTAGGAGGTTCTCAATGGGGGCTTTATCGCCCGAACGAGAATGGGGGGGGGGGGGGGGGGGAGTGAGGCGATCTTTGAGGGCGCTGACGCTCCCGGGAGCGGCAAAGGATCCCAGGGAGGGCGTTGAAGTGGGCTACCTGAAATATTTTGAGCAAAACAACATAACTGCTCTTTAAATTATTCAAATTTAGATGCGCTTTAAAAATAATGAGGGTAGTATTTTGAAATAATATAGGCCTATTATGATACTTTATTGATCTTCATGACTATTGTGTAGGCTAATGGTGACGTAGGCCTACAGGTCTTCAAAAGCTCTTTGTGTATACTTAACCTTGATCTATTACTATATTTAGACAAGTTTCCGAGACAGGCCTACACATATAGGCCTACACATAGCTACACATAGGCCTACACATAGCTACACATAGCTACACATAGGCCTACACATAGCTACACATAGGGCTACACATAGGCCTACACATAGCTACACATAGGCCTACACATAGCTACACATAGGCCTACACATAGCTACACATAGGCCTACACATAGCTACACATAGGCCTACACATAGCTACACATAGGCCTACACATAGCTACATATAGGCCTACACATATAGCTACACATAGGCCTACACATAGCTACACATAGGCCTACACATAGCTACACATAGGCCTACACATATAGCTACACATAGGCCTACACATAGGCCTACACATAGCTACACATAGGCCTACTTAATAGGTGGGGCATGGAAGCCGAGCGGCAGCACCTTCGACTGGCATACCAAAGGCCCTAGGTTCGAATCCTGGTGAAGGAGTTTATCCAGCTCTGATGGGTACCTGACCTTAGTTGGGGTAAAGTACAGGCGGCTGTGCATTGAGCTGGTCACACAATCACCTAGTATGCCGTGGCCACAGAAACTGGTGAACGCTGCTTCATCGGCCCTGTGATTAATTTGGTCCAAAGGGTACTTTACTTACTAAAGAATAGAAAATTTGCAAAGAATTTTTCTATTTCTTATATTTCTTGTAATAGATAATTAGACTTTGTAATGTAAAAAAAAAAAATGCTTCTGAAAAATATTAGTTTGTTTTAAAGCAAAGACGATGCTTTGAGAGAAAATCTAATAAATTGGAAAAAATCATATCCCATATTTAACTGATTCATACAATAATCTCAATAAAATTAATATTCAATTGCAGAGATATTCTTTCAGTTGATCAGGGTTCTTACTCTAAACAGCCATTTTAAAAATTCCCCAAAACTGTTCCAGAACCTTTCCAAAACTTTATTAAAATATTCACATAGGCATACCGATTTTTGCTTTGACTGGTATGTCTATTGTTGCCCAATTTGTTAACCATTGGTGTGTTTACCTAGTCTACGATTTTTTTTATTGTTTACAGTTGATTTTGATGTTTTAATATACTCATAGTTATAAAAACACAAAGAATACTTTAAGGACAAATTTGTTGCTTTTGTGCTGATTTGTCCATCATAGTCAAAAGCTAACATTCACAAACTTTCAAAAACAGGTCAGCTTTCTCAAATTTGAATAATCAAGTCAGTTTTGCTAAACCTTACAAAAAGAGAAGAAAAAAACAACAAAAAAACAACACTTACAACAACAACAAAAACAACAACATTGATAATATCTATTTAACCCTTCCCGTACCGACCTACTTCTATCTATGTTGCCTTCAGTTCCGCTATATACGCGCCCGGGACTGTAAGGGTTAAACAACATTTAAACAACATTGATAATATCTATTTAAAAAAATAAACTTTGAAAACTTTTTTTGACTTTAACATTTTATTTCAAATCATTTTTAGAGGAAACCAAGGATGTCATGATACAATAGGCCAGATTTTTAAAACTTTCAAGCTAAAAAAAGATAAATATATATTTTGTAAAAAAAGCTGTGTTACAATAAACCTAGACTTCTAAAACATTAAAGTGATAAAATTTTGGCACTTGTTTTTTTTTTTTAAACCCTACCTAATTTATATGTTAAAAATGTCAATAAAAAAAAAATACATTTCTGGCTAAATTAAATTCATAGTATGTTTTGCTTTGTTCATTAAAATGTTTTGTTTTATACACCAGGCATAAATGTCATTGTAAAACAAACCAAAGGAAAAAATATTTTTGTGAGCTTGAAATTGATAGATTTGGTGGAGGAGGAAGGGGTGCTGGTGGAGCAGGTAGGGGTGCTGGTGGAGGAGGAAGGGGTGCTGGTGGAGGAGGAAGGGGTGCAGAGAGAAAGAGGTTGTGATGAAGAAACTAAATCCACTTCAACGCAGCCAAAAATAATTCACTTTTAAAAATTCACTTCACCAGAAGGAATGAAAAGAAAAAGGTAGATGGAATGGGGGGATGGGGTTATAAAAAAATTTGTTCATTAGTAAATATTTCAACACTAGCCGATAAATTGACCATCATTTAGGTAAAAAAATTTGTTGTATTAAAAAATTGTTCAGTTATAAAAAAAAAAAAAAAAAGAGATGGAGAGAGAGAAATGTTTGAGATGTACTAAGGCACATACCAACAAAAATAATAAAAGAATGCAAACACGAATTATTTGACTGTGGGTTGATATACACACATGGGGGGGTGTACAATTGGTAGGGAAGGGAAGGAAGGGGAGGCAAGAGGCTCTTTCTGGAATATTACTAAGTAAAAAAAAATAAGCTAATACAATTGTTTAAAAAAAAATAATATACAAATATATATAATATATAGGTATAAACATTTGCATAGCCAAGTTACAGAGAAATACATTGGACATAGTGTGTGTGTGCATATAATACAAAAAGGTTGCCTTTAAAAAAAAAAAAAAAGGAAAAAAAGCAGGTTGTACGTGCATAGAATGGTGGAAATGTGACCAGATTAGCACCTAATGAGACAAGACGATGTGGGACTGTGTGGGTTAGAATGACCCCGTCGCACCCCGGGGAAAAGGCAACATTAATGGGCGAGGCATTTGATAACGATTGGGGCGAAGGAGAGGGGGCAGCCCACTGAACTGTTATTAGCCCAACTGTTGTGTGCAATGCCAGAAATGTTGCGTTAGCAATGCGGCGGTGCTAACTATCGCAGGGGGGGGGGCTGCTGACCTCCAATGGCTCATGGGCCACTTCAAAATTTCAAACCAGGGCGGCCCACATGGCACAATGTAATCAATGACACAATAATCATGTGACCCAATGTTTGAATTGGTCAGTAACTAACACACAAAACAGTTAATAAATTAATCCAAGGGAAATATATAAATATATTTGTCAAATATACATAAAACATAAACAAATCCACCAATCAATCATCTAATAGGAAATAAAATGGAAGGCAAATTAAAACCATTATTTTATTATATAAAAGAAAACTGTCTAGAAAAAAAACAAGTTTGTTCTCCAGAGACAGATGTATTCATCTATAATAAAACAACACCAGTCACCTCCACTTATATAGGCAATGTTCATGAAAGTTATCTTTGGTCAGAATGAAAGCTAATGTTTTAATTCACCAAGACATGCATAAACAGCTGAGCAATCAGCATCACAGACAGTCTGCATGGGTAAATAGCTTACCAATCAGCATCTAAGACAGTCTGCATGCATAAACAGTTGACCAATCAGCATCACAAACAGTCCACATGGGTAAATAGCTTACCAATCAGCATCTCAGACAGTCCACATGCATAAACAGCTGACTAATCAGCATCTAAGACAGTCCACATGCATAAACAGCTGACCAATCAGCATCTAAGACAGTCTGCATGCATAAACAGTTGTCCAATCAGCATCCCAGACAGTCCCCATGCATAAAACGCTGACCAATCAGCATCGCAGAAAGTCGCATCGGTTGGGGTAATTTGAAAATATGATTCAGCATGCTGTTTTTTTTTTATCAAGCTTTTTGCAGTTCCCTGGCATTGAGAGAGAGAGAGACTACACCCAATTATAAACAAATAACACAACCACAATGTGGCACAATGTCAGGGGGAAGTGGGGAGCTAACAGAAATACACACACACATGCAGACATGAAACCACAGCGAACGGGCCTTGCAACTCTGATAAACTAACAATAACCCTTTTCCAGCAATTATTTATAACGCCAAGCTGTGTCAATTGTTCTTGCGAGCAAATTTGTGCGACGAGAGTCAAACAGCAGTATATAAAAAAATAAAGTTTCAACACACACAAACATAAAATAATGCACCGCGTGGACTGAGCTATCTTATGGTGATTACGATAAACAATAAATCTAGAATGTTACGGTGGGTCCATCTTGAGTGATTTGTTGTTATCAAAATAATGGAATAAAAAATAAAAATCACAGGTTCAATTCAAATGAAGATAAAAAAAGATACACGCTTAAATTCATATGAAGCAAAACTAAATGATTATAGGTGTTAGTAAAAACAAAATATAAATTTGAATCTGATTATAATGAGGGGGGGGAGGGGATGAAAACAACTCAGTAAAAGACAAAAGCGGTTTGATTACCCTGTTCATTGCTTCTACAATGATTGAAAAAAAAAATTTGATTGAGATCATTAAGATAAGTAGGAAAACAAAACAAAAAAATGTATCAGGCAAAGTCTCTAAGGGGTTTGTTCACCTTGTGAGAGTCGTCCAGATGTAATTGCAGAGGCAAAGAACGTAACCTAATAGAGTCCACAAACTCACTTCAATCAGCTGATTAAAGAAAAAGAAGGGTAAGTTTCAAAGTACTCTGGGTAAACTGTCAAGTTTCAAAGTACTCTGGGTAAACTGTCAAGTTTCAAAGTACTCTGGGTAAACTGTCAAGTTTCAAAGTACTCTGGGTAAACTGTCAAGTTTCAAAGTACTCTGGGTAAACTGTCAAGTTTCAAAGCAGATTAGGGACATGAACTCGGTTTGACAGCATCATGTGATCGACCTGTACAAGCAGAGCTAGTTGTTCATATTTTCAAACCAAACATAAAAGAAAACCTTACGGTAGTAACAAACTAAATGTTGACCTTCATGACTAATGGCTATGACTGTGCACATAAATTTTGAATTGTAACGACTTTTCCTTTCAGAGAAACTAATAAGTTTTCAAATGAACAGCACTTAAAGGGAAACAACTTTGTTAAACATTTACTTGTACACCACACTTTGATCATGATTATAGTTGGTTGTTTTTTTTGTGTTATACTTAATCCAGTCATGGAGAAGAAGATTTTAACAGAAGTAGATTAGAATTTTTTTTAATGGGGAAGACGAGGGAGGGACTCACTCAGCCCAGCTCAAATTGTAAACAGGATGTTCTTTTCTGGAAAAAAGTTAAGAACACTAACAACCCGGGTCTCCCAGAAGTCTTTTACGAGAAAGACAATTTGCAAGAGTGGTGCATCGGGAGAAAAAAAAAATGGCTGGGTTATATCTAGAATGAGTTGCGACACAAGATCAGAAACACTCGAGCAAAGTATACATAGCAGTTTGACTCAGAGATTAACAATGAAGAAGATGATGATTATTGGGGAAAAAAAGGTTGCTGGAAAGAATGAAAAGAAAAAATCAAATAAACAGATTTAAATCACAAGCTGTTTTTGTGTGTGTGTAAATCACCTGAAGTTAGAGTAAAAGTTTCAAAAATAAGTAAATAAAAAAAAAAGAAATTAAGATTTTGTTCCAAGTCATTAAGAGATCAAATTGGAAAATGAAAAAGAAATGTCCGTGTAACAGAGACTCACTAGCTACACACACAAGTAAAGTATGTGTGTTGATGACATCACTAAATGCCAGTTTCAAGATAAAGATACAGAGATAGATGACATTACTACATGCCAGTTTCAAGATAAAGATAGAGAGATAGATAGATCAATGGGTATAATTGTCACCATTTAAGGGAGCGTGCAGAGAAAATGTGCCAAACCAACAGCCAAGCTGGCATATGGACACCACCGATTCTGGTTGTCCCATTTCACAAACATTTCTTGAATCACATCGGCGGAAATGATCTGGCAATCTAGAAGTTGTTCTAAAAACTTTAAACAATTAACACATTTTCTATATTTGTATAAAATTTGACAAAAAAGAACATTCAGATGCTGCGAGGGTTGTGAGAGAGTTAGAAATTGACTAAACCACAGCCCCCTTGATATGACTAATAAGGCTGCACATGCATTAAGTCGCTTGAGGGCAATCATTTCATTTGAGGAGTCGTGGACGCTATAAAAAAACAAAAAACTTGTAATAGGATAGAATGATATGACTACATGTGGAGCTGAGGAGAAAGAAAACAAAAGATGAATCCGCCAGTATCACACAGATGAATCAGATCTTTCACATTAAAATGTATATACCAGGAGAGAGTGACGGAATAAAAAAATTGGTGTTTTCTTGAGTTTTTTGCAGTGATTCAACAGCTTCACACAAGTAACTTCTACAAGTGCAACGCAGAAGAAGACAAGAAAAGCAGAACTAAAAAAAAATCAAAGTTTACAATAATGAATCCACAGCTTAATCATGGGCTGATCTGCACAAGTGCAAGAAAGGGGAGACAAAAGAGAGAACACTGTTAAAAAATGTTTAAATCCTAATTACCTCTCTTTTTTTTTACCTATTATGACTAGCTGTCTGTTAAATTTCTCAATAATGTATACATCAAGTATGAAATAAGAACAAAATGTTGTACCAGAGAACAAGGCTTTTTGACTAAGTGATGCGCACACTGCCTTTAGTATTTATGCAGATAACTAGTCGATCTTTCTTATTTACCTGGTAGAGAGAGGGAGAAAGGTGTTTGAATTTTATCATCTACTAAAAGCTTAAAAGACCACTGCGGCCATAGGATGCATACACAACAACAGACACCCAGATTCCAAAACCTAAACTACTTCAAATAAAGGCAACAATACATCAATGGTGGAAAAACACAAACAAACAAACACAATCAATTTCAGGAAGCAAGATGATCTGGGTTTTTTATATTTTCAATTGTTTTGTTTTTTTTTGCCAGAAATTTTGAAAGAGCCATTTGGTAACTAAAACTAAATAAAAGTTTCCCTCAGACATCTCATAGGAAAATTCACACATTCACACCATGAGCTCAAACATTCAATAACTTCCAACCAGGTATGTACTGCTGCTGGTCACTGCATTCAAACAAATTGCTCAAACTAACAAAAAGTGGAAACAAATTCCTCGTCCAAGTAAAAAATATGTAAACCTGAAAAAAAAATGTTGTTCTATCTATGATTGGGGGTGGGGGGAAATGGGCACTACATTCAAAGGCAGCAAACTTAGAGGCAAAAGAAAATGTCCATTCCTGTGTTAAGTAAAAATAAAGCAACATACACAGAATTGTGAAAAATAGAAACCTGCCAAACAAAACATACCATGCAGCGCTCACAATAGGCACAGGCCCATCTCACATTGAATTGAAAACAGATGAAAGAAAACACAGCCAGTTTAAAAAAACAGATTAAAAAAACAATGGAACAAATAAAACTGGTGGAAATATGCCGGTACACATTTGGAAGGCTGTTAAAATTATTATTTTTTTACATAAGAGTGAGTCACTTATTGTAAAACAAATGTTTTAAAAAAATGTCATTTGATGTCAAATTACAATGTCAATTGATGTCATATTACAAAGTTCAATATTCAACAATACACCAAATTTTCTTTAGTGTAATGCAACTTTTGCTATTTCTGATAAATTGTACACAAATATGAATAAATTCTTTACAAAATCAAAACTGTTTGAGATTATGTTAAAAGGAAATGATAAAACCAAATCATGAGCTAATGAAATCTAGGATGGTATAAGTAGCAAAAATCTAACTTAAAAATATATCTATTACTATTAAAACATTTACTCATCTCTACATCCTGTTAACAATAAAAATGAGAAAAAAAAACTGCCAGGGAAAAAGTACCAGCGGGTAAAAATCTACACGGTGCAGCTGTGAATCTTGTAGCACCATTGTAGACTGCAGTAGGAGAAGATGTCATTAAACCAAAACCAAAGTGTAACACGCATTCATCATACAGCAATGAATATCATCTTTTACTATCATTCAACCAGGATTCAATCGCAAGCATTTGAACAACAGGTCATGAAAAAATTCAGCTACACGTAAACATACAGTGTAAAGGGAGTTGGGGATGGTGAAGAATGTAACATGTTCTCTTGACAATAATGGCAAATGATCAGCACCCAGAGTTATGGGGCATTTTAAAACAATCTTCTAAGGTTGTGGCCCTTTGCCATAACTTAAAACCAACACTAAAACATGAACTTACTAAATCAATATATGTCTATCTAAGCAAACATTGTTCATTTCTAAGAATATTTATATAAAATATAACACACAAGGTTAGCAACATGAAGAAATGCAATAGTTTTTTGTTCTTGTTAAGTCTGATCACCAGATTACATCAAGTAAGAAGGTAGTAGTAGAAGACTTCTGTTCAGATGTTAGTGTTGTGCAGGATTATGAAAAGGGGAAAAATCTCTTGTTCTGCTCAAGTGAGGCTCCAGGCCGTAGTATTTGTTCATCTGGCTGCCCTGTCTTTCAACCAGTTATAGCACGCAGTGAAGCTAATTTTGTCCATTCCGCTGCATCCAGGTCCATCATCTGGAAGACAAATTTTTTTTAAGGATGAATAACAAACTTCAAGGAACAGAACGCATGACTAGCAATTGAATTCCGAGGTGTGGGTGGGGGAAGAGAGAGATCACAGGTTTAACTGTTGGTTGGCACCTCAGAGTATCTACTGTTGGGAATGTTGCAGCGTCCTTACTTTGAAAAAAAACATAAAACAGAAATAAATGTCCACAAAATTGTCATATATTATTATTATAATAAATAATACATGATATAATGATGTCTATAAGGAATATCTACAGGTCTACTCAAGGGCTTGAGAGAAATATCATGTAATAGGACTATCACTATCATAACATGATAACCTGATTTAGATTTTGAACTTCTTTTCATTTTTTATGGCCTAGTAACTTTTCTTTTGTGACCCGATACTGGGGGACAATCTAGCATTTTCTTAACTTTGAGCTAGACCATTGAATGGCCTTACCACTCACCAATAACTGACCATTGAATGGCCTTACACCTCTCACCAATAACTGACCATTGAATGGCCTTACACCTCTCACCAATAACTGACCATTGAATGGCCTTACACCTCTCACCAATAACTGACCATTGAATGGCCTTACACCTCTCACCAATAACTGACCATTGAATGGCCTTACACCACTCACCAATAACTGACCATTGAATGGCCTTACACCTCTCACCAATAACTGACCATTGAATGGCCTTACACCACTCACCAATAACTGATCATTGAATGGCCTTACACCACTCACCAATAACTGACCATTGAATGGCCTTACCACTCACCAATAACTGACCATTGAATGGCCTTACACCTCTCACCAATAACTGACCATTGAATGGCCTTACACCTCTCACCAATAACTGACCATTGAATGGCCTTACACCTCTCACCAAAAACTGACCATTGAACGGCCTTACACCACTCACCAATAACTGACCATTGAATGGCCTTACACCTCTCACCAATAACTGACCATTGAATGGCCTTACACCACTCACCAATAACTGACCATTGAACGGCCTTACACCACTCACCAATAACTGACCATTGAATGGCCTTACACCTCTCACCAATAACTGACCATTGAATGGCCTTACACCTCTCACCAATAACTGATCATTGAATGGTCTTACACCTCTCACCAATAACTGACCATTGAATGGCCTTACACCACTCACCAATAACTGACCATTGAATGGCCTTACCACTCACCAATAACTGACCATTGAATGACCTTACACCACTCACCAATAACTGACCATTGAATGGCCTTACACCACTCGCCAATAACTGACCATTGAATGGCCTTACACCACTCGCCAATAACTGACCATTGAATGGCCTTACACCACTCGCCAATAACTGACCATTGAATGGCCTTACACCTATCACCAATAACTGACCATTGAATGGCCTTACACCACTCGCCAATAACTGACCATTGAATGGCCTTACACCACTCACCAATAACTGACCATTGAATGGCCTTACACCACTCGCCAATAACTGACCATTGAATGGCCTTACACCACTCACCAATAACTGACCATTGAATGGCCTTACACCTCTCACCAATAACTGACCATTGAATGGCCTTACACCACTCGCCGATAACTGACCATTGAATGGCCTTACACCTCTCACCAATAACTGACCATTGAATGGCCTTTCACCTCTCACCAATAACTGACCATTGAATGGCCTTACACCACTCACCAATAACTGACCATTGAACGGCCTTACACCTCTCACCAATAACTGACCATTGAACGGCCCTGTTTTACACACCAGCGACTGACTATTGAATGGCCCTGTACCATTAACCAACAACTGACCACTGACTGACCCAATACCACTCACCAGCAATCAGTACCACTCACCAACAATTGACCATTGCATGGCCCTGTACCATTAACCAACAACTGACCACTGACTGACCCAATACCACTCACCAGCAATCAGTACCACTCACCAACAATTGACCATTGCATGGCCCTGTACCATTAACCAACAACGGACCACTGACTGACCCCATACCACTCACCAGCAATCAGTACCACTCACCAACAACTGGCCATTGAATAGCCCTGTACCATTAACCAACAAATGACCACTGACTGACCCCATACCACTCACCAACAACTGGCCATTGAATGGCCCTGTACCATTAACCAACAAATGACCACTGACTGACCCCATACCACTCACCAACAACTGGCCATTGAATGGCCCTGGACCAGTAACCAACAACCGACCACCTACTGCCCTATACCACTCACCAACAATTGCTTTCCCCAGGCTGTAGATCGGCGTCCCTCTCCTTCATCTGGGACAACTCAGTCTCCAGCTGTTTGATTCTCTTGTCCTTCAGTTGCAGTTGCTCCTGCAGGTTTTTGATCTCATCCAGCTGCCGGAAGTAAGCTTTCTTCAACTGAGATGCCCAAGAGAAAAATATAAGCAAATAAAACTGAGATCTGACAGAAAAAAAAACTCTAATGAACTTAGACTTGTATGTAAAAGTGAAGCATCCCTTTAAGGACACTTGGGTCAGCAAAGTAGCATTCCCCAAGTTCCTGTGGTCACTACATACAAGGGCTAGCACAATGCCCTGCCGGCTTTACTCCCCCCCCCCCAGCTAATGCCTGGGTACCCATCAATGCTGGGTAGACTCAGGGTCACCCTTCAGAAATGAGAAAAAAAAAGACCCAAGTGTTAAGCCGAGTTTCAAAGCTGGGAGCTGAAGTAAAACAATCATTAACCGAATGTGTGATAAACTGAAATGAGGCTGATTTTAACACTGGTTTCCCCATCATCTAGATTTTAAAAATTTTTTATTTATTATTCTACATAATATTTTAACAATTATTCTGATTAATATTTTAACAATTATTCTGATTCATATTTTAACAATTATTCTGATTAATATTTTAACAATTATTCTGATTAATATTTTAACAATTATTCTGATTAATGTTTTAACAATTATTCTGATTAATGTTTTAACAATTATTCTGATTAATATTTTAACAATTATTCTGATTAATATTTTAACAATTATTCTGATTAATATTTTAACAATTATTCTGATTAATATTTTAACAATTATTCTGATTAATATTTTAACAATTATTCTGATTAATATTTTAACAATTATTCTGATTAATGTTTTAACAATTATTCTGATTAATATTTTAACAATTATTCTGATTAATGTTTCAACAATTATTCTGATTAATATTTTAACAATTATTCTGATTAATATTTTAACAATTATTCTGATTAATGTTTCAACAATTATTCTGATTAATATTTTAACAATTATTCTGATTAATATTTTAACAATTATTCTGATTAATATTTTAACAATTATTCTGATTAATATTTTAACAATTAATCTGATTAATATTTTAAGAATTATTCTGATTAATATTTTAACAATTATTCTGATTAATATTTTAACAATTATTCTGATTAATATTTTAACAATTATTCTGATTCATATTTTAAGAATTAATCTAATTAATATTTTAAGAATAATTCTGATTAATATATTAACAATTATTCTGATTCATATTTTAAGAATTAATCTAATTAATATTTTAAGAATAATTCTGATTAATATTTTAAGAATAATTCTGATTAATATTTTAACAAGTATTCTGATTAATATTTTAAGAATTATTCTGATTAATATTTTAACAATTATTCTGATTCATATTTTAAGAATTATTCTGATTAATATTTTAACAATTATTCTGATTAATATTTTAAGAATAATTCTGATTCATATTTTAAGAATTTTTCTGATTAATATTTTAACAATTATTCTGATTAATATTTTAATAATTTTTCTGATTAATATTTTAACAATTATTCTGATTAATATTTTAACAATTATTCTGATTATTATTCTGATTCATATTTTAAGAATTATTCTGATTCATATTTTAAGAATTATTCTGATTAATATTTTAACAATTATTCTGATTAATATTTTAAGAATAATTCTGATTCATATTTTAAGAATTTTTCTGATTAATATTTTAACCATTATTCTGATTAATATTTTAACAATTATTCTGATTCATATTTTAAGAATTATTCTGATTAATATTTTAACAATTATTCTGATTAATATTTTAAGAATAATTCTGATTAATATTTTAAGAATTTTTCTGATTAATATTTTAACAATTATTCTGATTAATATTTTAAAAATTATTCTGATTATTATTCTGATTCATATTTTAAGAATTATTCTGATTAATATTTTAACAATTATTCTGATTAATATTTTAAGAATAATTCTGATTTATATTTTAAGAATTTTTCTGATTAATATTTTAACAATTATTCTGATTAATATTTTAACAATTATTCTGATTAATATTTTAACAATTATTCTGATTAATATTTTAACAATTATTCTGATTAATATTTTAACAATTTTTCTGATTTATATTTTAACAATTATTCTGATTAATATTTTAACAATTATTCTGATTAATATTTTAACAATTATTCTGATTAATGTTTTAACAATTATTCTGACTCATATTTTAAGAATTATTCTGATAAATATTTTAACAATTATTCTGATTAATATTTTAACTATTATTTTGATTAATATTTTAACAATTATTCTGATTAATATTTTAACAATTGTTCTGATTCAAATTTTAACAATTATTCTGATTCATATTTTAACAATTATTCTGATTCATATTTTAACACTTATTCTGATAAGTACGGTGTACTTAATTGATACAATTTTAGTTTTGGAAATTTGTATTATCTTCTTAAAATCTAATTAACATCTCTACAGATAAAACTTGTGTCCTGCACATAAATAAATCTAGATGATAAATATAAAAAGTTTTAGACTTATAAATGTCGGTGATAATTTTTATTTATTTTTCTGAATTTATTAAAACTCAGCTCATTAAAAAACAACAGAAACAGATCTCAGAGTTTTTAAACATGACTTGTTTATAATTTGAAAAAAATTGTGCCCAAAATTTTATTTAAAAAGGTGAACTACCACAAGCAAATGAATAGATTGACAAAAAAGCCAAAACAGTCATGACGAGTGAAAACTGTCAAAACAAGAACAAGCTATGACCTCAAGCCATCAATATATTGACGCAACATTTCACAAAAAGAGAATAACAACAAAAAGCAGCAGCCAATCACAACATAGTTTTGACATGTGACTTCAGAGTGAGATAAATAAATCCTGACCATTACTGACCACACAAGTCACAGAAACTTTTTCACAGCTCTACTTTCTTCTCCCAAGCTAAGTAAAGTATCCCGTCAGACCAAAACTGATCATAGGGCTGGTGAAGCAGCGTTCCCCAATTTCTGTGGCCACGGCACACTAGGGGATGTGTGGCCAGCACAATGCACAGCCGCCTTTACTTTACCCCAACTAATGTCAGGTACCCATCAGAGGTGGGCAGACTCAGGGACACCCTCAGGTTCTGGGATTTGAACCCAGGATCCTCAGATCGCTTGTCAAACGCGCTGCCGCCCAAGGGTATCAATATAAAATCTACAAAACAAATCTTTTTCTTAATTTTTTCACAAACGTTTCTAAACTTCGATTTTTTTATATTATTAGATCACTTCGCCGCCTCAGAGTAAACCATATGCGAATAGTACATAATGGTGAATCAAAACAAAGTCATCTGTGATTTCCAAACATCCTGATTGGTCCCCTACCTCCTATTCCACAATCAACCTACACTTTGTGTTATTTTATTGTTGAAAATGCTCACAATTACAACATTAAACAAGTATGCTGGTTTAGAATTTCAATTCAGTTTACAAAGATATAAATACACAAAACATTGACACCGAGATGCATTTCATTTCAAAATTTTCAAGTGAAGGAAATTATTATTTTTTATGGTCCCACATTTTGTTTTAGAATTTAATTTATTAGCGCTACCTTGTTAGCAGAAAAAAATAATTAATTTTAAATTCTAATTTGGCATACATGGTGAAATATGACTTTTAATAAAAATTAAAAAAATGAGAATGTGTGATGTGGCATGGATTTTTAAAAAAAAGGGGGGAGGAAGGGGAAGCTACTCACCTCGCTTTCGCTACTAAGGAAATTAACTCCAGACTTTGACGACTGCGATGAGAGGGTGGGGGAAGCAACAGAGGATACAGGCGGTGACCAGACCTTGCGCACGTGAATAGCCTAAATTGGTGTCAGGGACAGCGTGGGAGAGAGAGAGAAGGAGAAAGAAAGAGAGATAAAGACATGCCTAAAGTGACAAACAAAAGTGTGCTTGCTGCATATATATATACATATATTACATGTAAATGGAAGCTGAAATATAAGCATTAAGCTTTAAGGCTGTGAGAAAAAAAGGAACAACATGTGATGATTACATAATAATTGGTATTGTTACTATTGCAAGTTAAATTTAAACAGAGTGATTATCCTTGGATCCACTATGTATACCAAGAATTCTATTTTACATTTAAGTTAACTTTTGATTGTCTACAAGAAATAACCAAAGACTATATATAATAAGATAGTCCGAATGCTATATTTTTAGAGCTGAAATGTTAATTTGCGTATGTGCGCCTTCTAAACGTCCTCAAGTTTTCCCGTGCACATCAGACTATAATGAGCTGGACCTCTTGCTCTATATATTATACTTGTTTTTTCCGTGCGCACACTGTCTTTAATGACTCCTAAACTTTCCTAAAGACTTCAGCTGTAGACAACTTTTGATTTTAATCTTAAATTTCCATTTGAGAAAATCTTAGCAAATTACTAGACCAAAAGTCTAGAAGACTTGGTGCGATTGAAAATTCCGAAAATAGGATATTCGAGTCATCAAATAGCAGAAATATTAAAGCAAGCGGTCCATCTTATTATAGTCTGAAATAAAAAACTGTTTCTCTTAACTAATCAAAAACAATGGAGGCATTTTTTTTATTGACTATATATCATTCTTATATTTGCATGCTGGGTGCCAAGGGCTAGTCCTATTAGAATGTGTTCCTTTTTTATAGAAAGCCTCATAAAAAATATTTAATGGAGAAGACTAAATTAATGATGGTCAATAAAAATATTTTAACAGGGAAGGGCAACTACTGCCTTAGGGGAAGCATCATGTAGCCAGTCCATTTTTTTTTGTTTTACGTCCAGACGTCCCCCCTCCCCCAATACTAAATTTTAAGTGGTTGTAATATACCTTGTGTTACTTGTTATGTTTCAGGTTATGCTATATTACGCTATGTTTTGCATTACATGCTTAAGTTACTTTACACTACATTTCAACATTAGTTTTGTATTCATTGTTCTACATGCTAGACTAGGTCTTGTATTTGTGTTATGTGTTATACATAAAGTTATCGCAATTACCTTATTTGTATACTTGGATGTCTGCAGCAGAGAGTTTTTGAGGTTGGATTAAAAGAGGGAGGGTTGGAAGAGAGAGTCCCTCTCATCTCCTCATGTGGATGTCCGTGGTTAGTTTATATCTGACATGTTACTAACATCAATGATTGTTTATGCTGCTCATCATTCACCTTAGCTTAGACTGAATTGAGTTGACAGCCGTTAATGTTTTCCTTACCCAATGGGGCTGCTACGCTAGTGGTTTAAAACCGAAAACCTCTCAAGTTTTATTTATAAATATACACTCTATAACGCAAAATTGTATTGAGCATATTTTAAGCATGAGTTGTTTTCAAGTCAACCCTTTCACTGTGACATGAATTTCATGACAAGAGGTACATTTGTTTTTTAAAAAAACGTTATGCAGCGGATCCAATGTATAACATTCAGCGTTATGCGGCAGATCCGGTGTATAACGTTCAGCGTTATGCGGCGGATCTGGTGTATAACGTTAAGCTGAATGTGTGTAGGCCCTATAATGCCGAGCGTCATCGGCAGACCCAAATTTACGAAAAAAAGTGAGAGTTAGTCTATATTTATGATTTATAACTTTATGACTTTATAGGCCTACTAATCTATACTATTCTATAGTCTATAGTCTATAGCCTTTTATTTAGGATCATATTCCTAGTTAAGTCCTAACCCTAACCAGGCCTAACCGTAACATCAATTTCTAATTGTGATTAAGTGACATAGGCTAAATAACCTTTTTGTTTGAATTAATTATAACCAATGACAAATAGTTACAAAAAAGTCACGTATTTAACTAAAAATATATCGTTTTACTATAATTGAATTAATAATAATAAAAATAAAAAAGGTGGAGAGGGGTAGGGTAGAACCTGCGTTACCCCTGTTGACAGCACATGTTACTAACCACTGGGCCAAGAAAACTTGCTGAAAATTTAACAAAAAATTGCGATTGAGCATACAGGGCCAGCTAAACAATAATGCGATTGCGCCAATAGCAGTGTGTATAATATAGGTCACGAAAATTTGCTGTATAACGTTTTGTGTTATACTGCGAATTCGCCGTATAATCACTCCATTTTTAAAATGCAAGAAAGAGTAAGTGGGTGAATTTATTAGGAAAACATTATTTGAAATATTTATTTTTGGTATTTAAGGCTACATTTAATATCAGATGAAAGATTACTGGATGGACCATGTGCTTTTAACTTGTTATAATTTAAATTACTAAAGGAAGACCATTCAGTCATTGTAATAGATAGAGTAAAAAAAACAAAAACAAATTCTAAATGGTATGCCTATTTTAAGTACACGTTTATCTATAGACCTTTTCATTTTATTAATTATTCCAAAAAAGAGGTCAATGTCTACGCAAGCGCAGTCGCTAGGGGGCAGAAGTTGTCAATAAAACCTTCTTCGCCTTTGTTATTTTACTGGGGGCCTAGTGGTTTTTAGGCGTAATTATATTAGCTTTTCATTTTACAAAAAAACTAATTCATAAAAACTTTATACCCAGAAGCTAGGGAGCGAACTGTACTTTTCTTTTACCTTTTGAACCAGTTTTTAACCCAAAAAACATTTATTATACATTCTAGGCCTAATGCGTCTATGGTTACCATGTCACCATGTTAATACAGATTGGCGTCGAGCGATCAGTAAATCGTCTTTAAGCATACAAATAAAATTTAACATAGTTATATATTTATAAAGCTTTGTTTGTGTTGAAGTATCAACGCGTAGGCTATATTGTATTAAGTTATTATTTGTAGCAATAGAAATCGTAACTTTTAATTATTTTTTTTATCGTTCGATTTCGATGTCACAAAAGAACCTTGAAAAGCCAAAGTAAGCTCATCACAGTTTGATTCTGAAAAGGCCTAGGTCTATGTCCCATAGGCCTATGCTATTGTTTGACTTGCTCTGGGGTTTTATCGTTAAAATATTGTATGTAGAAGTAGTTAAGCGGGATTATAACATATTAGTAGGCCTAGACCTAGCTATAGGCCTATAGCCGCCTATAGGCTATAGTAGGCCTATAGGGGCTATAGGCTATATAGGCTATTATAGGCCCTAATAGTACCTAATAGGCTAAGCTAAAGTAGCCTAAAGGCCTATATAAATTATAAAGATAGGCTAATGGCTTATAAACAGGCTTATAGGATAGGCCTATAATAGCTATTATTTAATATAATATAGCATATCGAATCGGCCTATCACATATAGTTTACTATAATAGGCCTAATTATTAGCCTGCCTATAGGCCTAGGCCTATTACTATTAGCCTATTAGTACATTAGCCTATTATAGTAGCCTAAAGGTTATAAGCTCAAACAGTTTAAACTATTAAACAATTGAAAATATTCACTATTTACTATAGAAAAGTGTTGATAAACCGATTGCGATTGCATGAAATAATTAAGCGAATATGATATTTGATATTTGCAAACTGGTGCGTGTTTTCTTCATGAATTTTTAGTTATAGGCCTGTTATTGAATAATATTTCATGCATAGGACTAATGAAATGACAATAAGTCACAATATGAATAGGAAATTATATCTATATCTATATCTCTAGGCTATAATATATCATATTCAATATGGAAAACATAGGCCTACGCCGACATACGGTCATAGGCCCGACTATACGACATAGGCCTATATATATATATATTAGCCTCTTCCTACGAACAATATATATTTTTTTTTTAAGTTTAACATAATATTTGCTATGGCTATGGTTTTTATATTCGTGAAGATGCATCGGCTCTTATGCGTCTGTCTCTATCAAACATTCAACAATTTGTTCAATATGAAATAGATCTAGAATTATATTTGCCTTTTTATTAATCAAAACGAGCGATCTAGGTCTAGGGCTAAGTTAAGCAATAGCTTGAATAGCCTACAGTAATAAAAGCATTATAGGCCTAATTTTTTTTTTTTTCGATACAAAACTAGTTCTAAACGTAATTTTTTTTTTTTACATTGATTCTCATTGAAGAAACTCAACAAAAAGTAATGACACAGTGATCACGATAGAATCGACCATAATATTAAGGTCCAAAGCATAGAGTCCAGGTCTAAAAAATGTTTGCTTTAAAAAATAAAGAAGCTCTAAACGTTATTTTTTAACAATTCCCTTCCTAGGTTCTTAGTTTAAGATCTCCATGTGTTTTTATGGTTTAAAGTTCAAAAACAACTATAATAACATTAAAAACCCCCAACACCTTTAGTAAAATACTATATGGACAGAAGGAACAAAAATCTTTGTGCCCCCAAAAGAAATATATGTCAGTGAGTCTCAAGGCCACGCCCCTTTTCCGGGGTCAAACTAAAAAGGTCTATAGGATAGGTGCAAGAAAATAATTGATGATGTGGAATATTAAATTAACATCAATTTCATTTTTCTAAATCAGAGATGGGTTTAAAGAACTGATTGTATTTATCTAGGGTTTTATCTCTGTCTGTTGTGAGTTGCTATTGTATGGTTATTTTAATTTCAAACACCCATGTCGACAGTCTGTTGTGAGTTGCTATTGTATGGTTATGTTAATTTCAAACACCCATGTGGACAGTCTGTTGTGAGTTGCTATTGTATGGTTATGTTAATTTCAAACACCCATGTGGACAGTCTGTTGTGAGTTGCTATTGTATGGTTATGTTAATTTCAAACACCCATGTGGACAGTCTGTTGTGAGTTGCTATTGTATGGTTATGTTAATTTCAAACACCCATGTGGACAGTCTGTTGTGAGTTGCTATTGTATGGTTATGTTAATTTCAAACACCCATGTGGACAGTCTGTTGTGAGTTGCTATTGTATGGTTATGTTAATTTCAAACACCCATGTGGACAGTCTGTTGTGAGTTGCTATTGTATGGTTATGTTAATTTCAAACACCCATGTGGACAGTCTGTTGTGAGTTGCTATTGTATGGTTATGTTAATTTCAAACACCCATGTCGACATTTTTTTTACACATATTATAC
This sequence comes from Anisus vortex, assembly GCA_949126835.1. NCBI lineage: Eukaryota > Metazoa > Mollusca > Gastropoda > Planorbidae > Anisus > Anisus vortex. Next base: position 1,994,854 of record OX421509.1, read on the forward strand.
CTTGACTGCTTAATTGTTTTTCATCTTTAATTTTTTTGTTTATTAATTTATGCTACAAAGAAAAAAAACAGGAATCGAACTCAATGCAATTAAATTAATCAAAATATAAATATTCAATTAAATTTTATTCCAAACTCTTCTCAATTAGTTTGGAATTACACTTTCTTTTAAAGTAGTTACTATTTAGAACTTGATATAATTCTATCTAGTTATTTTTTAGAACTTGATATAATTCTATCTAGTATTTTAATGAAGTTGTAAATCACTTTACAGGTATACACTGCTAGTGATTTATTTGAGTTTTTCTGGATACACAATCTTTAATTCTTTTTTAACTTAACATGTTTATGTTATGTGTTTCTGTTCCTAAGGGACTTCTGGTTAACAATTTGTTAAAGTTTCTTGGCCAAAGAAAAGTGAGGACAATAGTTTGAACCACACACACAAAATAAATAAATAACAAAAATAAGCAAAATAGTTAAAAACTAAATGTTAGCCATCACCAAGGGAGAGAGATAAGAAGTGTACACCACTACTCAAGGTGAAAATACATAAAGTGATAGATCCATCAGATTGAACATAAAGTGATAGATCCATCAGATTGAACATAAAGTGATAGATCCATCAGATTGAACATAAAGTGATAGATCCATCAGATTGAACATATAGTGATAGATCCATCAGATTGAACATAAAGTGATAGATCCATCAGATTGAACATAAAGTGTTAGATCCATCAGATTGAACATAAAGTGATAGATCCATCAGATTGAACATAAAGTGATAGATCCATCAGATTGAACATAAAGTGATAGATCCATCAGATTGAACATAAAGTGTTAGATATAACACACACACACAAGTGTAGTTAAACAGCCATTTTCAAATAGATCAAAAATAACATTCTGAATTAGGTCAAATATAACATTCTGAATTAGGTCAAATATACAATTATGAATTAGGTCATTCCCTGAAATAAAAACTGTGCCCAATTTGACTAGGTTGAACAAGTGCACAAGATGCATAACAGATCTCACATTTACATAGTACAGGTTGAAAGAAAATTTGGCATGCAAGGGATTGTGTGGCCATGTCACGGCCAAAACCACCTTGTGTCAGGTAAGGATGGTGGGGCGGCACTGGACTAAGTTGGGCTCAAGCATCACACTCCACTAGAGCATGACATTGGGATGACCTTGGGCTGACCAATTTTGAAAAATCAAAACTTGATAATCCAGTTCTCTAAATCGTGGACTAACATTTTATCCCTTTCAACATCCAAGGGTCTAATCTGTTTTAACTATATTGTAACAAATAACAGAATACTTAGATTTCTTTCATCAATCCTTTAAGCCGTAAAAATGGTTTAAGTGATTAAATTAGAATACTAAAACTGTTTTTATGTGCATTCTTTTCTGTTTTTGTTTCTTCTGTTAAATGTTTTGTATTGAGGGGTGGATGGTGATCCTTACATGTCCTTGGGATGTCTGCGTGGGCTGGCCAAGCACCATCTTCACGGCGCTGACGTGCTCAGCGTTGTCGCTGCTGGCGATGGTGTTGGCCCGCTGCTGCACGAAGCCACGGCTCGACCTCACCTGGGAGAAGCGGGTCCCTGTCATGGCTGAGGCGGCGGGGGAGGCGGGCTGCGACCGTAGCGATGTGGGCGCCGCCACCGTTGAGGTGGCAGACGACACTTTCGAGACAAGCTATGTAGAGGAGAAAAAGGGGCATCAAAAAGGGAAGGACAAGTAAAAAAACATGCTCGGGATAAAATGAATAAAACAATATAACTCCTCACATTGCAAAAGTAAAAAAAAGATAATAGCAGACAGAAGTTCTTTTTAATGCTGAAAACAAAAAACAAAGGTGTTAGCAAAGTACACAAAAGGCTTCCTCTGTATTGTATTTATTTATTAAAGTTTCCAGTATCACCATATTGATCATAAGGCCGGTGAAGCAGTGTTCAACAGTTTCTGTGGCCATGGCATACTACATGATTGTGGGGCCAGCATAATGCTCAGCCGCCATTACTTAACCCCAACTGATGTCATGTATCTGTCAGAGCTGGGTAGACTCAGGGAACAAATCTAAGCCTTCACCAGAATTTCCATTTCCCCCTGCCACAAACTAACAAAGGCCCTCATTATCTAATAGTAACTTTCTCTTCTACTTTAAAGTTGAATTGTTTTTTGTGAGGCATTGAAAAAAGTGACAGTTTGTTTAGCCAACCCTTTCTAACTTAAAGTTAAGCCAACCCTTGCTAACTTAAAGTTTAGCTGACCCTTGCTAACTTAAAGATAAACAACCCTCGCTAACTTAAAGTTTAGCCAACCCTTTCTAACTTAAAGTTAAGCCAACCCTTGCTAACTTAAAGATAAACAACCAGACATGCCTACCCCTAAGGACTAAAAAGAGGAACAATCTTGATGAAAAAGAGGATTTTTCAACAAAAAAGCGGAACACCCTTTATCTAACAATCTTTTATAACAAAAAAAAAAAGAGGAACATACCCATCTATTTACTATTTGTCTATTTAAAATGTAGGTAGGCCTAGGTTTTACAGACAGTTCACAGTCGATCTAGATATAACCCTCTAAGACATAAGACTAGTACAAAGAACATTAGGCCTAAATCCACATTTTTCTTTGCTGAATATTCCTTCCTATAAAACTGTCTGTTTTTTTAGTTTGAACAAATCAGATTTAAACTTTCTGAGCCAGGACGTTTAAACATTTACACAATCTTAGCAATACAGTAAAGGAAAATAAGATTCATTGCCAAACACGTGTAATACCGCAAAAATTGTTAGAAAAGACTAGAATATGTCATTTTAAAAAACCCAGAAAACCCAAGTAATAATAATTATATCACTGTGACCTTATTTATCCCTTTGATTTATCAACCTAGACACGGACTATATTTCAACACATGAAAAACCCAAACTTTCCAATTTGGCGTAACAAAACTAGTAAAAAGCGGAACGGCGTAACAAAGTGTGTTTTTTAATCAAAAAGCGGAACAAATATGCCAAAAGCGGAACGGTAGGCATGTCTGAACAACCCTCGCTAACTTAAAGTTAAGCCAACTCTTGCTAACTTAAAGATAAACAACCCTCGCTAACTTAAAGTTTAGCCCACCCTTGCTAACTTAAAGTTAAAACAACCCTTGCTAACTTAAAGTTTTGCCAACCCTTGCTAACTTAAAGTTAAATCAACCCTAGCTAACCTAAAGCTTAGACAACCATTGCTAGCTTAAAGTTTAGCCCACCTTTACTCTAACAATACAGAAGAAGCTTTGAGGCATAAACACAATGCAAAAAACTATTTAATAAAAAAACACTAAAACAAAAATTGTGCAAAAGCAAATCTGTGCAAGGGGTTAAACCAAAATAACAAATGAGTAAAAAAAAAACACCATCGACAACAAAATGAGCGATCCCATGCTGTGGTGATATAGATACAGAGAGAGAAACTGTATCATGACACGGTGAACTGAAAAAGGAATGCAGACGAGGCAGGTGAAGGCCAATGTGGTGACTGGAGCGCTTGGAGTGAACCACAGAACGCAGACCTTACAGAATAGCGTTTAGCCTGGTTTGGAAATGGTTTTGGGAAATATTCTGGGATTTACTCACAGCAGTAAAACCAAAAAAAAAAAATTGCATAGGTTGTGACTGCAGCGGTGATACAATTTTAAAGTGTTCAAAATATGACCAAATAACACAAACATGAAGCTTTACAATGACAAAAGTAATGCTTTATATTACTGACTGAAAACTATCTGCTTTTCATATGAAACAGACAATTTTTTTTATTGTTTTCTTATTACGGGCATTTACAGATTCCTTTTCTAAAAGTATTTTGTTCAATTCCAGATTCTGTAGGATTTACGTTCTGTACTGTGATCTAGTCTAATGCAAGATAGGAAGCTAAAAAAAAAAAGACAGCAACGCAAAAACATATAGAAGCTGTGCGGGGGAGGGGGATGTGGTAAAATAGCTGTGTGTGGCATTGAAATGAAAGAACAAGATGAAGGAAAAAATGTTTCTGATGATGTGTTTCAAAACATTGTGACACTGACATTAAAAATTTGGTGTGAAAAAGAGCCTGACCAGGTTTGTAGTGACCAGGTTTGTAGTGACCAGGTTTGTAGTGACCAGGTTTGTAGTGACCAGGTTTGTAGTGACCAGGTTTGTAGTGACCAGGTTTGTAGTGACCAGGTTTGTAGTGACCAGGTTTGTAGTGACCAGGTTTGTAGTGACCAGGTTTGTAGTGACCAGGTTTGTAGTGACCAGGTTTGTAGTGACCAGGTTTGTAGTGACCAGGTTTGTAGTGACCAGGTTTGTAGTGACCAGGTTTGTAGTGACCAGGTTTGTAGTGACCAGGTTTGTAGTGACCAGGTTTGTAGTGACCAGGTTTGTAGTGACCAGGTTTGTAGTGACCAGGTTTGTAGTGACCAGGTTTGTAGTGACCAGGTTTGTAGTGACCAGGTTTGTAGTGACCAGGTTTGTAGTGACCAGGTTTGTAGTGATCAGGTTCGTAGTGACCAGGTTCTACAAACTTGTCTATTTGGTTTTGACATCACTAACTTAACTTTGTGACATTGTAATTTTTTAAAAAAAAGACTTGTGTACGTGACCTTAATTTTGGACAATGTAAAATACTCAGCTCTCGTCTCCCTTGAACGAAACCACTAAATTTATGTCAACAAAAAATTACTCTTTTTTAAAAATACAGATTTACATAATTAACATACAGTTTCATAAAATTGGTAAAAGTAAGTCTGAGCTATATTTAAAATGCAATAGAATTGATATATTCTTTTAGCTGGCAGTAATGATTACATCAATTTACATCAGTTACGTCCCCTTTTATTCTGAAAGCATTAAAAAAAGTTGTGTATTCCCATGAGAATTTGATTTTGTTTATTTTATTTTTGTATTTATATGAACAATGATAAAAGTGGAACCATAAGGGAGAGAGAAATGTGTGTGTTGTTAGTCTCAATACATACGTAATCTCCCGCCTGCTGGTCTTCGCTGAAGCCGTTGACGTGGTGGGACGACGGTGGTGCCCCCATGGAGGGTGCCAGCGGCAGCGACCCCGGTGACCACGATCTTTTGGCGGAGGACACAGACGAGGCCGGGGACAGCAGCTGGCTTGGCGAAACTGTTGGGTCACTGAGGGGGGATAAGAGAACAGTAACAAAATAGAGAAAAGTGTAGTGATTGACCTCCCTTGTTCAAATGATACGCATATCCAAATCAAATGTGTGTATGGTAAAATACTCCTTTGATAACATTTGGGCCCAGTAAAGCAGCGTTCTCCACCTTCCTTGCTCAAGGGCTTGGTTTAGCTGGTAAAACCCCCATTTTCTTTTTCCAAGTGTCAAGTACCCATCAGAGCTGGGCAGACTCATTGACACCCTCCAGACCCAGGTAAACATCCTGGATTTTATACCAGGATTCAAAGCCGAAACCTTCAAACGCTTCTAAAAATCCTGGCTTATCAACCAGAAAGGGCAATCCAAAAGTGCTGCCGTTAAACCCACAAAATTAGTATTTGATATTTAAAAACATCGCAGAAATGAACAACTGTTGAGTAAACATAGGTCATTCTTAGTGATTCGTCACTGAGTAAATAAAGTAGAAAAAGTACATACTTGCTAGAATCTTTATTGAAAGAGCTTAGGCCTCTGATGTTCCTGATGGAAGCCGGCTCCTGCCTCGCTTTGTCCATCCCGTTCCACGCGTTTGTCTGCTGGAGGACCGATGGCGCCTTCTGGGAAGGCGACTTCATGACCACAGGGGCGTGGCCCTCTGGGGAGGGGCGGAGGTTGGTCGGAGGCCCAGGTGGGTGGAACGAAGCCGGGGCGGGGGCGGCGTTGAACGGCTGCTGTGCTGCCCTGCTGTTCACTGCCTTGTAGGTGGTGATCTGCGGAGCCTTGCTCAGTACACCAGTCTGTTGGGACATAATTCATTGTGAAGTTCAAAGGTCAACAAGGTCAACAATGGTAACAGATTTGTTATCTTACAATTTACCAGAGTGTATTTCAAGGAGAGTCACGCTACAAAAATTAATATTTATCATTATTATCATTTAACAATATAATTTATGGTATTTATGTCAAATGATGTGCACAAATGCGAGAGGGGCTGTCATTCAAGGGTCGGTCTGTGTTATTCACGTTGATGCATCAAGATGGAAATGTTTTCAATTTATACTTAGCAACATACTTTCTGGTCTACATGTGTTTTCAATTTATACTTAGCAACATACTTTCTGGTCTACATGTGTTTTCAATTTATACTTAGCAACATACTTTCTGGTCTACATGTGTTTTCAATTTATACTTAGCAACATACTTTCTGGTCTACATGTCTTTTCAGTTTATACTTAGCAACATACTTTCTGGTCTACATGTGTTTTCAGTTTATACTTAGCAACATACTTTCTGGTCTACATGTGTTTTCAGTTTATACTTAGCAACATACTTTCTGGTTTACATGTGTTTTCAATTTATACTTAGCAACATACTTTCTGGTCTACATGTGTTTTCAGTTTATACTTAGCAACATACTTTCTGGTCTACATGTGTTTTCAATTTATACTTAGCAACATACTTTCTGGTCTACATGTGTTTTCAATTTATACTTAGCAACATACTTTCTGGTCTACATGTGTTTTCAGTTTATACTTAGCAACATACTTTCTGGTCTACATGTGTTTTCAATTTATACTTAGCAACATACTTTCTGGTCTACATGTGTTTTCAATTTATACTTAGCAACATACTTTCTGGTCTACATGTGTTTTCAATTTATACTTAGCAACATACTTTCTGGTCTACATGTGTTTTCAGTTTATACTTAGCAACATACTTTCTGGTCTACATGTGTTTTCAATTTATACTTAGCAACATACTTTCTGGTTTACATGTGTTTTCAATTTATACTTAGCAACATACTTTCTGGTCTACATGTGTTTTCAGTTTATACTTAGCAACATACTTTCTGGTCTACATGTGTTTTCAATTTATACTTAGCAACATACTTTCTGGTCTACATGTCTTTTCAATTTATACTTAGCAACATACTTTCTGGTCTACATGTGTTTTCAGTTTATACTTAGCAACATACTTTCTGGTCTACATGTGTTTTCAGTTTATACTTAGCAACATACTTTCTGGTCTACATGTGTTTTCAATTTATACTTAGCAACATACTTTCTGGTCTACATGTGTTTTCAATTTATACTTAGCAACATACTTTCTGGTCTACATGTGTTTTCAATTTATACTTAGCAACATACTTTCTGGTCTACATGTCTTTTCAGTTTATACTTAGCAACATACTTTCTGGTCTACATGTGTTTTCAGTTTATACTTAGCAACATACTTTCTGGTCTACATGTGTTTTCAGTTTATACTTAGCAACATACTTTCTGGTTTACATGTGTTTTCAATTTATACTTAGCAACATACTTTCTGGTCTACATGTGTTTTCAGTTTATACTTAGCAACATACTTTCTGGTCTACATGTGTTTTCAATTTATACTTAGCAACATACTTTCTGGTCTACATGTGTTTTCAATTTATACTTAGCAACATACTTTCTGGTCTACATGTGTTTTCAGTTTATACTTAGCAACATACTTTCTGGTCTACATGTGTTTTCAATTTATACTTAGCAACATACTTTCTGGTCTACATGTGTTTTCAATTTATACTTAGCAACATACTTTCTGGTCTACATGTGTTTTCAATTTATACTTAGCAACATACTTTCTGGTCTACATGTGTTTTCAGTTTATACTTAGCAACATACTTTCTGGTCTACATGTGTTTTCAATTTATACTTAGCAACATACTTTCTGGTTTACATGTGTTTTCAATTTATACTTAGCAACATACTTTCTGGTCTACATGTGTTTTCAGTTTATACTTAGCAACATACTTTCTGGTCTACATGTGTTTTCAATTTATACTTAGCAACATACTTTCTGGTCTACATGTCTTTTCAATTTATACTTAGCAACATACTTTCTGGTCTACATGTGTTTTCAGTTTATACTTAGCAACATACTTTCTGGTCTACATGTGTTTTCAGTTTATACTTAGCAACATACTTTCTGGTCTACATGTGTTTTCAATTTATACTTAGCAACATACTTTCTGGTCTACATGTGTTTTCAATTTATACTTAGCAACATACTTTCTGGTCTACATGTGTTTTCAATTTATACTTAGCAACATACTTTCTGGTCTACATGTGTTTTCAGTTTATACTTAGCAACATACTTTCTGGTCTACATGTGTTTTCAATTTATACTTAGCAACATACTTTCTGGTCTACATGTGTTTTCAATTTATACTTAGCAACATACTTTCTGGTCTACATGTGTTTTCAATTTATACTTAGCAACATACTTTCTGGTCTACATGTGTTTTCAGTTTATACTTAGCAACATACTTTCTGGTCTACATGTGTTTTCAATTTATACTTAGCAACATACTTTCTGGTCTACATGTGTTTTCAGTTTATACTTAGCAACATACTTTCTGGTCTACATGTGTTTTCAATTTATACTTAGCAACATACTTTCTGGTCTACATGTGTTTTCAATTTATACTTAGCAACATACTTTCTGGTCTACATGTGTTTTCAATTTATACTTAGCAACATACTTTCTGGTCTACATGTGTTTTCAGTTTATACTTAGCAACATACTTTCTGGTCTACATGTGTTTTCAGTTTATACTTAGCAACATACTTTCTGGTCTACATGTGTTTTCAGTTTATACTTAGCAACATACTTTCTGGTCTACATGTGTTTTCAATTTATACTTAGCAACATACTTTCTGGTCTACATGTGTTTTCAATTTATACTTAGCAACATACTTTCTGGTCTACATGTGTTTTCAATTTATACTTAGCAACATACTTTCTGGTCTACATGTGTTTTCAATTTATACTTAGCAACATACTTTCTGGTCTACATGTGTTTTCAGTTTATACTTAGCAACATACTTTCTGGTCTACATGTGTTTTCAATTTATACTTAGCAACATACTTTCTGGTCTACATGTGTTTTCAATTTATACTTAGCAACATACTTTCTGGTCTACATGTGTTTTCAATTTATACTTCGCAACATACTTTCTGGTCTACATGTGTTTTCAGTTTATACTTAGCAACATACTTTCTGGTCTACATGTGTTTTCAGTTTATACTTAGCAACATACTTTCTGGTCTACATGTGTTTTCAATTTATACTTAGCAACATACTTTCTGGTCTACAAGTGTTTTCAGTTTATACTTAGCAACATACTTTCTGGTCTACATGTGTTTTCAGTTTATACTTAGCAACATACTTTCTGGTCTACATGTGTTTTCAGTTTATACTTAGCAACATACTTTCTGGTCTACATGTGTTTTCAATTTATACTTAGCAACATACTTTCTGGTCTACATGTGTTTTCAATTTATACTTAGCAACATACTTTCTGGTCTACATGTGTTTTCAATTTATACTTAGCAACATACTTTCTGGTCTACATGTGTTTTCAATTTATACTTAGCAACATACTTTCTGGTCTACATGTGTTTTCAGTTTATACTTAGCAACATACTTTCTGGTCTACATGTGTTTTCAATTTATACTTAGCAACATACTTTCTGGTCTACATGTGTTTTCAATTTATACTTAGCAACATACTTTCTGGTCTACATGTGTTTTCAGTTTATACTTAGCAACATACTTTCTGGTCTACATGTGTTTTCAATTTATACTTAGCAACATACTTTCTGGTCTACATGTGTTTTCAGTTTATACTTAGCAACATACTTTCTGGTCTACATGTGTTTTCAATTTATACTTAGCAACATACTTTCTGGTCTACATGTGTTTTCAATTTATACTTAGCAACATACTTTCTGGTCTACATGTGTTTTCAGTTTATACTTAGCAACATACTTTCTGGTCTACATGTGTTTTCAATTTATACTTAGCAACATACTTTCTGGTCTACATGTGTTTTCAATTTATACTTAGCAACATACTTTCTGGTCTACATGTGTTTTCAATTTATACTTAGCAACATACTTTCTGGTCTACATGTGTTTTCAATTTATACTTAGCAACATACTTTCTGGTCTACATGTGTTTTCAGTTTATACTTAGCAACATACTTTCTGGTCTACATGTGTTTTCAATTTATACTTAGCAACATACTTTCTGGTCTACATGTGTTTTCAATTTATACTTAGCAACATACTTTCTGGTCTACATGTGTTTTCAATTTATACTTAGCAACATACTTTCTGGTCTACATGTGTTTTCAGTTTATACTTAGCAACATACTTTCTGGTCTACATGTGTTTTCAGTTTATACTTAGCAACATACTTTCTGGTCTACATGTGTTTTCAATTTATACTTAGCAACATACTTTCTGGTCTACATGTGTTTTCAATTTATACTTAGCAACATACTTTCTGGTCTACATGTGTTTTCAATTTATACTTAGCAACATACTTTCTGGTCTACATGTGTTTTCAATTTATACTTAGCAACATACTTTCTGGTCTACATGTGTTTTCAATTTATACTTAGCAACATACTTTCTGGTCTACGTGTGTTTTCAATTTATACTTAGCAACATACTTTCTGGTCTACATGTGTTTTCAGTTTATACTTAGCAACATACTTTCTGGTCTACATGTGTTTTCAATTTATACTTAGCAACATACTTTCTGGTCTACATGTGTTTTCAATTTATACTTAGCAACATACTTTCTGGTCTACATGTGTTTTCAATTTATACTTAGCAACATACTTTCTGGTCTACATGTGTTTTCAGTTTATACTTAGCAACATACTTTCTGGTCTACATGTGTTTTCAATTTATACTTAGCAACATACTTTCTGGTCTACATGTGTTTTCAGTTTATACTTAGCAACATACTTTCTGGTCTACATGTGTTTTCAATTTATACTTAGCAACATACTTTCTGGTCTACATGTGTTTTCAATTTATACTTAGCAACATACTTTCTGGTCTACATGTCTTTTCAATTTATACTTAGCAACATACTTTCTGGTCTACATGTGTTTTCAATTTATACTTAGCAACATACTTTCTGGTCTACATGTGTTTTCAGTTTATACTTAGCAACATACTTTCTGGTCTACATGTGTTTTCAATTTATACTTAGCAACATACTTTCTGGTCTACATGTGTTTTCAATTTATACTTAGCAACATACTTTCTGGTCTACATGTGTTTTCAATTTATACTTAGCAACATACTTTCTGGTCTACATGTGTTTTCAATTTATACTTAGCAACATACTTTCTGGTCTACATGTGTTTTCAATTTATACTTAGCAACATACTTTCTGGTCTACATGTGTTTTCAGTTTATACTTAGCAACATACTTTCTGGTCTACATGTGTTTTCAGTTTATACTTAGCAACATACTTTCTGGTCTACATGTGTTTTCAATTTATACTTAGCAACATACTTTCTGGTCTACATGTGTTTTCAATTTATACTTAGCAACATACTTTCTGGTCTACATGTGTTTTCAGTTTATACTTAGCAACATACTTTCTGGTCTACATGTGTTTTCAATTTATACTTAGCAACATACTTTCTGGTCTACATGTGTTTTCAATTTATACTTAGCAACATACTTTCTGGTCTACATGTGTTTTCAATTTATACTTAGCAACATACTTTCTGGTCTACATGTGTTTTCAGTTTATACTTAGCAACATACTTTCTGGTCTACATGTGTTTTCAGTTTATACTTAGCAACATACTTTCTGGTCTACATGTGTTTTCAGTTTATACTTAGCAACATACTTTCTGGTCTACATGTGTTTTCAATTTATACTTAGCAACATACTTTCTGGTCTACATGTGTTTTCAATTTATACTTAGCAACATACTTTCTGGTCTACATGTGTTTTCAATTTATACTTAGCAACATACTTTCTGGTCTACATGTGTTTTCAATTTATACTTAGCAACATACTTTCTGGTCTACATGTGTTTTCAGTTTATACTTAGCAACATACTTTCTGGTCTACATGTGTTTTCAATTTATACTTAGCAACATACTTTCTGGTCTACATGTGTTTTCAATTTATACTTAGCAACATACTTTCTGGTCTACATGTGTTTTCAATTTATACTTAGCAACATACTTTCTGGTCTACATGTGTTTTCAGTTTATACTTAGCAACATACTTTCTGGTCTACATGTGTTTTCAGTTTATACTTAGCAACATACTTTCTGGTCTACATGTGTTTTCAATTTATACTTAGCAACATACTTTCTGGTCTACAAGTGTTTTCAGTTTATACTTAGCAACATACTTTCTGGTCTACATGTGTTTTCAGTTTATACTTAGCAACATACTTTCTGGTCTACATGTGTTTTCAGTTTATACTTAGCAACATACTTTCTGGTCTACATGTGTTTTCAATTTATACTTAGCAACATACTTTCTGGTCTACATGTGTTTTCAATTTATACTTAGCAACATACTTTCTGGTCTACATGTGTTTTCAATTTATACTTAGCAACATACTTTCTGGTCTACATGTGTTTTCAATTTATACTTAGCAACATACTTTCTGGTCTACATGTGTTTTCAGTTTATACTTAGCAACATACTTTCTGGTCTACATGTGTTTTCAATTTATACTTAGCAACATACTTTCTGGTCTACATGTGTTTTCAATTTATACTTAGCAACATACTTTCTGGTCTACATGTGTTTTCAGTTTATACTTAGCAACATACTTTCTGGTCTACATGTGTTTTCAATTTATACTTAGCAACATACTTTCTGGTCTACATGTGTTTTCAGTTTATACTTAGCAACATACTTTCTGGTCTACATGTGTTTTCAATTTATACTTAGCAACATACTTTCTGGTCTACATGTGTTTTCAATTTATACTTAGCAACATACTTTCTGGTCTACATGTGTTTTCAGTTTATACTTAGCAACATACTTTCTGGTCTACATGTGTTTTCAATTTATACTTAGCAACATACTTTCTGGTCTACATGTGTTTTCAATTTATACTTAGCAACATACTTTCTGGTCTACATGTGTTTTCAATTTATACTTAGCAACATACTTTCTGGTCTACATGTGTTTTCAGTTTATACTTAGCAACATACTTTCTGGTCTACGTGTGTTTTCAGTTTATACTTAGCAACATACTTTCTGGTCTACATGTGTTTTCAATTTATACTTAGCAACATACTTTCTGGTCTACATGTGTTTTCAATTTATACTTAGCAACATACTTTCTGGTCTACATGTGTTTTCAATTTATACTTAGCAACATACTTTCTGGTCTACATGTGTTTTCAATTTATACTTAGCAACATACTTTCTGGTCTACATGTGTTTTCAATTTATACTTAGCAACATACTTTCTGGTCTACGTGTGTTTTCAATTTATACTTAGCAACATACTTTCTGGTCTACATGTGTTTTCAGTTTATACTTAGCAACATACTTTCTGGTCTACATGTGTTTTCAATTTATACTTAGCAACATACTTTCTGGTCTACATGTGTTTTCAATTTATACTTAGCAACATACTTTCTGGTCTACATGTGTTTTCAATTTATACTTAGCAACATACTTTCTGGTCTACATGTGTTTTCAATTTATACTTAGCAACATACTTTCTGGTCTACATGTGTTTTCAATTTATACTTAGCAACATACTTTCTGGTCTACATGTGTTTTCAGTTTATACTTAGCAACATACTTTCTGGTCTACATGTGTTTTCAATTTATACTTAGCAACATACTTTCTGGTCTACATGTGTTTTCAATTTATACTTAGCAACATACTTTCTGGTCTACATGTGTTTTCAATTTATACTTAGCAACATACTTTCTGGTCTACATGTGTTTTCAATTTATACTTAGCAACATACTTTCTGGTCTACATGTGTTTTCAGTTTATACTTAGCAACATACTTTCTGGTCTACATGTGTTTTCAATTTATACTTAGCAACATACTTTCTGGTCTACATGTGTTTTCAATTTATACTTAGCAACATACTTTCTGGTCTACATGTCTTTTCAATTTATACTTAGCAACATACTTTCTGGTCTACATGTGTTTTCAATTTATACTTAGCAACATACTTTCTGGTCTACATGTGTTTTCAATTTATACTTAGCAACATACTTTCTGGTCTACATGTGTTTTCAATTTATACTTAGCAACATACTTTCTGGTCTACATGTGTTTTCAGTTTATACTTAGCAACATACTTTCTGGTCTACATGTGTTTTCAATTTATACTTAGCAACATACTTTCTGGTCTACATGTGTTTTCAGTTTATACTTAGCAACATACTTTCTGGTCTACATGTGTTTTCAATTTATACTTAGCAACATACTTTCTGGTCTACATGTGTTTTCAATTTATACTTAGCAACATACTTTCTGGTCTACATGTGTTTTCAATTTATACTTAGCAACATACTTTCTGGTCTACATGTGTTTTCAATTTATACTTAGCAACATACTTTCTGGTCTACATGTCTTTTCAATTTATACTTAGCAACATACTTTCTGGTCTACATGTCTTTTCAATTTATACTTAGCAACATACTTTCTGGTCTACATGTGTTTTCAATTTATACTTAGCAACATACTTTCTGGTCTACATGTGTTTTCAGTTTATACTTAGCAACATACTTTCTGGTCTACATGTGTTTTCAATTTATACTTAGCAACATACTTTCTGGTCTACATGTGTTTTCAATTTATACTTAGCAACATACTTTCTGGTCTACATGTGTTTTCAGTTTATACTTAGCAACATACTTTCTGGTCTACATGTGTTTTCAATTTATACTTAGCAACATACTTTCTGGTCTACATGTGTTTTCAGTTTATACTTAGCAACATACTTTCTGGTCTACATGTGTTTTCAATTTATACTTAGCAACATACTTTCTGGTCTACATGTGTTTTCAGTTTATACTTAGCAACATACTTTCTGGTCTACATGTGTTTTCAATTTATACTTAGCAACATACTTTCTGGTCTACATGTGTTTTCAATTTATACTTAGCAACATACTTTCTGGTCTACATGTGTTTTCAGTTTATACTTAGCAACATACTTTCTGGTCTACATGTGTTTTCAGTTTATACTTAGCAACATACTTTCTGGTCTACATGTGTTTTCAGTTTATACTTAGCAACATACTTTCTGGTCTACATGTGTTTTCAGTTTATACTTAGCAACATACTTTCTGGTCTACATGTGTTTTCAATTTATACTTAGCAACATACTTTCTGGTCTACATGTGTTTTCAATTTATACTTAGCAACATACTTTCTGGTCTACATGTGTTTTCAGTTTATACTTAGCAACATACTTTCTGGTCTACATGTGTTTTCAAACAAAAATGTAGCCAGAACCACTTGATGATACACAGATCACAAAATTTTTTTTTCATGTCTTTTTTTCTTTTAACCCTTACAGTCCCGGTCAAGTATATAACCATCTACCTACTTCTTTTTCTCAGACCCAAACGAGTATATTGTCATCAAAATAAATTCCGTGGATATATTCCTCAAGGAAGGGAGTCTATTTAAAGAACAAAATAAAGGATTTGACCTTTCACCATAGTCTCGGGCAGAATACTTATTCGATAGCTGAGTAGTTGAATTTGTTATTTTGCTTTTTAAATTACGTAAATTGACCAATTAGTGAGTTGATGTTTTTTAATTGAAAGTGCGGTTCTCATGGACGCTACTAAATTACCTTCCGTTATTATGGACTTGCGTGTTGATATAACTTTTTCTTATGAAATAAAATTATTAATGAATACAATCATTTTATGAATTAGATTATTCTACTGCGGTAAGGTAAGTTATTATGTTTCTAGCAATTTACTCTCTAAGTGTTGTTATTAATTTTTCCCAACAAAAAAGTAAACAAATAATTTTGGAACCCTATCGATGTCTCAGCTATTTTAAAATAAAGTCTGGGCCATAGGGAATAATTAGTAAAATAATGGCCGAGACTGAATGTATGCATAGCGGGAAAGTAGGTCAGTACTTTAAGGGTTAACAAAGGCCATTTGAATGATCATGACCTTTACTCTAAACCATGGGTGCCATTCACTTAAAGCAGTGAACCCTGAAATCCTTTTCTAAAAAATTGTTGAAACCTGAAACCAACGTTTGAAATTTTACAAACCCTGAAATGTAACGCAATTCTTCAAATTCATATATCATATTTTATATACTGGTATATATATATGATTTAATATAATATAGGCTACACCAATAAGCATTGTTTTGTACAATATGTTTCTGCATATTATCATTATGATAGGAAAATTATTTCTATAAAATGTTTTATGTGATTGTGTTATTGTTAGGCCTAAACTTACTTTGGTTACTGATAAATGTCTGGAAAAATCTATAAAAAAAAAGAACTAGACAAATCTAAAAATCATAGTAAAACCATAGACTATAATATACATGGACCGCTTGCTTTTGTTTTTTATGCTCTTATCTTCTTGTTTTGTAATTTCTGATTCTAAAAAAAGTAGTTGCAATACAAGTTCAGTTTTATTAAATCGCATTTTTTCAACTTTAAATGAATACTTGTTTTACTATTATTCCTGTTATTGTTGACAATAATAAGATGGTCCAATGTATATATACTAAACAGTAGGCCTAACTGTGACATTGCTCAAATAGATTAATTTATTCATATTTTGTCGCCTCCATTTTAGCGGGCTGATAAAAAACTCATTTTTAATGGAGGAAAATAATGCAGTTTTAATCTTTCCATTCAAAAGACCATTACCTGTCATATTATATAGTTAGGCCAAGCCTAATAGCCTACACGGAAGTGTGAAGCGGTCGCCGAGTCGGGAATTACCAATTACCAATATGACAATAAAAATCTAACGGCTGAAAAATTTAGGTAGCCTACCTTATTTTCTGGTCATTATAGTGAATTTTTTAAAAAATTAAAATATCCGGCCACATAGCGTGACACATTTCACTAAACTAAGCTTATGGGCTAATACTATAGGCCTATCTAGGTAGGGGGTATGGTTTACAGTAGGTCTACCAGGTCTATTTATAACGGATCCAATTCTTACAGATCCGGGTTTCGTACCGCAATTTGGACCCGTAGATTATTTTTTCTTGGTTAACCCACAAATCCGGAACCAAAGTAAATTGAATCTAGCGAATCCGGAGCAGAAAAATATTTAGCCTCCCAAATCCGGATTTCCAGGATAATCCAGAAAAGTGGCACCCATGCTCTAAACAAATGTCAGCTCACCTGGTTTTGAACAGCAGATGACATCGAAGATCTAGGCCTGTCCAGAATAGTTCCGCTCTGCAAAGACAAACTTAAACAAGTTAAAAAAGGGAATAAACCAAGAACATTAACAAGTTAAACTCCTCAGTGAATGAAGCGTACACAGCGATGTACATTGCTTAAAAAAAAAAACATAATGTACCTTTTTTGGATGATTTCTAGGGTCATGGCATAGAGAGGAGAGGGCGGGGTGAGACAGCCTTTTAGTTCACGCAATGGAGAAATGTGCAACAAACAACATGCCCATGAAATGGGAATGAAATGAGGGGTGGGCCCTAATGAGAGGTGTTTCAGTGGAAAACTAAAAACAGAAGCAAAGTCTTTGAGCAAGTACAGCAGATGTACCCTTGATAGAAAGAAAACGTGTACAAATATTTGATAATAATTTGTAGACTACTTTTGTCACACTTCTTCCACAAGCTAGAAATGCTACTATATGTGATTTGTACAGACTTAACATTCAAAACACACCTGCTACATACTCACACACAAGTCACACAAGTCCCATTTTTCTTTTAACCAAATATTTCAGTAAAAATCCACCTGACAGATTTGTAAAACTGAGTTACAATGTCATGCAACTATCACCTGTATCAATAATTATATTGATGCATTAATACCAGGGATAAAGTATATATTTTACATAAAAAAGCCTTAAGACCAACCTCCAGGTCTACTAGTATTGGTCCCCTGTTGACTCCGCTCATCCACTCGTCGGCAGTAAGAGACGGTATAATGCTCGCTGTCGGGGGGAAGACATCCAGCTGGAACCCTTCGGCCTGTCCAGGAACAATAAGAAAAAGCATCAGCCAAAATTCAACCAGCACCAGCCGTATTTTTTTTTAAAAATCTATTAAACTTTTATATCACTCCGTCCTCAACACAACAGCACTCTTTCAACAAAATGGTTAAAACCTGTCCTCACAATCCTTTGCCCCACAATCTTGAATCAAACTGTCTTTTTTTTTTTACAACTAATAAAAGTTAGCATTCACATTCCGACACCATTCAAGATGAATTAAAACAACATTAA
Source organism: Anisus vortex (assembly GCA_949126835.1). Lineage (NCBI taxonomy): Eukaryota > Metazoa > Mollusca > Gastropoda > Planorbidae > Anisus > Anisus vortex. The sequence goes on from OX421509.1 coordinate 2,013,294, forward strand.
CGACACCAAAGGACATTATGTTTCAATACTACAAACAACATTAAAGACACCAAAGGACATTATGTTTCAATACTACAAACAACATTAAAGACACTAAAGGACATTATGTTTCAATACTACAAACAACATTAAAGACACCAAAGGACATTATGTTTCAATACTACAAACAACATTAAAGACACCAAAGGACATTATGTTTCAATACTACAAACAACATTAACGACACCAAAGGACATTATGTTTCAATACTACAAACAACATTAACGACACCAAAGGACATTATGTTTCAATACTACAAACAACATTAACGACACCAAAGGACATTATGTTTCAATACTACAAACAACATTAACGACACCAAAGGACATTATGTTTCAATACTACAAACAACATTAACGACACCAAAGGACATTATGTTTCAATACTACAAACAACATTAAAGACACCAAAGGACATTATGTTTCAATACTACAAACAACATTAACGACACCAAAGGACATTATGTTTCAATACTACAAACAACATTAACGACACCAAAGGACATTATGTTTCAATACTACAAACAACATTAAAGACACCAAAGGACATTATGTTTCAATACTACAAACAACATTAAAGACACTAAAGGACATTATGTTTCAATACTACAAACAACATTAAAGACACCAAAGGACATTATGTTTCAATACTACAAACAACATTAAAGACACCAAAGGACATTATGTTTCAATACTACAAACAACATTAACGACACCAAAGGACATTATGTTTCAATACTACAAACAACATTAACGACACCAAAGGACATTATGTTTCAATACTACAAACAACATTAACGACACCAAAGGACATTATGTTTCAATACTACAAACAACATTAACGACACCAAAGGACATTATGTTTCAATACTACAAACAACATTAACGACACCAAAGGACATTATGTTTCAATACTACAAACAACATTAACGACACCAAAGGACATTATGTTTCAATACTACAAACAACATTAACGACACCAAAGGACATTATGTTTCAATACTACAAACAGCAAGTTAAAAAACAATTTATAGCACAACAGCAAGTCATATCATTATAAAATATGTAAAATTAGCACTACACTGACTTATATAACATATTTTGAATAGTGTTTGGCTTTATTTATGTTTTTACCTTTCTAGGCACGATCATTGAAATAGGCTCCACCAGATTTTTGGATGCATGCAACTTGTAGAACCTGGCCACCTCGTTTTTAAGAGGATCAATGCCTCTTTTGGGCATCATGCCTGGATGTAGTGTTATGATAAAAGATCAAAGTTTGCGTGAGTGTTGTTGTTTTCTTCTGGATGTAGTGTTATGATAAAAGATCAAAGTTTGCGTGAGTGTTGTTGTTTTCTTCTGGATGTAGTATTATGATAAAAGATCAAAGTTTTGCAGATCAAAGTTTGCGTGAGTGTTGTTGTTTTCTTTTTAACATTATAAATAATCATGCAATTCACTGTTGTATACAAATATCAACATGTAAACAAGTGCCAGGAAAACATTTCAACATACAAACAATATCAAATTAAACAATGATCACAGGTTGCCCATTTTGTTTTGGTTCTCAACAATACTAGTAGTTAGTGTTCATTTTATTTTTAATGCAAAATAGAAGAAAATCTATTTTCTAATATAATATCTATTTTTAGCAACAGTCAGGAGAGCCATCACCTATGTACTGCATCAGGAGTATTAAAGTCAAACAGGGGAGGAAACTTGTACTGATGAAACTAAACTTTTGTGTTCTTTGTTAAAAGGAAATAACACAAACTTTATATTTCACTTAGCACTATTATAAAGTTATAAAAGGTGATGCCTAATGGTAACAAAATATGTTTTCAAAATGTACGGCTTACCATTTGCCAGTGACAAAACTAGGATTCACTGCTGACAATAACAGGAACAAACAAAATGATGACACTAATTTTCAAAACTTAAACAAAAAACACCCTTCGACTTACCAAGTCCTCGCTGTGGTAAGGCTGACTGGTAAGTATTAAGAAAATGAACCGAATTCTCTTCAGGGTCTATTTCAAAATATCTTATATTGCCATCACCCTGTAATGGAGAGGAGTAGAGGCATAGAAGTAAAACCAAGTTCATCCCTAGCATAAAAATACATGCACGCACAAATAAATGGTACACCTCCTTCTACTATCTCTTACATTCTGTTATGGAAATATTTTTTTGTTGACTAATCAGATTGAAAAACCAATGTGACGCAACAGAAGAAATTTAAAAAACAAACAATAAGAGGTTAAGAAAATGTTGGCTTTCAGTTGATGTTGGCCCATGTGGCTAATGAAGAAGTGTTCCCCAGTGATAGATATAAATATATTTAAGATCTCAAACTGAATTAAAATCTTATAATATAAACTGTTTGAAAAGCTCTCTGGAACTCAATTTCATTCTTTGAATAGCTCAACAACGCCATAAAATTGTTGCACACAAATTGCTTAAATAGCTCTGTGGGCAGCACAATGCCAAGCCACCTTTACTTTTCCCCAATGTCAGGTTTCCCTTTAGAGCTGACCAGAATCAGGGACATCTCCAGACCAGTGGGATAATAACGGCGGCCATGGGAAAAGAAATGTAAGGGACTCTGACTCGTATCCAGAGAATTAGCAGTAGTTATTTTACAAATTTAATACAGTTCTTACATTCCTTTTCCCATGACCACCATCGTACTTATCTACCCATATACCGTACTCTGTTGGACCATTGCATGCCATAGGATGAGGAAGTTTTGTCTTGTCCCTTTACCATGCTATAGCACAAATATAGTAGAAAAAGAAATGTTACAAAAAAATTCTCAAATATGGGGGTAAGGTGATCAAGCAGCAGTGGATTTAGCTAACGTATCCCAAGGTCCTGGGTTCAAAGCCTGGCGAAGGCAAGGATTTTTTCAGGGGTCTGGAGGGTTTCTTTGAGCCGGACCAGCTCTGATGGGTAACTGCCATTATTAATTTAAACCCTCATTTTAAAATTTCTAAAAAAATCTACAGACATCATTTTGAACATTAAAAAACATCAACATTGACCATTATCTTATTATCATAAATTTTTCTTGTTAAAAGATCAATATGACATGGAGGTACATAGATTACAAACAAAATTTATATCAGAACAAAGTGTCAACATGGAGGCAGTATTGACATAAGGCTCTCAATGTTTTAATCTGGTCCCATACAGATCACGCCCCTGTATGAGTGTGTTTGTGTGCTGACAAAACAATGAGCATAAATGTATGTGTGTGTGTCTGTTTGCTGTTTTGTTGTTACCTTGCCAGCCAAGTAAACAACTCTGATGTCAGGGTCATAGTAAGGTAACAGGATGCCACTGGAGCAGTCCAGGTCTGTGATGGTCAAAGCCGGGCCCATCTTTCTCTGTGGGAGGGGAGAGAATCAACAGTTCGAAAATGTTTTTTTTCAGACAAGGGAGATAACACTCATGAGAAGATTACAGGAATAACACAATTATTTTATAAAATTAGCCTTTATGCCCAATCATTCAAAATATGTTATAGTTTTTTGTAAAGCTATGTCAAAAAAAAATTGTGTAACCAATATACAGACAACTCATATAGGATAGTCATTTTTTGCATATTATATGTATGTATATAAAGTAGACTGTGTGTGTAGATTCCGATCCTCATTGGTTAATCTCGCTTCCAGTATGTATCCTCCCTAGCTGAGTGGTTAGCGTATCTGACTGCCATACGGGCCACCTGGGTTTGATTCTTCACTAAGTTTTTTTTCTAATTTTTAAAATATATTTCCATTAATATTACTTTTTTTTAAAGATTGTTAAGAATTTCAGGACTTAAATCTTTCCTAAAATCTTTTCTGTAAGTAAAATTTAATAATTATATTTTAGATGCATGCAGGAGACAGGATAATTTAATCTTTTTGTTAAATAAAAAGACATATCTATTTTTAACCCAATTGCAATATTTATTTTAAATTACTTTCCTAAATGTTTTCAGTAAATAATAATTTAGCTTGTATATATATTTATATATATCAGCAGTTTTTTTTTAAATATTTATCGCAAGATCTACAATGCTACTACAATGGACACCTAATTATTGACATAACAAATCTTATTTTCTCATTAACTTAGCAACAGCATGTCCCATTAAGTCTTACATTTTCTAGTTTAATTTAAACAAACAAGTCAAAATTGTAAATTTTATAGAGAACATAAATAATAAAAAATTGCCCAATAGAAATAATCTCTAAGAGTACAATTATTTTTTGGATTTAACAAAAAAATTTTTTTTATTGTAAACTTGTTTTGAATTTAGTGATATGTTTACAGTAAATACACCCCCTCCCCTGCCCAGTGGACAGCAATTCATGGTCAATGGTGGATGTACACCAAGGAGACATGCTGAGTTGTCTAATGTGTTTAGTAGTACCCACACAGTAGCTCACATTTGAAAAACAACTGTACAATCCATCAATCTGAAAATTTGGCAAATCCTAAAATGCCTCGTACTGAAAAGTAGGTTTCTCTTACCACATCCCACAATGCATACTGTCGATCGCTGTTCCTCGAAAAGCCAGTTGTGAACACCTGGTTGTCAGATACAAACACGATTTTTGACGTCTTTGTGCTGAGGTGGCCTTCCGTCTCCTGAAAACATGAACATGCCATTGTCAATACGTGAGGCCATATTTTAATAACACTGATAATTCAAACAGAAATATCATATTTTAATTTCTTCCATACTGAATATATATATAGTAGTAGCCTGTGTGTGTTTGGGTTATTTAAAGACAGGTGACATTATTGTCTCATATCTTACTTTTGTAATCCCTTAATCCTGTGGTTTCTATAACGTAGTGATTAGTGTCCTTGACTGGTATGCGGACGACCTGGGTTTGATTCCCCACAGATAGATTTTTTTTTTTTCAACTTTTTGAACAATTTCCATTAATATTACTTTTTTTTTTAAAGGTTGTAAGGTTTTTAGGACTAAAATCTAATAATTTGTATTTAGACGCACGCAGAAGACAGGGGTTTGATTCTCATCCACTATCCGAAAGGCCTAAATTTTTGTTAAATAAAAATACATGCTTTTTTAAGACCTACCGTATATACTCGCGTATAAGTCGCACTTTTTTTACCGAAAATTTCGACAAAAAGTAGGGGTGCGACTTATACACCCAACACTGTTTTTAAAAAGTTCGAAAAACATCACTACTCTGTCATAAAGTTTCTTACATAACCCGTATAGTTGATTGTAGTGATGTAGAATTACTAGGATATGCCTAGGCCGATATTTTACATTTAGAAAACTTTCGTCTGTGTAAATATTACTATCTCTATATGTAACTGAAATTGAAATGGACAAATATTTTAGTTTTTTCTGACACCCACCCTCTTTTCTTTTGAACTTTTGGGCCGATTGTATATTGCCGAAACGTAGCGTAAGTTTAAAGGCGGCATTTTTGTAGGCTTATTGAACGCAAATTACAGTATGGAAAGAATCGTAAAGGTATGAAAGCCTGTCTATGTAGGTAGGCCAATAAGCGTAAGATGCGTTTTATTTAGTATTTAAGGTCTAGGCTTATAGGCTATAGCCTACTAATAAGGCAGTGTTGAGCATTCCGATAAGACCGCCTAAGGTCTAGGCGATGTTTCAAAAAGTACGATCGGCAGATGGACGCGCGAAATGTCAATAGTGACAATAGTGTTTTTATTTTTCATTAGTTGCATGTAAGAGTTGAAAAAAAAACACAGCTTATTATTTGTCGATCGCGCAGACGCACTTGAAATCATTACAAACAATGTTAATGGTAATTAGGACACGTATAGCGCGTCATAAATGCCGGCGCCTCCCAGTCTCCAGTCTAGGCGACATTGAGTCTAATGACGTACTTCAAAGACTTTTTTTATGTGTAGGATAGGAACTTGTGTAGGGAAAGACTTGATGAAGAAACACATACCTTACTTTCCCATCTCACTAATGTCTATAGGCCTATTGATCGGTTGTTTAAAATAAATGAAGCCCTGCCTTTATTCGATTATGTTTGCCTTATGCACAATTAAAACCATTTTTTAAGGAAAGTTTCCAAACTAAGGTGAATATTTAGTAACTTTTATGTTTAAAAGTTATGCATTTTTTAGATATTAAAAATTATATTTTAAATTTCTATTTAAATTTTCCCCAGGCAAAATTTAGCTTGTACTGAATAATTATTATTGTTGCACCCTACGCTTATCAAGGGTTTGAGTCTAGCATAAAGCAGTGTAGATAAGTAACGTATCCCTGTCAGACCAATTTGACCAAGAGTGCCAGTAAAGTTGCATTCAACAGTTTCTTTGGTCACGGCATACAAGGCTATTGTGTGGCCAGTACAATTCCAGATACCTTTACTTTTTTCCAACTAAAGTGAGGCACCCACCAGGGTTGGGTTAGGCTCAATGAAACCCTTAAGACCCATGATAAGAATCTTAGCCTTTACCAAGATTTGAACCCAGGACCTTAGGAACAACAATCCGTGCGTACTGCCTTTAGACCAATTGTTAGTGCCCATATTATTCTTACTATGGTAGCGTGGTATGGGCATCACAACATTTATTTCATTAGGCTGTAATTATAATTCAAATCCAACTTGCAACCATTTCGTTTCATTCACTAATTCAGCCTACAACTTGATAGTGATCAAATAACAATGACACAATGTATTCTTTACTTACTTCAATGTTTTATTGAACAATATAAACACATATATCAATTGACATATTATATGATGATTTAGGAATGCACATCCAAATTTATAATATAATAACTTCTTAGTATTTTAATTTTATTTAACTTGACTCAAATGTTTTACACCGTGGTTCTCGGTGGAAGTCAAAACTTAACTTAGCAGACGATCACCTTCACCTTTCTAACAAAAACTTAATCTTTTTTATAGAAGAAATTTTTACAATATTATTTAGTGCACTGACATATATATAATATTTAATAACCGATACTAGATAATTAATATAACAAAATGTAATTGTCTTAATATAATTATCAAATCAATTAACCAATTAATATAATTATTATCTTGGGAAAGGCAATATCTACACCAATGTTCCCCATAAAGAGGTTTATAGTGGGTTTTTTTTTTTTTGAATATGTAATTACTTATGTATAATCAGCACAATGGATTAAATATGTTTAATAAATCATGCTCACACACAGTTACTAGTGAGTGTAACTTTTGCCAACCATTGCACAGTAGAACTGATCTTTATTTATAGATAACTTACTGTTACAACTTTTGCCAGCCGTGGGTCCATAATACGGATCTTCTTATCTTTGCAAGTGGAAGCTATGAGGCTACCATCCCTGCCCCAGCAAGCTGAGTAGATGGTGTCATTGTGGCAGCTGATAGAGTTGATCGGCTCTGCTTGTTCCACGTTCCACACCATTATCTGCGAGGACAAGAGAAAAACCAAGAAATTGACTAATGCCAAAATGACAACTTTTATAGATAAGAGGCTGAGAAACACTAATGCTAAAATGACAACTTTTATAGATAAATCATAAGTAACCCTTAGTTAACTAGTTGCCTGTACTAGAAGTTAGAAACCCACATTACCTGAACTAAAAGCTAGAAAATTTGTGCAAAATAAATAATATTTGAACCAAGAATGTAAAGCTAAAAGTAAATAGGTAATTATCCCTTTCTTTCAGAGCAATTTGAGTTATAGGGCAAGTGAAGCAGCATTCACAGCAAGGACAAAGGTGACAGGAGTTGAAGAGGTTTTAACAAGATTAAAAGGACTAGCTAAACATCGTCAAGGCCCTATATTCAACCAAGAAGGACTTACAGGATATTTCCAATGGGGGCTAACCTTCTAGGTGACAAACATTTACCAAATTATTTGACAAATTCAATACAGATTTTTTTCCTATTTCAGGGAGGGGGGGGGGAAGGGTTAGACCTCCTCAAGGCTATACCCCTGAAGGTCACAGAAACTAGTGAAAGCTACTTCACTATAGATCGAATTGGTCTAAGAGGTATTCTAAACAACTTGTAAATCAACTAGTGAAAGCTACTTCACTATAGATCGAATTGGTCTAAGAGGTATTCTAAACAACTTGTAAATCAACTAGTGAAAGCTACTTCACTATAGATCGAATTGGTTTAAGAGATATTCTAAACAACTTGTAAATCAACTAGTGAAAGCTACTTCACTATAGATCGAATTGGTTTAAGAGGTATTCTAAACAACTTGTAAATCAACTAGTGAAAGCTACTTCACTATAGATCGAATTGGTCTAAGAGATATTCTAAACAACTTGTAAATCAACTAGTGAAAGCTACTTCACTATAGATCGAATTGGTCTAAGAGGTATTCTAAACAACTTGTAAATCAACTAGTGAAAGCTACTTCACTATAGATCGAATTGGTCTAAGAGATATTCTAAACAACTTGTAAATCAACTAGTGAAAGCTACTTCACTATAGATTGAATTGGTTTAAGAGATATTCTAAACAACTTGTAAATCAACTAGTGAAAGCTACTTCACTATAGATCGAATTGGTTTAAGAGGTATTCTAAACAACTTGTAAATCAACTAGTGAAAGCTACTTCACTATAGATCGAATTGGTCTAAGAGATATTCTAAACAACTTGTAAATCAACTAGTGAAAGCTACTTCACTATAGATCGAATTGGTCTAAGAGGTATTCTAAACAACTTGTAAATCAACTAGTGAAAGCTACTTCACTATAGATCGAATTGGTTTAAGAGGTATTCTAAACAACTTGTAAATCAACTAGTGAAAGCTACTTCACTATAGATCGAATTGGTCTAAGAGGTATTCTAAACAACTTGTAAATCAACTAGTGAAAGCTACTTCACTATAGATCGAATTGGTCTAAGAGATATTCTAAACAACTTGTAAATTAACTAGTGAAAGCTACTTCACTATAGATCGAATTGGTCTAAGAGTTTTTCTAAACAACTTGTAAATTAACTAGTGAAAGCTACTTCACTATAGATCGAATTGGTCTAAGAGGTTTTCTAAACAACTTGTAAATCAACTAGTGAAAGCTACTTCACTATAGATCGAATTGGTTTAAGAGGTATTCTAAACAACTTGTAAATCAACTAGTGAAAGCTACTTCACTATAGATCGAATTGGTCTAAGAGGTATTCTAAACAACTTGTAAATCAACCCATCTATTGCAGGACGGACATTTGATTTGAGTGGATGCTCGGCAAAATCTAAGACAAAGCAACATCTCCCACCACTGACCACACCTCGTGTCTGATCATGCCGGTCCGCACAATTCTAACCAGAATTTATTATAATTTTTTTTTTTACGTAACAGGCAGACGATACCAATGGAAACCAACCTTGAAGTCAAATCCAACAGACATGAGAACATTGGCGGCAGATGTGTGCCAGTCTACATAGGCTATCCTCCTCGAATGGCCGTGAAGATCCGCTGACCAGTCTGTCAGCGTTCCGAGAAGACCAGATTCTGGGATAGTCCATATTTTAACCTGCAAGTAGATAAACATTAAATATACTGACGCCATTTTAATACAGCAAGATACTTTGCATCTGTTATAAATTCTTTGGTTCAAGAAAAAATAATATTTCTCTCTATATATAAGAAAATATACATGTCCATAGTCTATTTTCACATTCAGCATTTTTCTCTGTCATATGTGACCCATTCCCATAAAAGGAGACAAAAGTCGCAAACACCAATTTGCGCTTCAAGCGTTTTTGTATTATTATTATATTATTGTAATTACTAGATTAGCAATTTCTAAATTGTAATTTCTAAGGTTTTTTTTAGTTTTTTCTACTTAAAAATATTTTAATAAATTATTTTGATCAACAGGTGTTTTATAATTCAGTACAATTTCATAAAAAATTTGACATATTTAACCTATTGTTTTGTACAAAAACTTTGACAGTACCCCATAATATTATATATCATTGGAAATGGGAGACTCTCCAGGATTGTTTGTGATCACTATTTATTTATAGAAACTAATGAGAAAATATTTAAACTTAAAAGTTTAAGATTAACAATCTCTTTTCACATTTTACAATGCATAAACTTTAAAACGTTTTTTCTCAAAACTCTAGGTTTTATGTCTAACTAGTTCAGAGTGGCATAGAAAAATGAAATATTGACGTATAATAATATGTTTGGTATTAAAATAAAGCCTATCCAATGCCCGTTCCACAGATATATAAATCTTTAAATGTTTGGAAAAACACGTATGTCTCCTTTTGTGTGAAGGGGTCACATATTATGAGCATTTATATTTTTTTTTTGTATCAATATCAGAATTTTAAAAGTTTGTAATAACATGAAAAACAAAAAGACTAATTTTAACCAAAAATTTATAGTTACTCATTTGTATAAAAATAGCATTGTGAGAATACTTTTCTTACAGGATTGACACATATTTTAAATACTCCATCAATGTTAAGAAATAGACTTACTACACAAACTACATAGGCCCATATAAACCAGATACATTTTTGTATAATTTTAAAATGTAGCTTTACATTTTTTTGTCTGACTGTGTTATAAGCTTCACTCTCTTTTACATTAATCTTTTTTAAATACTTTTTTAATATGATTAGCAACTAAACAGGCCGATACAGTAGTAATGCTCTCCACAAATTTGTGATTTCATAATCTGTAACATTAAAAATTGTATCATTAATACGGGCAGGTCTGCAATGTATATGTCTTTGTTTTTTATCTCACTTCATTGAGCCTTATCTCTCATTTCATTTGTTTCTTACAATAAGCTATTTCATTACAGTTGTATCCCTGCATCATCACATTTCTGTTGAAATCTCCGGCTTTATCATTAGATCTTATGACAACTTCACACGGTACATACCATGCATAGATAGATTTCTTTGCTATGTTATTCCGTTACCAGTTCACGTGCATCTAAGCTACTTACTGTTGTGTCATCAGACCCAGAGGCAATAACGCAATCATTGAAGGGGTTCCATTTGATGTCAAGCACTGCCCCGGCGTGGCCGCACACCTTTGGACAATTGATATCCACCCTTCCAGGCTGGAAAAGACAATCATAATACGTAATCATCATAACCACAAAAAGTGTTCTTCTATAAATGTTTCTTCTACATCAAATCAGAAAACACCTTGCATTTACAAAATGTTTCTTTTATATCAAATAAGAAAAACATCCCAAGAAATACATGGAGGCGTGACCTGGAAGCCGAAACCACCAAGATAGGCTTCAGCTGGAACTAGTTAGAGAGGATGGTCCAGGATAGGAGAATTTGGAGAACTGTTGTTGGTGACCCATACTCTGACAGGGGTTGACGGGCGTAAGTAAGTATGTAAGTAAGAAAAACATCTTGCATTTACAAAATGTTTCTTTTTTAACAAATAAGAAAAACACCTTGCATTTAGAAAATGTTTCTTTTCTATTAAATAAGAAAAACACCTTGCATTTAGAAAATGTTTCTTTTCTATTAAATAAGAAAAACACCTTGCAATTACAAAATGTTTCTTTTCTATCAAACAAGAAAAACACCTTGCATTTAGAAAATGTTTCTTTTCTATTAAATAAGAAAAACACCTTGCAATTACAAATGTTTCTTTTCTATCAAACAAGGAAAAACACCTTGCATTTAGAAAATGTTTCTTTTCTATCAAATAGGGCGTTTGCAATCACGTGACAAAAAGCACGTGATTTGTGTTTAATTTGAGTAATGGTGTACAAGTAATAATGGCCGCTGTATTAATAAAGTTTCATATAGGCTCGAGCTTTTTTTAAATGATGTGTTGTGTTTTAAGTCTTATTAAGATTTAAGCTGTATTGTGTATGTTAAATAAAATCGGCTATTTTATTATTATCATAGACATATATCATAGACGATGTGAGCCTATTAGTGACTTGACTAGATAGCCTATTCACCAACACTATCACTTGACATCGTAGCCTAGCCTACGAAACATTAAAAGTGTAGGCCTATAAAGTAAAATTGAAAGTGTAAATAGGTCTAGCCGGCCCTAGCCTAATTACATTAATCAATTAATCTACAGTACTACTATTTACCTCCTTATTTTTTAGTAGGATAGCCAATATTCAGGTGTGAATTTTGCATGATAAAGAACAACTTCACTTTCACCACGTTACATTTGTACCTCAAGTGGGTTCTTATATTTACACAAATACGTCACTAAAAACCTAAGCCACGCCCAACGAGAACGCTCTATTACAAAAAACCTTACAACATTACTTTGCCACTCTGCTACCGTGACCCAAGACATGATGGTGCTTTTAATTTGTATCGGCAAAGCAGCATGTCCCATTCAAGGGGTGCATCAGCATTGAACTAGAAGAATTCCACTTAGCAACCAAAAAGGTCTCAAAATCATGCAGTAGAGCACCTACTTTATATATATAGTAGAGCAGTAGAGCACCTACTTTATATATATAGTAGAGCAGTGGAGCACCTACTTTATATATATAGTAGAGCAGTAGAGCACCTACTTTATATATATAGTAGAGCAGTAGAGCACCTACTTTATATATGTAGTAGAGCAGTAGAGCACCTACTTTATATATGTAGTAGAGCAGTAGAGCACCTACTTTATATATATAGTAGAGCAGTAGAGCCCCTACTTTATATATGTAGTAGAGCAGTAGAGCACCTACTTTATATATATAGTAGAGCAGTAGAGCACCTACTTTATATATATAGTAGAGCACCTACTTTATATATATAGTAGAGCAGTAGAGCACCTACTTTATATATATAGTAGAGCAGTAGAGACACCCTCTTTCCTTTGATCTCTTCTGGGAACTGAATTGCACTATGTACTATGCACTATGCAATATGTACTATGCATTAACACAAAGTTCCGGATCGATATAAGGAATGAGTGAGCCCAGCCTGCAGTACAATTGTGAGTTCTAGTCTGGTCTTAAAACCCAGAGTTAAACCAGAGGGAATGAGTGAGCCCAGCCTGCAGTACAATTGTGAGTTCTAGTCTGGTCTTAAAACCCGGAGTTAAACCAGAAGGAATGAGTGAGCCCAGCCTGCAGTACAATGGTGAGTTCTAGTCTGGTCTTAAAACCCGGAGTTAAACCAGAGGGAATGAGTGAGCCCAGCCTGCAGTACAATTGTGAGTTCTAGTCTGGTCTTAAAACCCAGAGTTAATCCAGAGGGAATGAGTGAGCCCAGCCTGCAGTACAATTGTGAGTTCTAGTTTGGTCTTAAAACCCAGAGTTAAACCAGAGGGAATGAGTGAGCCCAGCCTGCAGTACAATTGTGAGTTCTAGTCTGGTCTTAAAACCCGGAGTTAAACCAGAGAGCTAATAGAAAAATATCACTAACCCTGTTCACATCCAGAATGGCAAAGGCACCCCCGCCAGAGCTCTCTGTGACGACAGCCAAAAATCTGGGATTGACGCTGCAAAAATTGCTGTCGTGTGTGTTCCTCGTGATTCTCACATTTTCAAACGTCTGCTCTCTTCTGCACTGGGCACCAAAGACGTGACGAAATTTGGACGCTCTAAGTTTGAGGGACATGGTTTCTCGTTCAATGGGGAGGGAATTTCTTTTTAAATCTTATTCCGACGTTCCAAGCGGTTTCAATATTCCCTAATTGAAAAAGAAAAGATTACATGTCTATCAATTTCAGATTGTTTACATACAACAGTAAAACTTACAGTTATATTATTATTGCCGTAAAATCTCAAGTAAAGCTGCACATTTTTTATAAACTTTTTAAATCTGAGACAAGGATGCGACTTATACACATAAAAAAAAATGGTGTTTTTTCTAGGTTCGGATATCAACTGAAATTGACAATGTAGGCTACCTAAAAAAAAAGAAAATCTTGAAATTTAATTGACTGTTGCAAAAAAATATATTTTTATCAATGTGTTTTATTTTAACAACTAAATTCAACGAAATAACTGTCATTACAGACCTTTTAAATCTATAGTTTGGCATTCCCCTGACGTTTTTATGTGACCCGCTGAAGTCAAACAAAGCCACCATTTTATCATGCATTTTACATCTAGGCCTTATGACATATAATGTGGCTAATATTTGAACTGCCATACAACAAATGAATAAAATTCACAAACAGCAAAACAAAAAAAAATATGTATCAAGAAATAATACTGATTTACCAAACAGATTCTTATTGTGGGCTATTCATGAAATTAAATTTTACTTGCATTTCGACTTACAATTTATACCTGCGGCTTATACACAAGTGAGGCTTATACTTGAGTTTTTACAGAATATTAGCCATTACTTTTGACCTATAAAAGATTCTAGCTATATATAACCTAAGAGATCTACTTACCAATACCATAATAAGTGGACTAGAAGGTAGTCAAGTTCTATTCAACAAATGTGTCTAAAACAAGATAAATGGACAAATGTATGAATAAACAGTGCTTTTATGTTGGTTTGCTAAGAATAAAATGATATTAATACATCATGGTACCAGAATTTCAATAGCCAACAATGTTCATTTGTTATTTCTGCACTGCATTGATACACTGCAACGTATCAGCAAAATATCAGCTGGAAGTTTTTGCTTACTGGCTACTGGCTAAACTTATCATTTGCAAAGACGCCATTAAAAGAGAAGCCTAATGTCTACTATTGTATTTTTATAAAGGTTTTAAATGATATTAAGTTGTGTTTGATTTTCTGACTTGTTCAGACAACATATTCCATGGTTGAATGCCACACTAGGAAAAAAAAAGAGTATGGATCTCACACATTGTTGGAATTCATTTTATCACAAAAGAATCAATTTCATTTAAAACTTACAAGGCAAATTTTTATTGGAAGGCAAAAGGTACCCTACTTTATTAAAAAGTAACAGACCCGGATTTAACACACATGCCAGAAAATCATATTATCTTAACAAACCTAATAGATACTTAGTTAGAACTTAGGCTCATTTTTTAGGCACAGTTACTATTTTGTAGCCCCAGTTGACAAGAACTTTGAATTAGAGACCGACCGATATTCTGCTTCGTTTTCCGCGCCGAAAATAGGCAAAAAACTTTTTTCGGCATGTTTTCGGTTTCGGCCGAAGCCAAAAGGTTAGTTTTCGATTTGTTTACGGTTTTGGCCGAAACTGATATTGACTTTTGGTCATCAGCCGAATATCTATTTTAACTTTCAAAATTCATAATGCTATGATATTGCTGCATCTAGTACTCTGCTTATTGATACTTTCATTTAGTTAAACTGTTGTGAATTAATCTGTGTGAAGTAGGGATGTTAAACGAAAACCGGATTTCGGGAGGAAATCATTCATAACGGTGTCCCAGGATTTATTTATCTTTTTATCTGAAGAAATATTTTTAAACCCTGTTTGATTAGCACAAAACAATTCCTTAACATTATATTCCTTGCAAACTCTCGTTTGTCAGAAATGAATTATAGTTGTTTTTGTTTTTTTTCAATTTCCGAATATTGAATGTGAATTTGCACATACAACAGCAAATGCAGATGTTAATGCTTGTCTTCGGCACAGTCATTTGATCTACGTATTCGGGAAGAAAAAACTGGAATTTCCCCACTGGTGCTAAACGCTTTTTTAACAGACAAACAGACTGATAGATGTAAGGTTGCGAGATACTTGGACTTCAAAAGGAGGTCACAGAGTGACAAAAAGAATGACATTTTTAGTGTTTCACAATCCACAATCAGTTCAGTTTTATTACATTAGCTGCCAATAATTGTATATTAGTAGAACTGACCCTACATTTTATTTAATGTAGACTGAAAAGCAACTTGGGCAATTAAAAAAACAACTTTGCAGCCCATGTAAGGTTGTTTTCAAAAACTGTTAATTTTCTTGCCGGACGTCTGTCAACCCTAGATAGATGTTTCTGGGATTTATTCATATTCTACAAATATTTTTTTAATGTGTGTAACATATAATAGATCTAACATCCACTGATATATATTATAATTATAAAGGTCTAAAATCATGACACTACAGCATTTGACTTCTGCCAGTCCAAAATCAACTTTTTTAAAAAAAAGATTTCACCACGTTACAAGGATCAATGGTCCTTCATATTATTTTTTTAGTGTAGTATAATCAATGCAAATTTGCCTTTTCCAAACTATAACTTACTTTGCCCGGGGGTGGAGAGGGAGAACCGAAAATGGGTAGAAAAATCAGATATTTACAACTGAAAATGGGTTTTGAGAAAGAAAAAGGATATTAACATCCCTAATGTGAGGTAGACGACTGAAGTTAATAATAACGGATTATTTCATCACTCCAAAGAATGGTTTACTCAAATAGAGTGCTCATAAACTGGTTAATATTACACATAATTGTGCAGTCTTTTGAAATCATTTGTTTTGCATTTTTGGTTTATTTTTCGGTTTCGGACGAAGTTGTAGTTAAACTTTTGGTTTCGGTTTCGGGCGAAAGTCAATGTATAATATTCGGTATGGTTTCGTTTTCGGCCGAAACTAAAAATTTGGTTTCGGTCGATCTCTACTTTGAATGACAAGTCTATCTACTATCTAGCTTAAAAGCTATTTGGATCTTTAATATACTTTAATAAATCATAAAATAAATGTATTTAATTAAAATACATCCTTTTGTAGTATAAAATTTAATAAGGAATGAAATAGTCTTTGGTGATTATTGACTTATTAAAAAAGTCTTGTTCCATTTTGTTAGCCTCTATATATTTGTTCTTCAGAATTTGTTACTGTTTCTTTTTAAAGTAAGTAAGAATGTCTTTTGAAACATAGGATAGAACATAGGCTACTAACATAGGCCCTACTTAACTTATAATTATAATTAAGCTATAAATTAAAAGCTATAACTATAATAATAAAGGTTAAGATTTCTGAGCTAATAATTCAGACTAATACTACTAATTAGTAGTAATAGTAATAGTTTTATAAATTTCATCAGTTCAAAAGTAAAAAAAATAATTTTAATTTAAGTCAATCACTAAAAACTCTTGGTGTTTATAACATCATAGCAGAATCCAATGCCCATCAGAATCAATCAATCATAGCATAGGCTACTCATACAAATTATAAAGTCAATTTAAGTTTAAGAATGACTAAAACAGTAAATCTGAGTAAAAATGACAATGTTGTCATTGTTGTGTGATTAAAACTATAAAACATTTATATTTAATAAAACACACTGAATCAAATTAATTAGGCGGGGTCTAATTACCAATACTAATACTATTCGAACTGGACTAAGAGAAGAGCCGATGAAAAGATTATTAGGCTAAACTTAATTTAAGTTTAGGCCTAATTTAAAGTAGGTCTAAATTAAAGACAGGAGTCAGACTCAGTCACAGTCAGTCTCAGGAGAGACGACGAATAATCCGAATACAATTTAATTTAAAGTGCATATAGACTAAGTTAACGGAAACATACACAAATAAAGTCATGGTAATTGTATTTCGTTATTAACGTTAACCATGTATAAACAGCTTGCTTAGAATCGTTTTATTTTTTAAAAAGACAAATACTTAGTCTCTGTTGGATTCCGTCACCTCTCCCCAAGTTATCATGCCGCCATCTTGGACAATGTCACGTGACCAGCTATTATTTGATTGTATGCCTAGGTCTACTGTCCTAAACTTACATCCAAAAATGGGAAACGCCCAGAGAGAGATATGCTAGAAATAAACAAACCCGGCTCATTTCATTATTACATGGGTATCGTCACGTAGGGTCGATGCGGCAACTCAAGTGATTCTCCAGACATTCACATTTTAAATAAAGAAACTTCATTCATTAATAAAATGCATTAAATGCCCGCATGATCACACACATTTATCATTTATTGTAAATGCTTGGCGTCGTAAACATGATAAAGATTGCGATGCGCGTGGCTTAGCTCTTGACATTGTTAGACGTTCTAAAGACGCTCTAAATGATGGGCTAGCTCCACCGGCCTAGTCTTTTATTCATTTATATTTTTTGTAAAGTGTAACTGTCTTTAAAATACAACCGAGAGCTCTGCCTCTGGACAAGGCCAGATTACAAAAGCACCCCTCAAGGGCTTGTTCTAAGAACGAAACGGGCTTTGAGGAGGGGGACAGAAAATTCTGAGCAAATGTATTAACAATACTATAAAATTTCAACTCTTATTTATCTAATTAGCATCATGGGATTCATAATTTGCGTGGACACACAGCATACGAGGTGATTGTGTGGCCAGCGCATTATACTTTATCCAAACAATAACCAGGTGGCCACCAGAGATGGGTAGACTCAGGGACATCCGTCGGACCCGGGAAATAGGCTTTGGAATAGGAGTTTGGAGAGTCTGTACAACTTTTTATTAAAGAAAAAAGCCCAAGCTACCACAGCTGGACAATGCCATCCCCTGTTACATCAAAATTGATCATAGGGCTAGTGAAGCAGCGATCACCAGTTTCTGTGGCCACAGCATACTAGGTGATAGTGTGGCCAGCACTATGCACAGCAACCTTCATTTTACTACAACTAAGGTCAGGTACCCATCAGAGCTGGGTGGACTCGGGGACACCCTCCAGATCCGGGAGAAAAATCCTAGCCTGCACCAGGATTCGAACCCAGGACCGTTGGTACACCAGTCGAACGCGCTGACACTCGGTCACTGTTCCCGCAGTCTGCTATAACAGATCATTTAATTTACATATAGCGTGATATAGCCCGGACATGCTAATGAAAACGATTTATCATTGCCCACCACCTGCCCTTCAATTTCTATAAATTGGTTTTCATCCAGTTTTCCTCAATGTACCATCTCTTTATAAACCAATGTCCTGTCAGTAGCCAAAGTCCGACAAAACACATTCTACTACTTCTGAATTTTACTACTTAAATTTTCCCTTACAGTTTGGACTGCATGGTGGCACCTTGATGCCAGATCCTGCTTTCAGGCCTATTTGTGGAGTGGGCAAGGTTGCAGGATATGCTCTGGATTTTGTAGTCCAGTTCCCACAAGGACACTAATGCACAGACGGTAGTCTGCTCGTATCTGGGGAGGTATGGCCAGTCATAGTTTGCTGTCAGATTTGTTGTTCTATACGTTTTTATGACCTTTGCGGTAGGAGATATGGTTGTCATGCTGTGAGTGTAAGACATCACTTCTAAGCCTGGCTAGCCCATTAGGGATTATATTTGCTCAACCCCTAGGCTTACCTACTCTGCAGTGAGCAGGTTATCCGTCTAAACACCATAAATAGTGAAGTTAGAGAAATAAAAAAAAACGAACAAAAATAATTTATTGATCAAAGAAATTTTATTTTCTGATCAAAGATTGTAAAATTATGAACAAATCTACATATTTTGTTTTTGATTCACTTCAAAAAAAAGTTTCTTCTAAAATCCTGTAAATGTTATCAATATATTTATAAGTTGTCTACAAAACAACAACAACTAAAAAGAAAAACAAAAAGTAACAATTTTAAAGTATGTTGGTTTTCAAATATAACTTGAGTGTAATTGTAATAGAGAATGTTTTAAATGTAAAAATTCATTGGCTAATTAACAACTACATATACTTGTGTATGACTAAGTCTGCCACACTGATCTATATATATACATCATTGGATGGACTTTCCATTGACTCACAATGATTATATTTACTACAAGCTACATTGCCCGGCGTTGCCCGGGTGAAAAAAAAGGACTGTCTGGGGTGCAGATAACAAATTTATAAACTACACTTACTGAATACTTTTAGGAAAGTAAATAAATATTGTAATAGGGTAAAAAAAATAGTCAAATATTTTTATTTAACAAAATCTATATTGCCTATAGATTTACAATGTCTTTTGTTTTTAAAAGTTTGAAAAATTAATTGTCGAAAAAAAAAAGTATAGTCTAACTGGAGAATCGAACCCTGGTCGCCCGTATAGCAGTCCACCACGTTTACCACTGAGCTATCGAAGACACATGTCCGATGTGAAAAATTATTAGACGGGGTATATTGGGCTAGGCCTAGATAGGTCAGTGACACACGTGTTTTCAAATTGACCAATGGGGATCCTCGCGGGGCTTAACACTGTCTTTTTATATATATAGATATAACAAACTATTTGAATTATATATTTTTTAAACAAATATTGTACTCTATATGTTTACTCCTGTTGTATAGAACAAATATAGATAGGAATGAATTAATGGAAACATTTTTGAATGGGCTGTAAATGCTAAATTTAAATTTCATTGTTATGTTGCTTGCACTAAATTTTTTGGTAATCCAAGTGTATATATATAGTTCAGTGATCGTCCACCCACACCATACAAATCTAAGAGCCCATTGTGTAGTTGTATAGTTATAGACACCAAGAAGGCTACACAGGACCCAGGAAGAGGTGGATATGTACAGATTTATAACACACACAAAAAAAAATACAGTATAAAGTTAGGGGGGATGGGGGGTTGACTTTGCTGCCATTAGAAACAACTATTTTCTTTAAACTCATGGTCCATTTTAAATTTACAGAATAATGCACACACTCAAGCTATAGGCATGCTCACAATGAATAACAAGGAGTGAGTTGACACGGTTTTTCAAACTTACAACCAAATGAATTTTTTTTATAAAGAAATAACAAGATATAGCATTTGGAGATCAGCGGCTGTCATGATCAGGACTGACCAAAATGGTCTCTAATAATTCAGGTAGTCCACTTTCAAAAGGTTCGAAGTCTATTTTTTTTAGAAAAAAAAAGAATTATCACCACCGTCTTCAAAAATATATTTTTTTATATTTGGATTTTAAGCTCAACCTTCAAATCCTTCTAAATACTCAAATGTATTGGAAAGAAAAAATATGACGTGCATATCAAAAGAAGCTAAATAGCAATGCAAAGTCAATTTCTGTAAAATCAGTTTTTGTTGAATTAGAACCTTTTGCAAGTGGACTACCTAATCTGATCATTGGATACAGGACACAAATATTTATGTAGCTTTTCATCATTTGATTGATACAGGACAAAACGATTCAAAACTTTTGATCATCTGAGTCAGAAGAAATATACATTAGAATTACATGTCATATCATTACATAAAAGATATGAAAAACAAGATGCAAAGATACAATGACAATTTATACCTAAATGTGACCACCAATAAACTAAAAAAACATTTCATGAAAACATTTTGATTTATGGTCTTTTGATATTGTATCAAGAAGATTTCATGAGATTTTTCGGCCATGAAATTAAAAGGGATTGGGCTGCCACCACAACACCCAGACACAATTTACTTTCTCCAACTTGTGTGTCAACCAACCATCACTGGCAAGGTGGGACTCCACAACTGGGGAAAAAAACATCTTTTTCTAAGATTTGAGTTGAAAAACCTTTGGACCATCATTACAATACCTGGCCGCTGGACCATCATTACAATACCCGGCCGCTGGGACATCATTACAATACCCGGCCGCTGGGACATCATTACAATACCCGGCCGCTGGGACATCATTACAATACCCGGCCGCTGGGACATCATTACAATACCCGGCCGCTGGGACATCATTACAATACCCGGCCGCTGGGACATCATTACAATACCCGGCCGCTGGGACATCATTACAATACCCGGACGCTGGACCATCATCACAATACCCGGCAGCTGGACCATCATTACAATACCCGGCCGCTGGGACCATCATTACAATACCCGGCCGCTGGGACCATCAGTGTCAACACTAAACATTAACTAAAGTGAAATAAAAAAGATAATTTAGATTCTCCCTCTTTTAATTTCAAAATGATGAACTAGTGATCTAGACACATAAAAATCATAATTTATGGATTCTACAAATGTAAAGATTTTAATCTTGTTTCCATAATTACAGTTATTACAAGCTTCAATAGTGTTGTTTTTTTTTTTCATTTACACACAGGAGAATAAATTTCTCAAATTATTGCAATTAATAAAATAAATTTAAAAGTTGGATTTAGCTTTTTAGTGTTTTGAAACCATATCAAATATCTGGGTATAGAGATTTTTTTTAAATGCCACAAATCTATTAGTAAAAAGATCCAGTGATTGCAAACCTTTGTGAGTGATGAGAGTAAGTTGTAAGTGACTAGGCCAATAAGCCTTCCTATACCAACAGAATAGACTAGAATACAGCTAAAATGCACAAAAGCACCTAAAACTGGCAATAATTTTAAAACTGTTTGAGGATTGCTTAGTTTAGTTTCATCAACTTCATGGATGCTGACTATACTATAAGGAGATGAAACCAACATGGCAGATTCATTGGAATACTTTTTTTGTACAGAACATTTTTTATAACTTAGTTGTTTATAAACTCATCAAAATACTATACAAATATTCAGTAGGTGGTGATTGGGGGGGGGATATAACATAAATAGAAAAGAAATTGTACAATCAAACATTGAAATCTTTCCAGTAACACTAAGAAATACATTTTGTTTGGGTATATATGAGAACCACAACATCAAGAATTATATTACACACATTGAAAAAAAAACAACAACAACAAAACTATGATGGAATCCTAAGTTAATTAAATCAGTTAAAATCAACATTATATATATACATCAGAAATATTGTCATTGTACATTCAGTCAGACACGCACAAAAAAAAAACAACAATATTTGTTTTGCAGATTTCTTATTGCTTGCTAGGTTGGTGTAAATAGTGCTTTTAAAAAAAATGCTGTATATTCATTAAATATTTGATCATTTGATGAACATCAATTAAAAAATGGTTTTACAGTTGGGCTGAGTTGGAAGTTTAAAAACAAAACAAAACAGCAACACGTGCACATGAAAACTCTGCAAGTCACTGAGACTGACAACACGTGCACATGAAAACTCTGCAAGTCACTGAGACTGACAACACGTGCACATGAAAACTCTGCAAGTCACTGAGACTGACAACACGTGCACATGAAAACTCTGCAAGTCACTGAGACTGACAACACGTGCACATGAAAACTCTGCAAGTCAGTGAGACTGACAACACGTGCACATGAAAACTCTGCAAGTCAGTGAGACTGACAACACGTGCACATGAAAACTCTGCAAGTCACTGAGACTGACAACACGTGCACATGAAAACTCTGCAAGTCAGTGAGACTGACAACACGTGAAAAATACACACTTTTTTTTGTTTGTTTCCTAATTTGTTCACTTTGTAGGAAGTGTCACATTGCATAACATTAACCACACAACCAAGAATACAGATAGAATGAACAAAAGCACCTTCTCATGAACAATAACTGTGACTTAGTTTTTCTCAAGAACAATATCCTTGAGTTAGGTCTTCCCAAAAACAATAACTGTGACTTAGTTTTCTCATTAAAGTGCCAATGGCCACAAAATGATGACAAAAGATCAATGACAACAATTAAACAGAAGTATTTTTAACAAAATGTAAACTGAGACAAAGTGAGAAGTTTTTGCTGGAATCTTTTTGATCACCAAATATATATTGCTCTTGGGCGTGTAAAACATATTAAAAAAAAAACTAAGAAATCCTCACATATTTAACATCACTATATATCATTCTAGAGTATTACATTGAATAAATATCTCTATCTATAATAGATTCAGTGCATATTAATTTGCATACAGTGTTTGAATTTTGTTACACTTTATCATTTATGTTCCTTATTACATAGGTCTTTTTCATGGAAGGTTAAAAAAAAGGTTTAATGATGAATTATTCTTGTACCGTAATTACAATATTCAACAGTTCTTTGCAAGGCAGAGTTTCTTTTTAGTTGCCTAAATAGAGTAACATACAATATAGCTTTACACTTTACAATAAAACACTTTTAACAACCACTTGGTTTATAAAATGACTTTCATTTTACAGAACTTTCAATTCATACGGGGGCAACGTCTCCCAAAAGGCCGGTGGCAACCCCCCGTACCGAACCAGGAAACCAAATTACCTGGACACAACATGAAGAACGAAAGTTCAAAATCTAGGTCAGCTAGTCATTGTCTGCTAGCAACAGACCTTTATCAGATGACAGTTTGTGATATTTCAACAAGATTCAAGCTACAACAATCAAGTATAGACATAACTAGTAATTTTGTGTGGTAATTCAGATCTGTTGTATGTTAACTTATAATCTAGCATTGAAGATTTAAACATCAGTGGGTCACAGAGCCAAAGTATAAAAATAAACTGGGAAACGCTGACAGAGAGGTCAAAGTTCATACAAAAGACTTTTTTTTCCTGTTTTGCAAACAATAGTTGTTTCACTAGGCTATAGACACAATTGTGTTTAAAATAGCCCATGTTGTATACATGTAAATAGTGCTAAAGAAACACAATTTTGTTTAAAATAGTCTATGTTATAATATATGTACATTTTTTGCTACTGTATTGACAAGAGTCATCTATGACAAGATTTATTGAAAATTTAACTCTAGGTAAACACACACCAATCATACAAACAAATCTATCTATCTATATATATAACTATAACTATATATATATAACTATAACTTGTCTGAGAGAGGTTGTGGGACGAGGCTGAACATCTGGCACCCAGTTGGTCTACAGTCATAAAAAGGTTCCAAAAAAGTGGCAGAAATGGTACACATAGCAAGTAAACATTAACAGTTCAATTATATTTTTGTTCATGCAGGCTGACCCACTAGTGTTCCTGGGATTGTCTGATACTCCTGGTCCACCAGTAAGCAGCACTAGATAATGTTATTGCTTCAATCAATGCTCATTCAGCATTAAAACAAACAAAAAGTGTCAATAATAAACAATTCAGATGCAAAACAAAATAAAAGTAATCATTCCTGGTTCCACAATATCATTCACTTATAAATCTTCTATTATTATCATTTACAGACATGCCCTTTTCTCAGAAAAGAATTATAATGTACTGGGTACTAAACACTATCCTATTAAATCTAGTCATGCATTTTGGTAATGAATTTTTTATGGCGTTCTCACTAGTTCAAGCAACCCATTGGATGGGCAAATGCCACGCTGGACTAATAAATTAAAAAAGAGCCTTTTCAAGAGTTTTCTTTCCCATAATGTTCAAATTAATGTTTATTGTTGTTGTATCGTTTAAGTCACAATATATTTTATCATAAATAAATTACAACTTATCTCCTTTATATTATTTCTTTTTAGAGATTTTACATTGGTTCTTTCTTCTACTTAACCTGTGATAATTTAAACATTGGTTCTTTCTTCTACTTAACCTGTGATAATTTAAACATTGGTTCTTTCTTCTACTTAACCTGTGATAATTTAAACATTGGTTCTTTCTTGTACTTAATCTGTGATAATTTAAACATTGGTTCTTTCTTGTACTTAATCTGTGATAATTTAAACATTGGTTCTTTCTTGTACTTAACCTGTGATAATTTAAACATTGGTTCTTTCTTCTACTTAACCTGTGATAATTTAAACATTGGTTCTTTCTTGTACTTAATCTGTGATAATTTAAACATTGGTTCTTTCTTGTACTTAACCTGTGATAATTTAAACATTGGTTCTTTCTTGTACTTAACCTGTGATAATTTAAACATTGGTTCTTTCTTGTACTTAACCTGTGATAATTTAAACAGTTTTGTTGTACATTTTTTACTATTAGCACTTGGCTTCCACAAAAAATAAATAGAAAATATTATTACCACACTACACATTGAATTTTGTAAAATCTTCACACACCACATAAACATAAGTGAGACACCTACAAGGTATTTAACTTGAAATGGAAACCATGAGGAGGTGTACAAAGAATGTTTAGAACATGACCAACTTAGCAGAAAAAATTCACTATCATAGAAGAGTGATGAAGTAGTTTTGAATAAATTGTACTTCTATGTAGATACCAGCCGTCTTACTACATGTTGCTCCCTTATGACTAGATAAACCTACATCTATTTTCTACTCAGGCATTCTATAGCTCAGATAAACATATACAAGTTTCAACCATTGCTATGCTGATACTGGATAGTTCAAGTTACAATCAAGTGAAGCTAACATAAATAAATGTCAAAGAGCATCAATAAATAATATATAAAAACAAGTTACAAAGTTGGTCATAAGTTTAGTTCAACCCACACACCATCACTCATCATCAGGTTGGAAGTCTTTTTGTCATGTTTCAACAAATTAACATAAAAATGCAACAACAAAAAAATGTTTTTTTTAAATTCAATGAGGGATGAGACAAAAAAAACAACAACACAGTCTTTACAATATAAAAAGTGGTAACTATTTTAGTATTTACACAGCACTCAGTAATTGAACAGGATGATGGTAATAAAGCTGCGTCTTCAAATGAAAAGATTTCTTCAAATAACAAAAAAGAGGATTCTCAACATATGTGGATGGAAAGTCTTTAGTTTAAACATTGACTTTGTGTGCCATAAAAGATTTAGAAAAATGATTTCCAAAAAAAAAAAATATTCAGGTTTCTCAATTTTATCCTGAATGACATAGATACAAAAAAAAATGTCTGTTAACAAAATCTCATTAAAAAAAACTAACAACTGAAGTTTTGATTTTATAACAATATTGGTTGAATGGAATTTAAATATGTTTTTCTTTTTGTAGCATTAATAACTGTAATGGTCACAAACTTGTTGTTATATATACAAAACTTTCTACCAGTCAACAAACAAAATGATTCAATTAGGATTCAATTATTAAAGCTTTCTTTTTTAAAAGTTAAAAACTTTATTTAAACTGTACAAATAAATAATATGAGGTTTTGGCTTCCTGCTGTGTTTCACTGACATTTTTCATTTTACTCTCAACAACAAAACTTTAAACAACTTCTCCTCAATGCATAAATATGGCTGCAATTTTATCTTTTGCTTTAGTTTGCTGTTTTTTTTGTTAAACAATGACATTATAGAAAAAAAAATTATTGCATATATTATATTTAAAAAAAAAACACTTCAAAATTAAAAATGAAAACACTAGAATTGGTAGAAACCTTTTTTTTTTCCAATTGTAATTTCATAATTGCAGTAGAAAAGAGAGCAATTTGTTAAAAAAAACAAAATGAGAAAATATTCACATCAATAGTCTGTGGACAATCTTAGTTACTATTGGACTAGCTAACACTTTTTTCAATACAAATTTGGGAGCACTGGTAATGTGCATCAAATATTTTCACAAACGTCAAAATGTCACAAGTACAAAAGTGTACCAAAAATTCCAAAAAAGAATACAATTTCATTTAAGTACAATGCACTGATGTAAAAAAAAATTAGAATAAAAAAAAATGTACTATACACCAAAAGAAGGACAATAGACCAATTTGACTGATGTGCTCCAGAGCAATCTAAGCACAAAAATGACTTTTTGCCAATTTATATATTATAAGGCTGAAAATGGGTTTAAAAAAAGGTCAAAAATGAACCTAGAGACAAAATTGTGTATTGCACCCGAAAAAAAAATTCATTAGAATCAGTTTATCAAATAAATAATGCAATGATTGCATAAGGAACTCTAAGACTAGCTAGCTACAGTGTTTACACTGATATAACAGGGAACAATAAAACATTACAAAAAAAAGGTTTTGCTTTCTTTATACAAAACAAATAAAGTTATTGCACCATCAAAGAGTGTGAAATATTTTCAGAACCATCTGTGAAGGAAGAGATCTAATGCCTGTTGAAAAAATCTAGAATTGAGGTCTGCCGAGGAGCAATGATGGCCTGCTTCTCGATGAAGTCCTCCAGCTGGTTCAGACATCCAAACATCTCCACAGCTTCACTTGCGGACGTGGCAGTCAGCTCCACGTACTTGCGGAGCAGCAGCAGCGAGTCGTGGGCCTGGCGCAGGGAGGGTGGAGTGAACGGTTCCTCCGGCTCTTTCACTTCCACCGTGATGGTGCAGCCGGGGGCTCCGTTTGAGGGCCGAGGATTTCCAGAATCTTTAGCTGCACAGGGTGTTGTTAGTACTGAAACATCTGAGGTTAGACGCCCAAAACTATCCAGACCTATAGATTCGCTTTTGCGAATGACGGAATTAAGCAAGGAAGAATGAAACGAACTGTTGGGGCCATTGCATGTTATAG
Organism: Anisus vortex; assembly: GCA_949126835.1. Taxonomy (NCBI): domain Eukaryota; kingdom Metazoa; phylum Mollusca; class Gastropoda; family Planorbidae; genus Anisus; species Anisus vortex. The sequence continues at coordinate 2,041,394 of OX421509.1, forward strand.
AGGTATTGCAGTTAGAAGCGTTTTCTCGCATGGGAGTAGCGGAAGAGGACAGAACGGGGCTTGTGGACGTGGAAGTTGTCAGAGATGCGCAGTTGGGTGTCCCGGGTGAGGCCTGTTCACAAGAATGAAGGTCAGAGTCTTGCAAACTGTCATGGCAATTTGTACCGTTCTGCAGCAGTGGGCTATGTGAGGATACGGCCAAATCAGGTGATTCTTCTTTGAAAGCTGTGCCGTTAGGTAAAGGCTGTTCAGTGCTGACCAAATCTGAAGAGACGGTTGATAGTGCATTCCCAGTCTGGGAGGTGTCCATGGCCTCGTAAGAAGGCTCATGCAAGGCGGCGGTGTCATCCGCCACTACACCATTCTGGTGAGAGCTTATGAAGCCCTGGTTGGAGAAAGTGTTGGATATTATCTTGCTGACCATACCCATCTGGTCCCAGGTCACCACCCGCTTGTCCACACTGATGTAATCCTCCATGGACATATCAACTGGAATGTGCAAGCTGACACGCTGGTAGAGTGATCTGTAATTCTGAAGTTGCTCTGCGTGGTCAGGTGTGACGTCGCTGACCGCACCATCATCTTTTGGTATAGAAAATCCAGTTTCTGTGAAACATTTATGAACAACACTGGGAGATAACCTGTCCCAGGCTCTCCTAAGGTCATGAAGAGCATCCAGCAGGTTCCAAACAAAAGGCTTAGGGGAAGCACTGGTTTCAAAATGCAGGATCATTCTCTTCAGCATCAGCTCTCGGTACTTCCACTTCAGGAAGTACACAATACCCTTGTTTTGTGACTGCATGTTACGTGATGTGTGAGGCGGCAGGAAGATGAGGTCCACAGACTGGAGACAGGGTGGCTGAACATGCGCGGGGCTCGTGTCCACAAGGATGGCCACCTTCTTCCCCTCCTTTGTGAAATAGGCATCCAGCTCTTGTATCCACTGGCAGAAAAATTCAGGTGTCATCCAGGCGTTGTGGCTGCATTTGTACGACACTGGGAAGTGCCTCACCCCCCTGAAGCACCTTGGGCTGCGCTCCTTCCCCACACAGAACAGCGGAAGCTTTCTGGAGCCGTCCAGGTTGGCGGCCGTCACAACCGTCAGTCTCTCCGAGGCCAGCTCCCCCCTGGCACAGCTCTGGCTACGCAGGGGGTTCATGGCGAAAGGCAAACATCTAAAATACAAGCCCGTCTCAGTGACGCTGTAAATATTCGCCAGAGAGTACGTCCGCAGCAGATCTGGCAGCACAGCATCTGTCCAGTTGGTGGAGTCTGTCCATGACATGAACTCTGCCAGGCAATTCTCAGCTTCTGCAGCGCTGGCATCAGAGTATTTGGAACTTGTCCTGACAGGTAAATTGTATGAATGCTTCTGTTTCAGCAGTACATCAGAAAAAGATTTCATCCAGTCAGCTACACCATTCCTTTCTTTGAACCTGTTCAACCAACCTGAGAATAAAAAACAGACTTATATTACTTATAAATAAAGAACTGAACAATCCTCAACAATTTAGTGAAACATTTCTCAACCTACAGCCCTTATAGTAAAACAAGATAATGGCCTAAAAATTAATATAGAAACCTATTCAATGGTATTCGCTGGACTACAGTTAGAGGCTTTCTGCTAATTCTTAAGACTTATTACTATAATGCATTTTAGAGGTCAAGTGGTCAGATAAAGATTTTTTAAGCTATAATATAGTTCAATTAGTGCTACTGTTTCTGTACTAAAAAATGCCAAGTTATGATGCATAACTTCATAATTGTTTAATGTATATAGCGATATTTTTAAATTCATATTGTCGTTGCCAGTGCAAAACTGGCCAAGTCGGAAATTTTCATTTTTCTTTTGTACCAAAATGTTCCTTGGGACACCCATGATGACTAATATATCTTGTAGTATTGTCCAATAGATTTTCACCAATTTTATTTCTAAAAATAACGACCACGTTGATTCGATTACTCGATCTATGCAGTTTTTTGCTTCTCCTGAAAAATTTGCTATTCGCGACTTGGCCAGTTTTGCACTAGCAACGGCGATATATTTGGTCACTTTCAGCGGTGGCTGGGAATAAAGTGAAAAATAGCATTTGAGTTCTCATCAATCAGGGGAAATTACCTTGGCTGGCACAAAAATCATCCAGCTGCATTAGTCTGGCAAACTCTTTGGCTTTCTTCTCCAGTACATTATCAGCAACAAGGTGGCCACTTTCCAATTCCTGAAAGAAAACACATACATACAAGTTTTAATAATTTTCTGATATTTTCTGATATTTTCCCTCTAGGTGTCTTATTAATATAGTGACACCTTTTTTCCTTCAAATTCACTATTAAAATGATGTTTGCTGTCCCTATTTAATCTAGAGCTAATCTAGTGACAAATATGTAAGCCTTTACTTACAACATAGCAGTAGAGGTCATCACCACTGACAAAGGCAGAGAGCTGTTTTGTTCTATTTAATGTGTTTGCTGATTAGTAAAATGAGTCTTTTACTTTATATAAAAATTTCATTAGTTCAAATTTGTTTACATTACAAACGGCTAGGGGCGCTTGGTCGCCAACATGATATTTTAGGTACAACAAAGCCCTTATTTGGTCCCATTTTGTCAGATAACGTAACTTTTAGTTTTAGTCTTATTTTTTTTATTCCAAAGCACCCACGGATGTAAAATTATTTTTTTTTCAAAATAAAATAACACAACACAAATGTATTTTTTCAAAATGTTTTTGTAAGTTTATTTGTCATAAAAGAATTGACTTCATTAATATTTTGTGTGATATTTTGCTGTTGTTTAGTCTCATTTATTTTGTAGACTGACGGACTATCTTAATCAATAAATTATTAATTATAAAATATTGGTAATTAAACTGACATTCTTCTAACCTTCATATTCAGATAACATAGCTTCTGGGTTTTTAAATGATATATAATAGCCTACATTAATAATGCTACCAATTTTATTTTGTATGAAAGGAAAATTTTGAAATCTTTATCTTTGTTCAATTATCGTGAAACCTGCTATACGCAATTGTTATTTCTACAAAATATCCCCACCATTTGGTGGCTATTTTGTGAAACCTACCTACTTTATATAAAGGCAAGTTTCAAGAAATAGCCACCAAATGATGAAAATTTAAATTTATTGTTTTTTAAAAAAAAAGTTGGTACAATTTGTTTTTTCTATTTGTATATGAGCATAAAGTATCAGCTGCATCAGTATTGTATGTTTTAATTATGTTGTTTATTTTAATTTAAACATTCTCCAACATTACGACAGACATCATTTCCTGGATTATTGGTATACATTTGAAAATAACTTACCAGGAATAAATAAATAAATAAATAAAGCCAAAATAGAACATTGTTTTTTTATTGTTTTTTATCATTTATAAACATGTTACTTTTTCTTAGGCCTCCATTAAAAGAAAAAAAAAAGTTATCTTATGAAATAAACATGTTTTTAAAAGCCCTAAATTTTTAAGTCATGTTGGAGTTTTTTCCCCTCCACTAAATCTAAAACTAGATCTAAAAATAGAGTTATCTATGTAAATTAGCAAAAACTATTAATTTATGCCAGAAATATATCACTTTTCATTTCATTCAAAAAAAGTTGTTTTTTATAATTAGAAAAATTCATTTTATTTAAAAAAAATTAAAAGGGATCGTTTAAAAAAAACTGTCAGTAGGTCAAATGTAACGCAGGAGGTCAAAATCTAGAATGGAGATTACAGTCAATTTAAATGCCAATGTGCAAATTTTATAATGTAAATACAATCGGATAGCTTTAAAATTCAATTTGATGCCATTTTTTAGTTTTTAAGTGAGGATTTTTATTTATTTCATTTCTTGTACACGTTACAAACGCGTTTTGTAACGCAAGATCGATTTCTAAGAAGTATTTTCTAAAACACTATTTACACATTTTTTTCCAATTTCTGACTGTGTACTATCTACGGCAACAAAAAAGTATCACTTACAGTTTTAAACTAAATTTAATTAAGGCAGGTTTCACAATAAGGTTTTCAAAAGTTACCTTTTTAAACAATATATATATTTTAAGCTTTGTCACTGTATTATATATCATTTTAAAGCCTAGAAACTGAAGAATCCGAATATGAAGGTTAGAAAGTCAGCCGACTTTCCGATGTTTTATAATTAATAATTTTAAGATCGGGGCATTCTGTCTGGCACAGTTTTGCCGGTGCAAAAAAATACACGAGACTAAACAGCTGCAAAATATTATAAAAACTTACAATATTGTGGTGTTTTTTTATTTTTATGAAAAATAAACTTATAATACTTGAAATATCATCATTTGTGTTGTGTTTTATTATTAATTTCACAAATAAACTAATAATTTTGCATCCTTAGGTCATTAGGCCTAGGATATGTGGTACCGAAAAAAAAAAAACATGGCGGCCATTTTTACTTAAAACGTGGTTTTAGCGAAAAGCATGGAGAGATATTATTTTTATGTTTAAACAATTACTGTTCGCGTAAATTTAGTTTTAAAACATTTAATAATACTGCGATGTTAATGAAAATCGTATAGAAGAACTTAGAAATAAAAAAAAGAAATGCATAAATAGCGTTTTACTGTAAATTACCGATAACGGCCGGGCATGCGGTCCTCGGCGGTGTAACGAAACCCGAATGGGAACATAACAGTCAGACACGGATAAAATAATTATATTAAATCGAAAAACGCATTTTTAAGTAAAAAACGCGTCAAATAGAACAAAACGGCTATCCGAATGGATTTATATTTTAAAATTCACTCGAGCGCATTTTAAAATTAATGAAAAATCGATCAAACTTTTTCGGTGTAACGTAAGGTTCTCTTGACAGAACAAGTTTTTGTTATATATAAATGTACACCCGATGGTTTTTAGCAAATAAAATAAAATTTGTGGCTGAATATTTAAAAATAATGCCGTTTTTATGAATTAATATATATTGGGATTAAATTTGGAGAGTTTTAGAAATCTACAATGACTTATCTATTTTTAGTTTTTGTTATATATAAATGTACACCCGATGGTTTTTAGCAAATAAAATAAAATTTGTGGCTGAATATTTAAAAATAATGCAGTTTTTATGAATTAATATATATTGGGATTAAATTTGGAGAGGTTTAGAAATCTACAATGACCTATCTATTTTTAGTTCGAGTTTTAGGCCTAGCCTAGGGAATAAAGAAAAAATTCCAGACGCGGTGTAAAAAAACTAAGAGATTTGAACAATTGTTTAAAAAAAAAAATATTAACATATGTAACGACTTTCATTGCAAGTATAGCATATTATAACATATGCATGAATTAAAAACATCCAGAAATCGCGTTAATTTTGCTTATTAATAATTTTACTTAAAGCTTTTCAAGTAGGTACAAAAAAAGGGGAAATGGGATCTGCATGCTTTGTTACGTTACACTGCATAAAAAATATAATAAACAACACTAAAATAAAATAAAAACTCACAATATTGATTTTGCTGATACTTTTACTACATATAAACACAAACAAGTAAAGAAAACAACATTTTGTACATACATTTTTTTTTCTTCAAATATTTAAAAAAAGTTGACCATTTGTTGGCCATTTTGTGAAACCTGCCTTAAAGCAAACTATAGTTTAAATGTCAAAAATATTTCTTTTTTTTTTATAACCCACACACTACTGTTTACGGCAGCGATAGCCACCATTTTGCCTTCACTGCGCCTCGAATAATACGTCTAGACTTTATGACGGTCGAGTGCGAAATAAGGTTTTATTGTACAAATTTAGTACAAATATAATAACACAACACAATAAAAAAAGTTTAGGGTAATAGTAATTTTTTCCCTGGGGAGGCCTAAATGATAGACTTGGGTCTGCCGGAAAATATCTTTAGCTCTTGTCGTCTGGCGGTCATGCGACATGCCTGTGGAAAATATCTACCGGCCTATTTGTCCAGTCGAGGAACGCCTAATCTAGACACTGCCTTTAAAAAAATATGGGTGCCACAGTGACAAGTAAACACTATCCATCCAGGAACATTTTTGTTTTGAGGTTGTCATTGCATTGTCCTTTTTTCCCCGGCTATCTAGACCTAGTATTAAGCCTTATCTAGTTACCTAGGAAAAAATGGGCTTTCTAAATCCTGGTTATCATGGCCAGGGACAATAATCATTGACAATGTTTTTGAATCCCCAACTGATTCCTGGATGTGTGGGGACCCTGTATATAACAAAACAATGCAGACAGTGGTTAATAATTTTAAAAAAACTAGGACTACACCACAGGTAGACCGTAGGCTGGCGTAGGCATACTCTCAGCGTCTCAGCTGTCGCTGAGCTGAGTAACTCTCAACTAAAAACTCAGTGACAGTGAGACTGTCTATTGTTTAAAATTGAGCTTCAAACTAATGATAATTTACAAATGTTACACGATTTTTGTATTTAAAGAAAGAAATCGTACTTTTTTGCACCATGTCGCGAGCTGGTCTTCCAATCTGCTATATTTTCCCATTCGTAGTCTTTTTCTGTTGGGTGAGAATTTGGCCATTCGGAACGCATTTTCAATTTTAGATCGAGTTGCAATGATAGAAGACAGAGTCGATTTAGATATTCCAAACTTGTGGGCTAAATTTGTCTTTCTGCCTTCTCCTTCGTCTAATTCTCTCAAAAGTTTTAATTTGTCTTGTAACGAGAGGCAGTGCCTTCGTCTTATTTCTGGAGTGCCTTGGTCGGCTTGGTTTGACCCGTCAAGGGACGCCATATTTAAATTTTGAAGTCAGAATCGGACGGAAGTAGACTAAAAGAAAGAAAGCGTCTATTCGCACAACGTACATGCAAAACGGGATTCTTAGTTTTATTAATACGCCACGGAAATTTAATCAAATCTTGTAGAATTGTGCTATTGTGATTACAGTAGGCCTACTTGAGAACTATAACCTCTAATTCGTTTAAAAAATAAATGCTTGGCCAGTGAGGATTTAAAACTTTGAAATGTTTTTCAATATAAATTTGTACTTCGACTAAAATATATTGTGATAATTATATCAAATAGGACCTATTAGTATTTCAATAGGTGTCGGAGCTGGGGTAAGGGGGTGCATTAACCCCACTCTCAGCTTGCCTATTTACCCGCTCCCCACCTTGCAAACCTGACAAAAAGTTTTCTTTTTTGGTACGCTAATGATTGGAGTAAGACAGTGTGGCGTGTTAGGCTGAAGTTATATTTTGCCCATGTAATATTAAGATGTAATCTTACGGTAGCCTAATCTTCAAAATTACTGACGGGGATAAGAAAGACGGACAGGCAGACAGACAGAGACAGAAGTTGAAATAAAAGTAGGATAAAAGAGAGAAATTTATAATAAAAATGACAGCGAATAGAGAGAGAGAGAGAAAAAAAAAGAGAGAGAGAGAGAGCGAGACTAAGATCAGTTTGCCACTGTGTAAATGAAACAAAACAAAAGAAAAATATATTAAAAAAACAAATTTAGAGTCTAGTACTTTATTTTGGTTAAAACTTATAACATAGGTCTAAATATAAAACATCAAGTAGGCTACAATTTCAAGACATTATTTTGTTAATGAAGTAAAAAAAAATTATCAAAATGTAAGATAGTCATAGAAATTGTATATATAAGCTTATGTAGACAGCTCAGCTTCAGTTACTGTTATAAGCTCGAGCGATCATATTTATTTTTCTCATGATTTGGCAAAGAGTAGGACACAACAGACTAAAACACATTTCTGAGTGCCCCTGTGGAACTGGACTCCAAAATGCAGCGCGCATCCTGCAATTGTGTCCACTCCACTGAGAGGCCCGTAACAAGGCCTGGCCTGAGGGAGCCACTATGGAGGATAAGTTCTGGGGCCCAAAGCCATTCTTACAAACAACTGCCCGGTTCATCAGAGAAACAGGACTGCCCGAGTCTGACACAGCAAATGAAAGCAAAATGGAACGCTAAAGAAGAAAAGAAGTACCACATAACACATAGGGCCTACACTTGTGACCTTGGTATCTTTAGTAGGCTAAGTTTAAGTGATTTATAAGTAAAAAATATCAAAGACTAGCAACTTTACTCCATAAAGCCTAGGGTTGATATTCTCGAGGCTCTAGTGAGATGCATATAATCAAGTGGTCAATAACTGTTCTTGTTTCTTATCTTATATATCCCAAACGCTCCTGCTATCCGTGGTTTGGGTGAAGTCTTGCATTTTGATTGGTGTTTTAAATGATGTTAAGTTACTAGTTTTCCATGTTTTTTTCAAGTAACCCATTTCATGCCTGAAACACCCCCTCGGGAAGAAAAAGTACCTATATGCATTTGTTCTCGCATAGGAGATAAGAAAAGTGTTGTTGTCTTTACGTTTATCAGAGCATTGTAGTAAATTGTTATTGTGTTGAATTTCAAAGCTAGAAGAATTTAATGTTTTGTATAGTAGGAACAACTCACAATTTCAAAATACACAATTTTTTACAGTGGTAAGGAGAAAAACGCTTTGGTGACTGGATTAGCAGTCAGTTAGAAGATAGTAGATAAGGTCATAGGTCATAGGCTTCAGACCGGAAAATAAATGACTCTGCTCCATTCGAATAAATGGCAAGATGTTCAACATAACCCTCATTAATGCACACGCCCTCATTAATGCACACGCCCCCATTAATGCACACGCCCTCATTAATGCACACGCCCTCATTAATGCACACGCCCTCATTAATGCACACGCCCTCATTAATGCACACGCCCCAACAGAAGACTCAGAAGATAGAGACAAAGACAGCTTTTATGAAAAATTAGAAAAATTATATGACGATGCCCCACGTCATGATGTGAAAATAGTACTAGGCGACTTCAATGCCAAAATTGGAAAAGAAAAGCATTTAGACCAACTATTGGAAAAGAAAGTCTGCATGAGGATAGCAATAACAATGGAATCAGACCGATAGACTTTGCTACAGAAAAAGGTATGAGTATTTGCAGCACAAAATTTCCTCACAAAAACATCCACAAAATAACATGGACATCACCTGATGGTAAACACTATAGGGGAGCAGATGCTGACTCAGACCACATGCTAGTCAAAATCAGATATAAGCAAATAATATCCACTATCTACAACAGCCAGAATAGAAGACAGAAACACCATGACAGCAAAAAACTGATTAAAGATCATCTAATAGCAGACAATTTAAAACTCAACTAAAATATAAACTTACAGAAGGAATGACCGAAAATGAGGACATGGACAACAACATTAACAAACATTGGGATATAATTAAAAATGCAGTAAAGAGCTCAACTGAAGAAATAATAGGATGCAAACAAAGCTATAAAAGAGGAGGATGGTTTGACAATGAATGCAGACAAATTCTAGATGACAGGAACAAAACGAGAATGATGATGCTACAAAGAGAAACAAGAAATACCAGACAACTATACACAGAAGCTAGAAGGAAAGCCACTAAATTATGCAGAAAGAAAAAAAGGGAGTGGGAGAAAGCTAAACTATTAGAAATTGAAGAACTGGAAAGGAACCGAGATGTGAGAGGAATGTACATGGAAATAAAGGATGCGAAAAATGGTTTCCAGGCAAGATCCCACATGTGTGAAAATAAGCAGGATGAGCTAATAACAGAAAACTGCAGCATTCTAGAGAGATGGGCAGAATACTTTGAGGAACTACTAAATAAACCAAATACAGGAGAAAATGACACACACCAATATAACCTGCCCTATGGAGGACCAGACCCTCTTGTAAACTAAATAAACCAAATACAGGAGAAAATGACACACACCAATATAACCAACCTGCCCTATGGAGGACATGACCCTCTTGTAAACTAATTAAACCAAATACAGGAGAAAATGACACACACCAATATAACCTGCCCTATGGAGGACCAGACCCTCTTGTAAACTAATTAAACCAAATACATGAGAAAATGACACACACCAATATAACCTGCCCTATGGAGGACCAGACCCTCTTGTAAACTAATTAAACCAAATACATGAGAAAATGACACACACCAATATAACCTGCCCTATGGAGGACCAGACCCTCTTGTAAACTAAATAAACCAAATACTGGAGAAAATGACACACACCAATATAACCTGCCCTATGGAGGACCAGACCCTCTTGTAAACTAATTAAACCAAATACATGAGAAAATGACACACACCAATATAACCTGCCCTATGGAGGACCAGACCCTCTTGTAAACTAATTAAACCAAATACATGAGAAAATGACACACACCAATATAACCTGCCCTATGGAGGACCAGACCCTCTTGTAAACTAATTAAACCAAATACATGAGAAAATGACACACACCAATATAACCTGCCCTATGGAGGACCAGACCCTCTTGTAAACTAAATAAACCAAATACTGGAGAAAATGACACACACCAATATAACCTGCCCTATGGAGGACCAGACCATCTTGTAAACTCACCCACTCTAGAGGAAACAACAAAGGAAAAAATGTCACTCAAGAACCATAAAGCCCCAGGAGAGGACCTTATCACAGCAGAGCTTATCAATATGGCGGGAGAGAGTTACACATAGAAATACACAAGCTAATAGAAAAATTATGGCAAGAAGAAGAAATGCCTACAGACTGGGAAACTGCATTAGTAACACCGATACACAAGAAAGGATCTAAACTTAATTGCGCAAACTATGGAGTAATCTCCCTTTTAAATGTTACATACAAGGCTATGTCTAAATTAATAGCAAGTAGACTACAACAATATACAGAAAATATACTAGGTGATTACCAAAGCGGATTACGACCTAACAGATCCACAAACGACCAGATCTTTACCATTAGATGTCTGCTTGAAAAATCTTATGAATATAATATACCAGTATATCAGCTCTACATAGACTACAAAATGGCTTATGATAGTATTAATAGAAAATATCTATATGAAACACTGGAATTCTTTGGGATCCCTAATAAGCTAACTAGACTAATATACATGACATTATGTAAATCTAGGAGTAAAGTCAAGGCGCAGGGAGAATACTCGCGTGAATTCACTATTCAACAAGGACTACGACAATGAGACTCACTATCGTGCATGCTATTTAACCTAGTATTCGAGAGAGTCATTAGAAACATTAATGTAGACACTAGAGGGACGATAACAGAATATTTCAATAGAGAAGCCCCCAACATACACCCCAGTGGAACCCTATATAGCCAACCTCTACAGTACCTAGCATATGCTGATGATATAGCATTACTTGGAAAGAATAAAAAATGCCATTCAACAAGCTCTTACATAGCTGGAAGATGCCTCCAATCTGGCAGGACTTGAGATCAATGACCACAAAACAAAGTACATGGTACTGACGAGGGATGATACAAAGGAAGAAAATAAGGAAGACTTCAAAACCAAGAGTTGCACATTTGAAAGAGTAGATACTTTCAAATAGCCTACTTCGGGTCAAGCCTTAATGAAAGGAATGAGATACTACCTGAAATAAAAGAAAGAATAGCTGCAGGAAATCGTACCAATTTCAGCCTTCAAAATGTATTCCACAACAAAAATATCTCAAAAAGAACAAAGAAGGTGATGCACAAACCCATAATAAGACCAGTGGTGATGTATAGCAATGAAACATGGACAATGACAAAATCCATTAAGACCTTGCTTAATACCTGGGAAAGAAAAGTGCTGCGGAGGATAAATGGAGCTGTGCAAGACACAAATAGGTCAAGGACAAATGAAGAACCGTACACTTTGTACAAGGATCCAAAGGTGGTAGCTGAGATAAAGAAGGGCAGACTGAGATGGGCCGGCCACATAGAAAGAATGACAGACGGCAGAGCAGCCAGAACAGTACATCACCAGAGACCAAGAGGAAAGAGGCTTAGGGGCAGACCAAGACAAAGATGGCTCGAAGCTATAGAGTCAGATCTACAAAATCTTGGTGTGCGGGCTTGGCGTAGGAAGGCCCGAGATAGGCCCGAATAAAAAGTAGGTAGGTTGAGCAGGCCAAAGCCCTACATGGGCTGTAGCGCCATATGGATGGATGGATAGTAGGAACAAAACTGTGAAACGCATTGAAAAAGGCTGAGAGACGGGAGGAATGGAGGAAGCTGGTGTACATGTCATATGTGGCGCCCCAACGGTCCAACAGACTTCGGGATATGTAGGATGTAGGTAGGTAGGATAGTAGGTCTCTTTCAATTGTTGAGTGAACACTATCGACCTCCACCTAAGTATGTCCACACTCCAAGATTTTGGCTACACTTGTGTGTGTGCATGTTTTACACACAATTTTAAACATCTTAAAGATGTAGATTCTATAGAACAAGCGTATGTTACCAAAGACTATTATATTATTATAGTCTTTGATGTAACATAATTTAAACATAAGAAAACCGTAAAAACGAAGTTTTTATTATACTCCCTTTATTTGCAAACTAAGTTTACCATCATGTAATTAAATAATTGATTGACTACTGCAAATGAAACGTACAGAAAAAATATCTGTGTTGCAAATCTCAAAAATATCTCCTTACTCAGTATGAATTGTTCTAAAAATAATCGTAGCGCATAATTTTTTTTTCTAGCTTTGCGCCGAAAAAAGTATTAAAAGTTACACAGGCATTTTTAACGCGAAATCAAAATATTTCTTATACTTTCCTTTTAAGAAATGAATATTGTCATAAGTGTAGTATTATTAAGTCGTTTTAACTGAAAATTTGATAGGATGTATTGTTAGGCGCCCCAAATCTGCTGTCCAAATTTCAGCTCGATTGGACCACGGGAAGTGGTCGAAAAATCGAAGCCAATTTTTGCTCCACGATTGACGATTGCAGACATTGCAACTTAAAATAAAGGGAGTAATAAGAAGATATTTTTTGCTTCTTTGCTAAAACTTGGGAAATTGGGAAAACCCTTTTTAATACATTTATGGAAAAGTCACTTCCGTTTTGTAGCATAGAATAATTAAATGTATTGACAGAATTAGTCTTAGAATTCTATCCATAGTCAACATTTTCTTTGTAAAAATAACGTTTTCAAACATTGGTAAGTTTATAATATAGTCTAGTCGAAGCATAAACAAAAAAAAAATCATAACTAAACGTTAATTTTAACATAGATCTATAAATATAAAATCGCTATTGACAATATACATGGAACAGCTTGCCGCAGACACTGAGTTTAAAGAGCTTTCTCTTTAACTTTAACTATTGGCTGTGTGCCTTGCATACCCATATATCTACCACTGCAAGTGAAATACCAAGAGCATGCTATTGTAATGGCATGGGTACAATAATTATTATACGCATATAGATCTTGTATTATTCTATATTGCAAGATATAAATGCAATCTTAATCTAGCAAACAAGCGCATAAAGTAAGAAGTATAGAACTTTTTTGTTTTAAACAGTTGTACGAATTATTTGCCGCATCCGAACAAGAGGGGGGGGGGGGGAAGGTTAGATTATTGAAGACTCATCCAATTTACAGTTTTGCAAGAGTGAGATTGCGTACAATGACTATGTGAGAATCATCGGCGATCTACTGAGTCAGCTACAGCTAAAGCGCCTGATTACCTTTCCCAGGCTCCCTGGGTTAGAATACTGGTTAATAAAACATCTGGATTTCTATTCTGGGTCTGGATGATGTCCATACGGTTTTAGGGGCCTTCCAAATAGTACGTACGCACATGGGGAGTGGTTGGATTTCACCTTCCGCTATCCCATAACCCGAGTGATTGTCGTTGAGGGCACCATTTTTCTGACAGTGGGGCAGTTTTGTGCCATTCGTCTCGGTCCTGGTTGGATTTAGGGAGTTACGTTCACAGATAGGTACTAGGGACCCAGGATTGTCCGTGTCCATACCACAACCAATCTCAATCATGCTCTTTTTAAAAAACAACAACTATTTACTAGCAATTGTGGAATGCCGGGAAATTCAAATTGGGTTATGGCATTAGGGGGAAAACATTTAATATAACGGGTCGCATTTTATAGTTTATACTAGCAGAGAGTCCACTGACTCGTTGGATGAGTACATAGGCACATTTTTAATAAGCCTTCTTGATAATTAGCAGTATAGTCTGAAGTTGACACCATATAAAGAAACACAGATTTTTTTAACGTCTTTAAACACATGGGATATATAAGCTGACTCCCAAAAATGTAATCATTCAGTCATATGCAGAAGAGTATGCGGGTCATGTCTAAAGTATTGTAGATAAAATAATTCCCACAGGCAGTGCTCGCACATGGGTGGGGGGCAGAGGGGCATATGCGACACAAATATAGTCTAAATATAGCACTAAACAAAGCAGTGACAGTACTCAAGAGGGCGACGTTAAAACTTTTGCCCTGGGGCGCTACATAGGCTTGTTGGGGGGCTTTGCACACAGGGTTGCTGGAAAAGGCGTCAGGAGATCAAACAGATTTTAAAAAGGATTGTATAGTAGACCATAATCTGCATGTTTGTGGGGGGTGGGGAAATGGCTAACCTCCCTCCCCGTCTCCCAGCACGCATATAATGAAATATTGTCTGGACGACACCGTAATGAATATTTTATATTTGTAGTCTCTGAAGAAAAAAAACAACAAGCACGTCGTCTGCAGCTTCATTTAAAATTTGGAGTGTCCGGAAACGGAAGGCAAAACTTAACAGTATACTCTCTTGGGGTGGAGATTCTGATAACAGATATACAACACAAGGGTTAATAATAGGCCATGACGTCATCAAAGGTGATCCGCGTGGTTCTATTTATTATGACCTGGACAACAATGAGATCTCCTGTGACAGGTCAGTCGTTATTCAATTCTATTATCATTAGAAATACTACTGATCTATATATACACGGAGTGCTCAAGCACTAAGTCAAAATTTGTAGGGGAAAAGCAGAATTTTATATATAGATATGTGGTGCATATGCTAATGGCTGAATTTATAGACACTGACATAGATAATCCTAAACATCTATAAAAGGCATTTGTTAGCAACTGAAGCCAATCATTTTATTATTAAGCAATAATGTTATTTATTTCGAGCCTGAGTATAAGCTGAGTTAAGAACTAAATCAAGAAAAAAAGAATACGTGTATGTAATACAATACTTAATCAGGTACTAGCTATTTATATTTCTGGCATTCAAATCATTCAATCGAGAAAGATCAACAGCCATTTCATTTTCATTTTCATGGCCCTATTCCCGGAAAGTGTTAAAAGCTAATTTCATAATTTAATTTAATGTATGTCAGTGTCTTAAATCTCAGTGAGAAACACACACACAAAATACACTCAGTCATTGGTCTCATTGGCTTTGGTTGCAATCCACTGTGCAGGGGAACCCAGTTCCGAAAAGTGACCACAGAAAGTAAAGTTAGGTATCCCGTCGAAACTAATTGATCCATTGTGCCGATGAAGCACCGTTTACCAGTTTCTGTGGCCCCGATGTACTAGGGCAGAGATCGGCAACCTAAGGCACGCGTGCAAGCCAGAGACTTCCAAGAGGTGTTTTTTATTGATGAAAAAAAACACAACTTGAATGATGTAAACTGACCGACTGTTAAAGCCGATGTTTCTAAGTGGTATAGCGACACATTTCAGTGTGTTGAATTTGCATTTACAAGGACCACAGGAATGGATTTGCATTGAAATTGGACATATCTTGCCGTGAAATCAATTTCAAAACATTTTACTACTAGTACATCCCTGTATATTATATATATATTAAGATAGTTGGTTGGACTTTTCCAGAAGTACATCGAAGCACTCAAAGCGGAGTTTTCTAATCAAAGAAAATTTTTCAAATTGATGAACTCATTTTTTCATACCATATCACGCCTAACTGGTTTGATATTACTACAACGTTCTTAATAAACGGTTTAAAATATGCTGGTTTTCAAAATAACCTTTACATTTTACCTCACCAATTTTTTTTAACGATTTTATAGATGTAGATATTTTGTTTAACTTGAGGGATATTCGCGATTTTAAAATGCAGCAAGTTGAATTTTAAACATAAAAAAAAATAGGAATCACTATTGTGCCCATTTGCGGAAAAAATCTGGAAAGAAGCTGCTTAGGAAAGTCATCTACTAAAGCTACTATTCTCGACTGCTAGGCATTCACTCTTTTACTTTCAGCTTTTGGTTCAATTTACACTTGTGAACAGATTTTGTATGCTCATCTTCTTTCATCATCATCATCTGTCCTTTGGGTTCCTTGTGGAACATAGGGCCTCTGTCAAAGCACGCCACTCTCCACGGTCTCTTGCTAGTCGCTTCAATTCTTCCCAGCTCTTTCCAGTTCTTTCGGTTTCATCAAGTATGCTTCGTCTCCATTTTCGATTGAGTCTTCCTCTATGCCGTTTGTCCTGGGGGTTCCACTCTAAGGCCTGTCTAGCTCTGTTGTTGTTATCTTTCCTGAGGGTGTGTCCAATCCATCTCCACTTCCTTTCCATGATTTGTTGTTCTACTGTTCTTTGTCCACACCTCTCCCACAGCTTGGGGTTTTCTACCTTGTCGAACCATTTTATTTTGAGTATATTTCTTAGGCATCTGTTAACAAAGTTCTGGAGTCTATTTTTAGTTATCTCTGTCGTTCGCCATGTTTCGGACCCATAAAGTAGGACCGTTTTAATGTTTGTGTTAAAGATCCTTACTTTAGTTTTGACAGAGATATAAGTAGATCTCCAGACCTGTTTCAAGTTGGCAAAGGCTTGTCGCGCCAAATTTATTCGACGTTCGATGTCCTCGTCTGCTCCTCCTGGTGCACTGACCTCACTTCCAAAGTATGCACGGTGATTTACTTGGTCTAAGCTTTGGTTTTCTACTTGTATGTCGCCATCTTGTTGGTGGTTTATTTTCAATAATTTGTTTTTTTGATGGTTTATACTGAGCCCTACTCTTTTTCCAGTCTCACTCAAAGCTGTGATCGTCTCTTGCATATCTTGTAATCTGTGGGACAGAATGGCCAGGTCATCTGCAAACTCTAAGTCTTCTAGTTTTTGCATTAGAGTCCATTGTATTCCTTTTCCTAAGTTAGCATAAGCTTCTTTTGTGACCCAGTCTAGTACTAGAAGGAACAGAAGTGGTGAGAGGAGACATCCTTGCTTGACTCCAGTTGTAACATGGAATTCACCTGACATCTTACCATTTGGTACTATTTGGCAGGTAAAGTTTTCATAGAGACTTTTGATGATGGTTATTATTTTATTAGGTATCCTCATGATTGACCATATTGTCTCTCTATTAATGCTATCAAAAGCCATTTCAAAGTTTACAAATGTACAAATGTACACACGTAGCATAGAGTGGAGATTGCCATTCAATAGATTTTTCTATAATGATCCGGAGTGTTGCTATCTGGTCAATGCATGATCTTCCTCTTCTGAACCCAGCCTGTTCTTCTCTTAGGAGATCATCGCAGGCTTCTTTAATTCTGTTGAGTATTGTTCTGCTGAAGACCTTGCTTGGTACTGAGAGTAGAGTAATTCCTCGCCATTTATCACATTTTGACAGATCCCCATTCTTTGGAATTTTAATCAGTAGGCCTTTTTTCCATTCTGCAGGAGGGGTTTCGGTTGACCAAATTTTATTAAAGATATTGTGGAGTTGGTTAACAATTTCAGCTCCTCCTTCTTTTAGGACCTTAGGTGGTATATTGTCTATGCCTGCTGCTTTGCCTGTCTTCATTTGATTGATGGCCTTCCATATTTCTTCTTTGGATATTTCTTCCATATTTATGTCTAGTGTTTCTCCTGTGGTCAGATCGGGTGGATTTAGAGGGGTTGGTCTGTTTAGCACTTCCTGGAAGTATTCTTTCCATCTTCTGAGCATCATCAATCTATGGAAGAGAGGAGTTTACCTTGTTTGTCTCGGACTGGCACATTGTAGTTAGCTTTCTTGCCACTCAAGAGTTTAGTAATTTTATACAACTGTTTTAGGTCTTCTTTTCCTGCTGCTTCTTCTGCTTGTTCAGCTAGTTTATTATAAAATGTTCTTTTATCATGTCTAAGCATTTTTGAGACCTCTTTTGAAATTGTATGATACTCTTGTTGTGTTAGTTGTTTATGTTTTCTTGTTTTAGCTTGGTTTACTGTTTGTTTTGCATGTTTCCTGTCTTCAATTCTTTGCCATGTCTCGTCGCTAATCCAATGTTTTTTGTTTTTTGGGGCATGTCTTAGTACTTCATTACAAGTTCCTATAATAATTTCTTTGAAGTTATCCCAGGTTTTGTCTATGTTTTCCTCAGTATCATCTGGTTGTAGTGCAGAGAAAGGGTTAATTGTAATTCACGCTTCTTCTGTGAATTCTGGAGTTTGTCTAGGTCGAACTTGGTTCTCCTTTTACCTTTGTTTGGCTAACTTTATTTTTAGCTTGGCCACTACCAGGTGGTGGTCTGATCCAATGTCTGCTCCTCTTTTGGTTTGTACATCCTTTAATGTGCTCCTCCAAGTACGGCTTATAGCAATGTGGTCTATTTGATTCTCTGTTTTGTTGTCTGGTGAGACCCACGTTGCTTTGTGACATTTTTTGTGTGGGAAGATGCTGCCTCCGATCACCAGTTCATTGAATGTACAGAAGTTAGCAAACATCTCTCAATTTTCGTTCAGGTTGCCCAGTCCGTGTATGTCCATTGTCTTCTCTCTCCCTTTGTTATCATTTCCTATTTTAGCTTTCATATCTCCCATGAGGATCAGTATATCTCTTTTGGGTATTCTATCCACTATACTTTGAAGTCGTTCATAGAATGCAACTTTATCTTCTTCGGGTGCAAGGTTGGTGGGAGCATAGCACATGACGATGTGAACATTTTGGAATCTTGATAGAAATTTTGCTCTGATAATTCTGTCTGAAACAGGCTCCCATTCTAGGAGATTCTTAAATGAATCTTTGTTCAATAGGAGTGCCACTCCATTATCATTGGTGTCCTCTTCGTTTTCCATTCCAGAAAAGAGCAGAGTTTCACCTGCTTGAAGCCTAGTTTCTCCAAAAGTGTTCCACCGTACTTCACTCAGTCCCAAAATTTGCAATTTGTAGTTAGCCATCTCTTTGGCAACTTGGGCGCATCTGCCTGGTTCAGGCAGGGTTCGGACATTCCATGTACTTAAACTGAAGGGTGCCTTTTGCATTAGGAAATGTTTCTTTTTCGTCGGTTTGAGTGGGGTGGTCGGCCTTGTGGGATTCTGTTGAATTTCCCCACACAGCTTCATAAATCTCCTTTGGGGAGCCCTACTCTCGCCTCTGACTGTGTTTTGTAAGTTCGATTTGATTTTGTTTCTGTAACGTTTCATTTTTCCATGGCCGGGTTGTTAGCCCTGCGCACAACCGTCTGGGATGATTCCCTTTACAGCTCTCTGGATAGCTGCCTTATTTTTCGGGTAAGTTTTTTTTTAGCCTTTGTGGATCCCTCCACTTCCTGCAAGGCAGCAGGTTCTGATTTTGGTCCGCTCCGGGTATTTAATTTCCCCGGTAGGCCTACCAACCATATCTGGTGGGCGTTCCCCAATCCGCCACCCGGGGAGGCGCTCGATGGGAGATCAGAAACTCCACACGAGGTTCATCTTCTTTAATTAAACATAAATATAAGTAATTCTAAAATAAATTTATTTGTATTATTTATTAAATAAATATAAAAGACTTATTTAATAGAAACAATAGGCCTACTATTTAATTTCTGTAATTATTAATGTTGAAAATATAAACTCCTTAAATGGACAAACAATTAATTCAGGAAAATTTTATTTACAACTGTTTAACGTAAATTATTTAAATCCTCTAATAATCATATTGTAATGAATACCACAATGTTCGATTAATTTAAATAAATAATAATTTCTCAGTAATATTTGTTATATTACAAAATATAACTTGATTGGCATCTCTATTGAATAAAATGTGGACACGGTTTTTTAAATACAGGGAGATAACTAACATTTTATTTTTAAATACAGGGAGATAACTAGCATTTTATTTTTTTCGCTAATATTTCTAATACGTTTCTTTTTTCTTTCTATTAAAACAAAATTAATGGCTTACAATTTACAACTTTAAAATGATCAAACTATAATAAATAGTTGAAAATTATATAAATATTATATGACTTGAGAATGTATATGTATTAATTAAAAAATTACATTAACTACCCAGTTTGTATGATTACAATGTATCCACTCTGCTTAACGCAAATGGATATATAAGTTTTGTGATGCTGAAACATATTATTGGACAGTTCAGTTAAACCATAGACTATAACAGCGATGGCGAACCTACGGCACGCGTGCCACAGCTGGCACGCAGAGCCATTTCTGTGGGCACGCGAGCATTTACCAAAAATGGAACAGCTAAGTTATGGTATTTGGTTTTAATTGCTGTGTTGGCACGTTGAAAGAAATAAGTTGGTCTTGTAATGTACTTTGGGCGCGAGGCCTCAAAAAGGTTCGCCATCACTGAACTATAATATACATGGACCGCTTGCTTTAGATTTTTATGCTATTACTATTTTTTTATATTTTTTTTTTTTTTGAAATTCCCGATTTTAAATAAAGTAATGTTCATACATGTTCCGCTTTATTAAATCGCATGTTTTTCGACCTTAAATGTGGACCGTCTGCTCTATCTTTAGAGCTTATGTTCTTTTTCCGTGCGCACACAACACTGATCTATAAATGTTTCCGCTTTGTACAACTTTCGATTTTAATTTTTCATTTAGAAAATCGTAGCGATTATATAAAACGGAACTTGTATATTAATAACTTTATTTCCTGTATAGCAATTACTTTATTTATAATCGGGAATTCCGAAAATCAGTGTTTCAAGTCATCATATAGCAGAAATACTAAAGCAAACGGTCCATGTATATTATAGTCTATGGTAAAACTGAGATCAAATAAAATTAATATTAGGAGGTTTTAGAGCCTTATCTTGGCTAACAAATGATACAGTTTAGACCATAGGTGCATACTGCATGTGGGCGGTACAAAAACCTGATATAATCTGAACACCTCATCTATTTTCACTCATTCTGTGCCGGGGGTTTACCGCATTTGTGCCAGACCATTTTTAGACCGCTAGAAATTTTTTAGGGTGCCTTTATTTATTCATACATTTTTAAAGGTATTTGTTTAGCAAGATACCTGTAATTCATATCAAATTAAAGGAAAAAAAGGGAATAATAATAAGTAGAATTTAAAACAATATTAGAAGAATATTAACATCTTTATTAGTAATTTTTAGAGATACATTTTTTTGTTTAAAAAAAAAGAGCAAAGAAAATCGATCTTAACAGATTTTTATATGGTATGCATAGCAGATATCCTATTCGGCTTAAAACCACTAAATGTATATCTATTCCAGATCAGAATGCACTTTAAATTTTGAAAATATCCCATATAGTTACTGAGTTATACGCATTTTTGTAATGTTAGTATCAGCCGGAAAACGCCGATCCTATACATTTCCATATAGTTTACATAGGGCTAGGCCTAACCACGAATGTTGAATTCTTTAATTAGTAAATAAACCGACAGTCCTCAAAACCAGATTTAAATGATTTAAAGTTATGATCTGATGAATAGAAAGTAATAATTAGCAATAAAAGTTATTTTAATAGCAAATTTGACAAGTTCCAAGGCCTAGAAACATTTCGAGTAGGCGTGGCTATGCTTTGTGTACAAAAGTTTAAACAGAAATTGATTAAAAATCGTCATTATTATTTAAAAACCGAAAGTAAACCAAGCAAAAAGGAAGCAGATAGAGTTGTCATTCGTTTGATAATATAAAAAGTCGAATTAATAGGCTATAGCAACGAAATAAGCTATGAAAACACAATCCACGATATATCGTGGATTGGCACAAAAGCACCGAGTCAAATCCACGATGTATCGTGGATTGGCACTGAATGAGTTAATCGATTAGTTTTTGGATGAAATGTGATGTTAACGCAAGTGCTGCTAAATATCTGATATCCCCAACACTAGGCCTACATATTATTATGCTAATAAAAAAAGGAATCGCAATGAGTTTTCGAAGAAGTAGGGTTCAGTCTTCTTCTTCTTCTTTATGTGCCAGGTCTGGAACAGACATCGGCGGTCATGACTCTCCATTCTTTCCTGTTGTTAGCTTTTTGCAGAAAATTATTATTACTTATGTTGTTGTTCGTGGCCCATTCGTTCAGGCTTTCTACATATGTTAGCCTTTGTCTTCCTATGTCTCTCTTACCAGATATTTTCCCACACAAAGCCAGTCTTTCTATACCATTTTTCCTATAGATGTGTCCTAGAAATTTCATCTGTCTATTCCTAATGGTGTTAATGAGTTCTCTTGAGGTACATGCTGTTTTCAACACCTCTGCATTCGATTTCTTTTCAGTCCATGATATTCTCCTCATCCTTCTTAGAAACCACATTTCTACTGCCTCCAATCTTTTCCTTGTTTCATTATCAATAGTCCAACATTCACATCCATATAGAAGAACAGACCAAACATACCCCTTCAGTATGCGCATTTTGGTACATATTCTGATATTCCTGTTTTTCATGATACTGCTTAAGCTCATGAAGCTGTTTTTAGCTATTGCGATTCTTCTCTTTATTTCTTTGTTGCATTTGCCTTCCTGTGTTATTGTATAGCCTAGATACTGGGTTCAGTATTAGATCAAATAGTCGGTGCGGCCGTCTGGTCCTGTGGTTGGTTCACCGGACTGTAATCTGACACGTCGCGAATTCGTTCCCTGTCGCCCTAACATCTGCTTATATTTTAATCTCAGTTTTAGTGAGATGTAATTTAATAATTGGGTCTTATATGATATTTAGTATATATTATGTATAATATTATGTAAATTTCGGAAACTATATTGACCCTTCAACTTCCAGAGGGGTGGGGAGAGTGGGTGCTAAAAAACGTTGGGGGGGGGCGTTGAGCGGAAAAAAAATGTAAAAAGGGGCGGTGAGCCGAAAAAGGTTGAGAACCGATGGTTTAGACAATAATTACCATATTTTATGTGAAAGTTTAGTAATAAAATAGTGTATTTGATATCTTCTTCTTCATATTACTGTGGAGACCCCGTTAGGACCGAAGAAAGAGTCCACAATTTAACTACACAGAAAATAAAAAAAAAAAACACGAACAACAATTATAAACAGATGACAGAGTGTTATTTAGGTTTTTAGTCCAGCCCTTCAGTGACGATTTAAAAGCCTGAACTGTAGGGGCAGTGATGGAGGCCTGGTCCAGGGTGTTCCACAGCCTAATGGCTGACGGAAAAAAATAATTTTGTAGACGTCGGTGCGTGCATGTGTGACATGCAGCTTGATCTGATGACCTCGGGTAGAGCGGGACACCTGTTGGATTCGACCTGGCGTGGCGGTTCACGATCTTGTAAAAAGTGATGACCTTATTTACCGCTCTGCGGTATTGTAGGGGCTCCAGTGGGAGTTTGGCCACCAAAGCAGAGGCGCTTGTTTTAAGGCAATATAAATGCAAATAAAAGGATGATAATTACAAACACGTTTATTTTGTATTAAATATAAAACTCTCTAACGATTTTCTCTATAAAAAAAAATTCATGTTTTTGGCCTTGGTCTTAATACGGAATTAAATTAATTGTCCTATAAAAATATTTTGTAAAAAGTATATATAATAGAGCAGGTTGACTTCTATGCTGTTGGCACGCTAAATGATTTAGAAATCCTAGTTTGGCACACTGTTAGAAAAAGGTTGCCGACCCCTGTACTAGGAGTTTGTGTCCAGCCGCCTTTACTTTACCAGGTACCCAGCAGAGTTGGGTAGACTCAGGGGAATCCTTTAGACCCTAGAACAAATCCCAGCATTCACTAGGATTTGAACCCAGGACCTTCGAGCTGTCATTCGGCCGCCATGCCCCATAGTGACACAGAAAGTAACCTAAATTTAACCACGTTCTTAAGGAGGGGGACTCCCCTTTCAAGATACTAATAGGACAGTCAAGCCTCACTTTTCATGGACGTCCGTTTTTCGTCGGTTTCGGTTTTCGCCCCCTTTTCCTTTCTTACAAACGAATGTGTCTCGGTTTTCGTCGATTCTGAAGATGATCCCAGTGCCAAAAAAACAAAACAAGAAGGTTGTTGACCTGGGATACGATAGGTTTCTGTAAAGAGTGACTCTCTTTTCCAAACCGTAAAATCAGCAACTCTCTCTTCCCTCAGCCTCTCTGCCCTCTTCCATATGCCCAAAATGTATTAGATATGTAATGGTCATGTTTTGTGGCCATTTAATCTTTATACTAAACTAGTGTTTTACACTCCCACCCCGGCCCTATGGATCAGTTTAGTCCGACTGTTTTACCTACTAGCGTTTTACATTGGTCTTTTATATTCCTATTTATATAAATTTAATTCTTATTTTTTGTTAGAATTAAACACTATATGTATTCTATGTAAATTAATTTTTTTAGGGTATGTATTTTGAACTCTCTAGAATGAATTAACTTCAATTTACATTGATTCAAACAAAATAATTGCCTCGGTGTAACATCCTGAACTTAATGCAAAGAACTTCATATAAAGAACAACAAGTAGTTGTTAATACTTTGTAATATTCAATCCAATAGTTCTAAGTATGGATCACATACAGAGTCTCTTCATGACTTTCTCAAAAAATACAATCCAACAAACATCGTAAAATATATAATATATAGCGACTCCATTCCTCTCTGGATATTACATCCCTCCTTCTTTTTCTATCCCTTCTCACACTCCCCTTCTCACACTCCCCTTCTCACACTCCCCTTCTCACACTCCCCTTCTCACACTCCCCTTCTCACACTCCCCTTCTCACACTCCCCTTCTCACACTCCCCTTCTCACACTCCCCTTCTCACACTCCCCTTCTCACACTCCCCTTCTCACACTCCCCTTCTCACACTCCCTTTCTCATTAGACCGTGTTTCACAAAAAACTCGTCAAACGACTGTGTGCAACACTGTCCTGGTCGCACTGACCGGTCACGGTCTACTGACCTACATTTGGTCGTTACACTCGGTTTTCGTCGGTTTTCGATTTGGCCGATAGTTCTCGGACGTTAACGAAGAAAACCGATTTTTCACTGTGCTTAACTTTCTTTTCCTTTTCTATTGCCCGTGTGTGTGTGTGTGTGTGTGTGTGTGTGTGTGTGTGTTTTTGTTTGCTTACGTCAAGGCATCGGCTCCTCAACGATGGGCAAGTACTTCATCGTGCAGCTGACTTCCGCTGAGGACGATGACGTCACCCGCGCGCGGGCCTTCACCATGTCCGTGGCGGGCGTTAGCGTCACCATGACGACGAAAACCAGCTTTGAAAAGAGCTCCTTGTCCCTGACAGCAAAGCAGTACGAGCCCGCCATATTCCAGATCGACTCAGTCTTTAAGTAAACACAATTTTACTTTTTTTTAAACATTAGAAATAACAACAACACATAGATCTAAAAAAAAAACAAATAAATACAAACTACTTCATTCATGGAAAAGACCAAAGACTATAATAAGATGGACCGCTTACTCTATTTTTAGAGCATATAATAAGGTCTTTTTTTCCCCCGTGCGTAACCAATAAGGCTGTTAAATGACTTCTACGCTCCTACGATTGCATTGAAGGTTTCCGCTGTATACAACTTTCGATTTTAATCCTAATTTTCCATTGAGAAAATCATAGCGAATTAGGCTACTAAACCGGAAGTGTAGAGGAATTAGTGCGATCGGAAATTCTGAAACTAAGTGTTTCAAGTTATCCAATAGTAGAAATATCAAAGCAAGCGGTCCATCTCATTATAGTCTTTGAAAAGACCTAACCCAAACTGTTAAATTATATTAAAGTTGGGACAAGTCGGATAAAGACTCAGACGGATGTGTGTGTCTGTGTGCGTGTGTGTGTGTGTGTGGGGGGTTCTAGCAGTATATTCGCCGCCCTTACCGCGCCGATCCTTAAGGGTTGCACCTGAATATGTCTGCAAAATTACTTATTCCTCAGTTCCAAAATGGCCTTTGTTAGATTGAGACCAAACTTTGAATCAATTGAGCCGACATACGTGCCCCCCCCCCCCCCCCCCCACTTTCCATTGATCTCTTTGGAGACCTCTGACTAGTCTCACTATATTGCAAACCTCATGGGATATGAAAAAGATAGTACAGCTTAGCTTATCATTCAATGCTTGCCACAGACTTGTTCGTTTAGGACGGGGATTGATCGAGGAGTCTTACATTCCATTGATTTCTTTGGAGCTCTCGCCGCACTAGGCGCATATTCTGGGAGTTAATATCCTGAGGCTCCAATGGGGATGAATAGCCCCAGTTCTCATTGCAACGGAAGCTCTAATATTGTTGCTGTTAATATTGTATCATGTTATACACACAGTGCCGTTACAGCCATGGATTTTCATTTGTTGTTTTTTTCAGGTGCCAAATTGCGGGTATTTGTGATACCACAGTTTTCAACGGAACTGGATTTTTCGCACTAGATCTTATCACCCTCGTAAGCCCCACGAACGGTGACGCCATGCAGGTGATTCCGGTGAACGGCTACGGAACGAAATATTTTGTCATGTCCTTAGGGTGAGGCGTTATGGACTAGTTTCAAGCAGACCCCATTCTTTTGCGGTGTTTAAAACAAGAGCAAATACAATCCAATGCTAATAGCGTGCTATTACTTTATGACGTCACATTGTTAAAAGATAGCTGTGTTTTGTCTGTTTTTTAAAAATCAAAATTGGTTTATCCAGGAAAAATTTTTCTCAGGACGATTCAGTCTCCGTGCAATATGTGGGAACATAGTATTGTGGTTAGTCAGGAAGCGCGACACTTTGCCATTTGTAAGGCCTGCAGTTCAAATCACAGAGAACGCTAGATAATTCACCACCTTCTTTTTTTTTTGGGGAAGGGGTGGGGGGAGTGGATCTGAAGGATGTGCACTGCGCCGTAGATGCATTTTTTACTGGTGACGATCGAGCACGTGCTTTTAGACTGCTTTGGTTGCAGGAGTTTATAATGGATGGTAATGGACAACTTTTGGCACCGATCCTATATTATGTTGACGACTTGGCTACACTGCGTAGTACTAGCGTGTTAGTTCGCCGTGCCCTCAGAGAGTAGTCATGGCTAGCTTTCTCACTTTAGGAAATTATATTGCATTATATATGCAATAGCACTTCTGTACCCATGGGCTTCGAAGCTGGCGAAGTGTGTGAGCCACCGATAAGCTCCCATCAATAGTACACCGGTGGCCTAAAGCACGAGGGACAACCCCTGTTGCGCGTCCGAGATTTCATTGCACAGGCGAGAGGGTTCGGTGGGGAAGGAAGAAATTGTGCGCAATGGCCCGTCTCGCCAAGCCCGGTGTATGGGTAGTCCAGGCCTGTAGTCTATAGAATTTGTGTATATTGGCGAATATGCAGGAATACGAGTGGGCCACCAAGACGTTAATGATCTGGGTGGGTAGAAGCAGTGTAGTTCATGGGATTGCGGAGACTATACCTTTTGCTACGCGGCACACCCTATCGTTATGCTGAGAGTTGGCTAGTCTCGGACAGGATCTTGATGTTCCCCTTTTTCAAGTTACGCCCATTACAAAAGAGCCGAGAGGCTCGGCCGGATCCCGGTACAAGATCGGTAGCAAGCGGAGTTTAAGACATATAATATACTGAAACGTACCCAACTTAAATGCTCTTTATAGTAATAATTGGTCATTTATATAGTTGCCCAGCAAAACCTTTTGTACGCCATTGTTTCGTAGCCCAGGCTGCTTATTGATCTGTAAAGGTAACGTCCATCGGTCATCCCAGGCTCTCTTCTTTTCATATATTTTGTTGTTGTTGTTTTTAATCCACAGGCGGACATCGTTTCTTCTTGTCGTGTCCCCATGGAGCGATAACAAAATCAACCTACAGCTGAAGACTTCTGGGAAATCTATTACTCTCTCAAAGAAAGTTTACAAAAACGGAGCAAAGTTATCTATAGTGCTGGCCAAGTAAGCCGTTGGTCATTATTTGAACTGTCTGTAGCCTTCCCCACCACCATCCACCCAACTGAAGTAGTCTAGTCATCTGCACATCATTTAGAGCAGGGATTCGGCAATCCAAGGTGCGCGTATTAGCAGTGGCTAGGGTGGGGGGGAGTGGGGGTCCCAATTCAAAAATCCCCCCGGGCCCCTACTTCAAGGGGGCCCCTAAAGGAGCGTCCGAAAAAAATAATTTTGGGCAGGGGCCCCCAAAGGAGTGTTTGAAAAAAAAATGTGCAGGGGCCCCTAAAGAGGCCAAGCCCCCCGGGCCCCCATATCCCTAGCTACGCCACTGCGTATCAGATTTGGCACGCACAAAGTGATTTTCAATAGCTCGCGGAAGACCCAAAGAAAAAGCTGTTAAAAAAGTCTCTGTTACAAAAAATTGATTGGTGGCTTTAAAGCAGTTGGCACACTGAACGAATTAGAGAATCTACTTTGGCTATAAAAAGGTTTCTGGCATTGATTTAGAACATACCGAAATTCACGAAGTAACTTTAATTGAACAAGAATACCAAAATTCACGAAGTAACTTTAATTGAACAAGAATTCCGAAATTCACGAAGTAACTTTAATTGAACAAGAATACCGAAATTCACGAAATAACTTTAATTGAACAAGAATTCCAAAATTCACGAAGTAACTTTAATTGAACAAGAATACCAAAATTCACGAAGTAACTTTAATTGAACAAGAATACCAAAATTCACGAAGTAACTTTAATTGAACAAGAATACCGAAATTCACGAAGTAACTTTAATTGAACAAGAATACCGAAATTCACGAAGTAACTTTAATTGAACAAGAATACCAAAATTCACGAAGTAACTTTAATTGAACAAGAATACCGAAATTCACGAAGTAACTTTAATTGAACAAGAATACCGAAATTCACGAAGTAACTTTAATTGAACAAGAATACTGAAATTCACGAAGTAACTTTAATTGAACAAGAATACCGAAATTCACGAAGTAACTTTAATTGAACAAGAATACCGAAATTCACGAAGTAACTTTAATTGAACAAGAATACCGAAATTCACGAAGTAACTTTAATTGAACAAGAATACCGAAATTCACGAAGTAACTTTAATTGAACAAGAATACCGAAATTCACGAAGTAACTTTAATTGAACAAGAATACCGAAATTCACGAAGTAACTTTAATTGAACAAGAATACCGAAATTCTCGAAGTAACTTTAATTGAACAAGAATACCAAAATTCACGAAGTAACTTTAATTGAACAAGAATACCGAAATTCACGAAGTAACTTTAATTGAACAAGAATACCGAAATTCACGAAGTAACTTTAATTGAACAAGAATACCGAAATTCACGAAGTAACTTTAATTGAACAAGAATACCGAAATTCACGAAGTAACTTTAATTGAACAAGAATACCGAAATTCACGAAGTAACTTTAATTGAACAAGAATACCAAAATTCACGAAGTAACTTTAATTGAACAAAAATACCAAAATTCACGAAGTAACTTTAATTGAACAAGAATACCAAAATGATAAAAAAAAATATAACCTAATAGAGTACCAGTGCCACTTTTAATCTGATAGTTTTTGAAAATTGAAATTACTGATACAATTTTTTTTTGTTTTTTGATATACGAATTAGACCCGGAAAAATACAAAGAACTATAAATCGCTCATATATGCTATTGCTATTTTCGCATATAACCGCATCTGACAAAGCAGGTTGCCTGGCTGAAGTTTTTAGGTTCGAGTCTTGACTAAGAAAAAGATGCTTTGACTTGTATCCTGGGTCTGGATGGTCTGGAGGGTCTGTAGGGTCTGGAGGGTGTGGAGGTTGTACCTGTACCTACACTGATACATACTTGCGCTTTTTGCTGAAAGAAAGTTTTATTGATAAGTCCCCCCCCCAGTTGTCGGTTACATTGCCATCCTCACAGACATAATCTCACAGACATCACATCACAGACATCACCTCACAGACATCACCTCACAGACATCACCTCACAGACATCACCTCACAGACATCACCTCACAGACATCACCTCACAGACATCTCCTCACAGACATCACCTCACAGACATCACCTCACAGACATCACCTCACAGATATCACCTCACAGACATCACCTCACAGACATCACCTCACAGACATCACCTCACAGACATCACCTCACAGACATCACCTCACAGACATCACCTCACAGACATCACCTCACAGACATCACCTCACAGACATCACCTCACAGACATCACCTCACAGACATCTCCTCACAGACATCACCTCACAGACATCACCTCACAGACATCACCTCACAGACAACACCTCACAGACATCACCTCACAGACATCACCTCACAGACATCACCTCACAGACATCACCTCACAGACATCACATACTGCAAAGAGGGACTGATATTTCCAAGAGACAACCTTGATAGGGAGACACTGGATAAGCCGAGAGTGCTCTCACTGGATAAGCCGAGAGTGCTCTCACTGGATAAGCCGAGAGTGCTCTCACTGGATAAGCCGAGAGTGCTCTCACTGGATAAGCCGATAGCGCTCTCACTGGATAAGCCGAGAGCGCTCTCACTGGATAAGCCGAGAGCGCTCTCACTGGATAAGCCGAGAGCGCTCTCACTGGATAAGCCGAGAGTGCTCTCACTGGATAAGCCGAGAGTGCTCTCACTGGATAAGCCGAGAGTGCTCTCACTGGATAAGCCGAGAGTGCTCTCACTGGATAAGCCGAGAGTGCTCTCACTGGATAAGCCGAGAGTGCTCTCACTGGATAAGCCGAGAGTGCTCTCACTGGATAAGCCGAGAGTGCTCTCACTGGATAAGCCGAGAGTGCTCTCACTGTAGAGAAACACTAGTGGTTCAGTGGAGTCCCATCCTCAGTGGATCTGTGCTGTAACCACGGAAACTAGCTAACGTTGCTTCATCAGCCGCATTGATCAAAATGGTATGGAGGCAGGGCCGGCTTGTCCATATAGGCAATCTAAGCGGCCGCCTAGGGCGCAAAAAAGTTTTGGCGGCTCATAATTGATGATTTTTTTAATTTGGGGATTTAAAAATATAAACTAAATAAAAGTTTAGTACTTCTGCACGCTACTAGCATAGGCAGACGAATTACTAGGCAATGAAAGGCGAAGGGTATTTTTTAAAAGTTGTCTTAGAAAATAGGAAAGTATACCCTAACACTACTCAGTTTCTCCCCGCTGAAGGCACTTTAATGAGGGCTCAGAATTTGTTTTCGCCTAGGGCATCAAAAACCCTAGAGCCGGTCCTGTATGAAGGGATACATGACAAGCTTATTTCTTGATTTAGATTGAAATAATACCATGTTCATTTACTGTGGCGCAGCACTTGACCTTCTTGCTTCATGTGGCTAACATGCTATCAAAATGTTCATTCATATGCCTATACTATCTGTGGCTAACATGCTATCAAAATGTTCATTCATATGCCTATACTATCTGTGGCTAACATGCTATCAAAATGTTCATTCATATACCTATACTATCTGTGGCTAACATGCTATCAAAATGTTCATTCATATACCTATACTATCTGTGGCTAACATGCTATCAAAATGTTCAATTCATATGCCTATACTATCTGTGGCTAACATGCTATCAAAATGTTCATTCATATGCCTATACTATCTGTGGCTAACATGCTATCAAAATGTTCATTCATATGCCTATACTATCTGTGGCTAACATGCTATCAAAATGTTCATTCATTTGCCTATACTATCTGTGGCTAACATGCTATCAAAATGTTCATTCATATGCCTATACTATCTGTGGCTAACATGTTATCAAATGTTCATTCATATGCCTATACTATCTGTGGCTAACATGCTATCAAAATGTTCATTCATATGCCTATACTATCTGTGGCTAACATGCTACCAAAATGTTCATTCATATGCCTATACTATCTGTGGCTAACATGCTATCAAAATGTTCATTCATATGCCTATACTATCTGTGGCTAACATGCTACCAAAATGTTCATTCATATGCCTATACTATCTGTGGCTAACATGCTACCAAAATGTTCATTCATATGCCTATACTATCTGTGGCTAACATGCTATCAAAATGTTCATTTATATGCCTATACTATCTGTGGCTAACATGCTACCAAAATGTTCATTCATATGCCTATACTATCTGTGGCTAACATGCTATCAAAATGTTCATTCATATGCCTATACTATCTGTGGCTAACATGCTATCAAAATGTTCATTCATATGCCTATACTATCTGTGGCTAACATGCTACCAAAATGTTCATTCATATGCCTATACTATCTGTGGCTAACATGCTATCAAAATGTTCATTCATAT
Source organism: Anisus vortex (assembly GCA_949126835.1). Taxonomy (NCBI): domain Eukaryota; kingdom Metazoa; phylum Mollusca; class Gastropoda; family Planorbidae; genus Anisus; species Anisus vortex. Next base: position 2,073,735 of record OX421509.1, read on the forward strand.
GCCTATACTATCTGTGGCTAACATGCTATCAAAATGTTCATTCATATGCCTATACTATCTGTGGCTAACATGCTATCAAAATGTTCATTCATATGCCTATACTATCTGTGGCTAACATGTTATCAAAATGTTCATTCATATGCCTATACTATCTGTGGCTAACATGCTATCAAAATGTTCATTCATATGCCTATACTATCTGTGGCTAACATGCTATCAAAATGTTCATTCATATGCCTATACTATCTGTGGCTAACATGCTATCAAAATTTTCATTCATATGCCTATACTATCTGTGGCTAACATGCTATAAAAATGTTCATTCATATGCCTATACTATCTGTGGCTAACATGCTATCAAAATGTTCATTCATATGCCTATACTATCTGTGGCTAACATGCTACCAAAATGTTCATTCATATGCCTATACTATCTGTGGCTAACATGCTACCAAAATGTTCATTCATATGCCTATACTATCTGTGGCTAACATGCTATCAAAATGTTTCATTCATATGCCTATACTATCTGTGGCTAACATGCTATCAAAATGTTCATTCATATGCCTATACTATCCGTGGCTAACATGCTACCAAAATGTTCATTCATATGCCTATACTATCTGTGGCTAACATGCTATCAAAATGTTCATTCATATGCCTATACTATCTGTGGCTAACATGCTATCAAAATGTCCATTCATATGCCTATACTATCTGTGGCTAACATGCTATCAAAATGTTCATTTATATGCCTATACTATCTGTGGCTAACATGCTACCAAAATGTTCATTCATATACCTATACTATCTGTGGCTAACATGCTATCAAAATGTTCATTCATATGCCTAAACTATCTGTGGCTAACATGCTATCAAAATGTTCATTCATATGCCTATACTATCTGTGGCTAACATGCTACCAAAATCTTCATTCATATGCCTATACTATCTGTGGCTAACATGCTATCAAAATGTTCATTCATATGCCTATACTATCTGTGGCTAACATGCTATCAAAATGTTCATTCATATGCCTATACAATCTGTGGCTAACATGCTACCAAAATTTTCATTCATATGCCTATACTATCTGTGGCTAACATGCTATCAAAATGTTCATTCATATGCCTATACTATCTGTGGCTAACATGCTATCAAAATGTTCATTCATATGCCTATACTATCTGTGGCTAACATGCTATCAAAATGTTCATTCATATGCCTATACTATCTGTGGCTAACATGCTATCAAAATGTTCATTCATATGCCTATACTATCTGTGGCTAACATGCTATCAAAATGTTCATTCATATGCCTATACTATCTGTGGCTAACATGCTATCAAAATGTTCATTCATATGCCTATACTATCTGTGGCTAACATGCTATCAAAATGTTCATTCATATGCCTATACTATCTGTGGCTAACATGCTATCAAAATGTTCATTCATATGCCTATACTATCTGTGGCTAACATGCTATCAAAATGTTCATTCATATGCCTATACTATCTGTGGCTAACATGTTATTAAAATGTTCATTCATATGCCTATACTATCTGTGGCTAACATGCTACCAAAATGTTCATTCATATGCCTATACTATCTGTGGCTAACATGCTATCAAAATGTTCATTCATATGCCTATACTATCTGTGGCTAACATGCTATCAAAATGTTCATTCATATGCCTATACTATTTGTGGCTAACATGTTATCAAAATGTTTATTCATATGCCAATACTATCTGTGGCTAACATGCTATCAAAATGTTCATTCATATGCCTATACTATCTGTGGCTAACATGCTATCAAAATGTTCATTCATATGCCTATACTATCTGTGGCTAACATGTTATCAAAATGTTCATTCATATGCCTATACTATCTGTGGCTAACATGCTATCAAAATGTTTATTCATATGCCTATACTATCTATGGCTAACATGCTATCAAAATGTTCATTCATATGCCTATACTATCTGTGGCTAACATGCTATCAAAATGTTCATTCATATGCCTATACTATCTGTGGCTAACATGCTACCAAAATGTTCATTCATATGTCTATACTATCTGTGACTAACATGCTATCAAAATGTTCATTCATATGCCTATACTATCTGTGGCTAACATGCTATCAAAATGTTCATTCATATGCCTATACTATCTGTGGCTAACATGCTATCAAAATGTTCATTCATATGCCTATACTATCTGTGACTAACATGCTATCAAAATGTTCATTCATATGCCTATACTATCTGTGGCTAACATGCTATCAAAATGTTCATTCATATGCCTATACTATCTGTGGCTAACATGCTATCAAAATGTTCATTCATATGCCTATACTATCTGTGGCTAACATGATACCAAAATGTTCATTCATATGCCTATACTATCTGTGGCTAACATGCTACCAAAATGTTCATTCATATGCCTATACTATCTGTGGCTAACATGCTATCAAAATGTTCATTCATATGCCTATACTATCTGTGGCTAACATGCATCAAAATGTTCATTCATATGCCTATACTATCTGTGGCTAACATGCTACCAAAATGTTCATTCATATGCCTATACTATCTGTGGCTAACATGCTATCAAAATGTTCATTCATATGCCTATACTATCTGTGGCTAACATGCTATCAAAATGTTCATTCATATGCCTATACTATCTGTGGCTAACATGCTATCAAAATGTTCATTCATATGCCTATACTATCTGTGGCTAACATGCTATCAAAATGTTCATTCATATGCCTATACTATCTGTGGCTAACATGCTATCAAAATGTTTATTCATATGCCTATACTATCTGTGGCTAACATGCTATCAAAATGTTCATTCATATGCCTATACTATCTGTGGCTAACATGCTATCAAAATGTTCATTCATATGCCTATACTATCTGTGGCTAACATGCTATCAAAATGTTCATTCATATGCCTATACTATCTGTGGCTAACATGCTATCAAAAAGTTCATTCATATGCCTATACTATCTGTGGCTAACATGTTATCAAAATGTTCATTCATATGCCTATACTATCTGTGGCTAACATGCTATCAAAATGTTCATTCATATGCCTATACTATCTGTGGCTAACATGCTATCAAAATGTTCATTCATATGCCTATACTATCTGTGGCTAACATGTTATCAAAATGTTCATTCATATACCTATACTATCTGTGGCTAACATGCTAGCAAAATGTTCATTCATATGCCTATACTATCTGTGGCTAACATGCTATCAAAATGTTCATTCATATGCCTATACTATCTGTGGCTAACATGTTATCAAAATGTTCATTCATATGCCTATACTATCTGTGGCTAACATGCTATCAAAATGTTCATTCATATGCCTATACTATCTGTGGCTAACATGCTATCAAAATGTTCATTCATATGCCTATACTATCTGTGGCTAACATGCTATCAAAATGTTCATTCATATGCCTATACTATCTGTGGCTAACTTGCTATCAAAATGTTCATTCATATGCCTATACTATCTGTGGCTAACATGCTATCAAAATGTTCATTCATATGCCTATACTATCTGTGGCTAACATGCTATCAAAAAGTTCATTCATATGCCTATACTATCTGTGGCTAACATGTTATCAAAATGTTCATTCATATGCCTATACTATCTGTGGCTAACATGCTATCAAAATGTTCATTCATATGCCTATACTATCTGTGGCTAACATGCTATCAAAATGTTCATTCATATGCCTATACTATCTGTGGCTAACATGTTATCAAAATGTTCATTCATATGCCTATACTATCTGTGGCTAACATGTTATCAAAATGTTCATTCATATGCCTATACTATCTGTGGCTAACATGCTATCAAAATGTTCATTCATATGCCTATACTATCTGTGGCTAACATGTTATCAAAATGTTCATTCATATGCCTATACTATCTGTGGCTAACATGCTATCAAAAAGTTCATTCATATGCCTATACTATCTGTGGCTAACATGTTATCAAAATGTTCATTCATATGCCTATACTATCTGTGGCTAACATGCTATCAAAATGTTCATTCATATGCCTATACTATCTGTGGCTAACATGCTATCAAAATGTTCATTCATATGCCTATACTATCTGTGGCTAACATGTTATCAAAATGTTCATTCATATGCCTATACTATCTGTGGCTAACATGTTATCAAAATGTTCATTCATATGCCTATACTATCTGTGGCTAACATGCTATCAAAATGTTCATTCATATGCCTATACTATCTGTGGCTAACATGTTATCAAAATGTTCATTCATATGCCTATACTATCTGTGGCTAACATGCTATCAAAATGTTCATGTTACGAATATCGGTCATAAATGAATGACGTAGTAAGGCATTGACCTCTTAACAAGTGCGTATCAGAGTCCAAGGCGACCAAGGTTTGACCTTTATGCCCTGAGGGCAGTTTAAATAAAATAATTCGTTCAAACTCCGTGGAAATTGGAGGATAATTCTGGATCGTAGTAATTATAGAGAAAGAGGTTAAAATGCGTATTAAGACCCTGTAGAATCTTCGATGATAGTTTTCTTTGTAAAGTCCCGACCTCCTTAAAGTTAGTTCAGTTAGAAAGTTTGTGGAGTGAAGTCGCTATATTGATTTGTATATTATATGCCATTTTATTGAAACTTATGTTGCCATCAGTTGATGAAGTTTATTGATCGTTTATATTGAGTCTACAATTTAAATAAAATTGTTTATTCAACAACTGGAGTTGTTTGATCTATCATTGTTGAGAAAGGTGTTGAAGATAATTATCACGAATATAACTACATTGCTGCATAGACCTGTCAGTCAAGGAACCCCTAGCTTGGGCTACAGATTAGCAGAATCTAGAGACTTCTAATAAAGATACAACTATATTCATTGAATCCGATTTAACGAGTCGTAATAATAGTCATCATAGAGGACCATAACAATTTGCGGGCTACGTCCGATATAGTTGTATAGTGAAGCATATATTCAAGTTGTGTTGTGTTGTGTGTAAAGCCGTGACCTACTGAGCAAGCCTAATAACGCTGAATTCATTCTTCCAATTGGAAAAACGTAAGTTGGAAATTTACATTTTAAAAATCTCTTAACTAAAGAATGGAATTTATTGAAAATCCAGAAGAAGAGGTTCTGAAAACTTTATCAATAAAGAAGTTAAAAGAGATCGCTGAGATCTTAAAGATAGAAGTTTCTGAGACTACACCATCGAGGACTGTGTTGACACAGCAGATAAAAGATGTGTTGATTGCGAGTGGCAAGTTGAAAGTAGAATCAAGCGCGGAGGGATATCAAGTTGAAGGTCAGACGTCGAAATCTATGTCCGAACAGTTTAGATTTCAGTTAGAAATCAAACGGATGGAAATGGAGATGGAACAAAAACGTCTTGAGATGGAAGATAAGAAAAGTCAAAGAGAAAGTCAGGAAAGAATAGAACTGGCGAAGATAGGAGCTACTAAAAAAGAATCTCATAATGATGTAGAGATGGCCAGATGGAAAAAGCTAGTCCCTACCTACATTGATAAAGAAAGTGAAATAGCTAATTTCTTCCAGACCTTTGAGATTTCTTGCAGAGATTTTAAGTTCCCAGAAGATAAATGGGGAATATTAGTCAGAACAGCTTTTACTCAGGGAAGGGCAAGAGATTGTGTTCTATTATTAAAAGAGGAACATTTAAATGATTATGAAGTCATTAAAGACACTGTACTTAAAGCGTACAACCAAATACCTGAAAGTTATCGGAAAAGGTTCCGTCAGTACACAATGTCCCCTTACCAAACACACTTAGACTTCCTTAGAGCAGAAGAAAAGTTAATGGATCAGTGGATAAAATCCAGAAATATCTCCACATTAAAAGAATTGAAAGATATCATTCTTTTAGAGGATTTTATTAACAAAGTGAGGCCGGATGTAAGAATGTATTTATCCGAGCGTGACATCACTGACCCACATAAGGCTGCTGATTTAGCGGAACAATATACACTGTGTCATAGGACAGCTGGTGAAAAGAATTTTAATAGGGCACAACGGCAAGCAGAAAACACACCACAACAACATCGTGAAAAAGAGCATTTTGTGAAACAAAATGATGGTAATAAAAAACCTATCAACAAAAACGTCCAATGTACTTTTTGTAAGAGAACAGGACATAGCATCGAAGACTGTTGGAGTATAAGGAAAGAAAAAGGACCTAATAAAGTGCTAATGTGCGTCAGACATGCACCAATACAAAATGTACAAGAAAGCGAAGATACAAACGAACTGAATTCGAAGAAAGATTCTTCTAAACCAGAAACACTGAGGGTGGATTTGCCTGAGAGCAAAAGTCAGAAGGTAGAGAAATCTACAACTGAAGACAATAAGGATGGATATCCTGATTATAAATACAGAATGGCTACTATTGGATTAATTGTCCAGGTCCACAGAGACGAAAAAGTAGACCAAAGTATTTTTGACTCGGAAAAGAGTCTGAAGTCATCGAAAGATGAAAAAACAACACCCGAAAGTCATGGTCAAGGGAAGAATAAAATTGACACAGAGACCCTGTGCAGTTTTCAACCGTTCATTAGTGAAGGTTGTGTGGCCTTACAAAAGGAAGGACCACTGAAGTCCGTAAACATATTACGAGACACAGGAGCATCATTAACCCTGCTGCTTAAAGATGTATTACCATTGAATGTGAATACATTGACAGGACAGACTGTCCTATTGAGAGGTTTTGAATGGAAAGAAGAAATACCCCTACATAGGATATACCTCGCATCTGGCTTGGTGACAGGATATGTGACAGTTGGAGTAATATCAAAACTTCCTGTTGAGGGCATATCCGTTATCCTAGCAAATGATTTGGCGAAAGGGAGGGTGAGACCTGAACTGATTGTGAAGGAAAATCCAGACCCTAGTCCTATTGTGGAGACAGGAAAAGAAAAAGAACTTTATCCTGTAGGTGATGTCATAAATGGTATGACACCACAGAAAAAGAAAGAAGAAATTCTCTCACAAGAAAAGAAAAAGAAAGAAGAAATTCTCCCACGAGAGAAGAAAGAGGAAGAAGAAGTGGAACTTGATACTACTATTTTATCCATGATTGAAGATTGTCCGAAAGGAAATGAACAATCAAAGAAGTCATCACAAAATGAATTGATTGCTGAACAGAAAGTAGACCCAGAGTTGCTACAGCTACATGAGAAAGCTGTCGACGAGGAAGAAACTCCTACTACTGATGTCTATGAACAGATAGACCACAGCATGCTCAAACAACAATGCAAACCTGCAGTTGCCGGTACAGATGAAGATTTGAGGAGCATCACTGAAGAAACGAGTGCTGAGAACTGGACCGAAACTATCAAAAGCTATGGGTTACCACAATCCATACCGACAGATCGAGGGACCAACTTCGCCTCGGAACTCTTCAATCCAGTCCTAAAGAACTTATGCCTGGAGCAGGAGATGTCAACTGAATCCCATCCGGAAAGTCGAGGAGCCTATGGACCAATCTTTGGACCCACTGTCCGAGGACCACTCAAACTACTTCCAGAGGAATGACAGACCGAATTGGATCTCCTTGGGCTAAGCAAGTACCTAGATAAGTACATAAATTTTTTGTCTGACATAACTGTGTTTGTTAGAAAAAAATTGTACACTGCTCACATGCAGATGCCATTGTTGTGTGATGAAAGAAAGGCAAAGAAATTATATCATTTGAAAATGATAAAGCCTTACCTTCTGAAAACAATTGGAAAAAGCTTGATGTTGTTAACATTGTTACTCTTATTTGTAAAATTTATGCCTGGAGTTCAAGATGAATTGAATGACAAATTCACTGATAGTTAGTTACCAAACTTACTATTTTAAAACTAAATCCCTTACTTGTGAAGAAAAAGGAATGAGTAAAAGTATTGTTAGAGTAGATATCATTATATTGTGATATTTCTAAACAAACTTGTTAGGTTGAGCATTTAAAATAATTGCTATAAGAGAAAAAGATCAGTTTTATCCTCAGAATTGGTTTCTAAATCAGAGGACATTATAAATGTGGACTGATTATAAGATATGTTTGAGAATCTCTGGAAATGATAATTGAAACATTTGGCAGAGAGGATAATTTGATTGAAAAAGATGTAAATGGTTTTAAGAAAAGAGAATTTTCTATCACTAAAGTATTGAGAAATGTTTTATGATTGTACTATGGAAATTTATTTTATCATGTACTGTTGTTGAAATAATTGCACTGAGTCAAGATGCAAATTTCTTTTATGTGAATTTATTCATTTGTAATATCATCATTGAATGTATGATAATGAAGGGTAAAAATAGTTGCTGCGAGACAGAACTATGACTAACAAGATTCCAAGAAATGTATTATATATGATTTTTCACTTTTAGGATACTGTTACATGAAAAGCAGATCAAAAGTAGAAACTAATAAAACTTATCCTTGTTTTGTATAAATTTAGGATGTGCCACTGACTTGACATTGTAAACTAGAATGGTTGAGAATTTCATGGTTGAGAATTTATAATGTTGACATACCAATGTTCAACAAATGTATTATTAAGTAAGGATTTCATGTCAAGATTGTAAAACTAATCTATTTTTTTCTGTATTAGTTAAAATAGATTGAATGAATTGTACTGACAATCAAAAGACTGGGTAGACCTGAACACTGTGAGGAACAGGAGAACCTAGAACCTATGAATAAAACCTTTATGGAATGGAAAAGAGCAATGGATTCCAACCTTACCATAACTGAAAAGCTGGGAGATGGAACCATTCAGACCAGCAATTGTTTTGTAAAAATTGTTAAATTGATTTCTGTCTGAAAAAAATATAGTCTATGCTCTTTATCTTTTGTCTGTCAATAATATTGTATTTGAAATGTCTTTAATGTAATCTAAAGAAAATAAGTACTTACTGTTTAGTACTAAGATTGTATGAAGATAATATAATTTTCTTTGATTGATAGTTAATTAAGTAAATTAACCAAATTTGTTTCAAGTAAATCCATGTCTGCATGAAAGATAGAATGTTTCAATTTAAAACTGCTACGATGTGAACTCTTTTAAAAAAGAAAATAATGACGTCGAAAGGTCATGGTAAAATGAGAAATTGAAATATTTTTAATGAAATTGTCTATAAACTATTTTAATTCTGGAACAGACTATGTTTAAGTTTCTTAAAATAACATAAATGAATTTAATTTTGAGATAATAGTGGTTAAATAATGCTCATTTAGTACGATAACTATTTAATCGCGTAGCAATTTTTGACCTAAGCTGTTATAAGGTAAAAATTTGCATAGCCATGTCAACATTGTTAAAATCAATTGAGAATGAGCGAGTGAAAAAAGGAATAGAGAGAGAGAGTGCGGAATTGACCTAAATTTCTGTGTCCCGTCACAGACAGTTGTATAATGTGTTACTGTTAGTCAGCCTACAGGCTTGAAAAAAAAAATACTGTCTACACGAGCAATAATATTTTTGTTGTAAAGTGAAATTAGGTCAGGGCTAGTATTTTTTTGTTTTGTAATTGAGTTAGGCCTAGTATGTGTTCTATCAGAGCGTTTGGTTTTTTCTCCTTATGAAAAATAAGTCGTGTCTGAATAGACATTAAGTGATTTTTCTTTTGTTGTATAATTACAAATTGTAAAAGATATTAGTTTATAATTAAATGGACGAGAGAGTTTTTATATACGTGGAATGTTAATGGAATGGAAATTATTAAATTGTATAATATTTAACCCTATGTATTTTTCTTGTATACACGATTTAGATAAACAATTTAATTGTCCATTGTTTTGAATTACAATTGAATGATTGAATGACTGTAGTTCAGCCATTTGATAAGATTAACGTATTTTTCATATATTATATGTTATTGTTATCAGTTCGATTGAATTATTGGGATAGCCAATTGAACTGTATTGTTTTCCCCGGAATATTTTCTTTTATAATTATTCCTTAAAATTAACATTTTTTAGTATTGTTAAAATGTAAAAGAAATAATTATAAAACTTTTTAAGGGTGGTCGTGTTACGAATATCGGTCATAAATGAATGACGTAGTAAGGCATTGACCTCTTAACAAGTGCGTATCAGAGTCCAAGGCGACCAAGGTTTGACCTTTATGCCCTGAGGGCAGTTTAAATAAAATAATTCGTTCAAACTCCGTGGAAATTGGAGGATAATTCTGGATCGTAGTAATTATAGAGAAAGAGGTTAAAATGCGTATTAAGACCCTGTAGAATCTTCGATGATAGTTTTCTTTGTAAAGTCCCGACCTCCTTAAAGTTAGTTCAGTTAGAAAGTTTGTGGAGTGAAGTCGCTATATTGATTTGTATATTATGTGCCATTTTATTGAAACTTATGTTGCCATCAGTTGATGAAGTTTATTGATCGTTTATATTGAGTCTACAATTTAAATAAAATTGTTTATTCAACAACTGGAGTTGTTTGATCTATCATTGTTGAGAAAGGTGTTGAAGATAATTATCACGAATATAACTACATTGCTGCATAGACCTGTCAGTCAAGGAACCCCTAGCTTGGGCTACAGATTAGCAGAATCTAGAGACTTCTAATAAAGATACAACTATATTCATTGAATCCGATTTAACGAGTCGTAATAATAGTCATCATAGAGGACCATAACAATATGCCTATACTATCTGTGGCTAACATGCTATCAAAATGTTCATTCATATGCCTATACTATCTGTGGCTAACATGCTATCAAAATGTTCATTCATATGCCTATACTATCTGTGGCTAACATGCTATCAAAATGTTCATTCATATGCCTATACTATCTGTGGCTAACATGCTATAAAAATGTTCATTCATATGCCTATACTATCTGTGGCTAACATGCTACCAAAATGTTCATTCATATGCCTATACTATCTGTGACTAACATGCTATCAAAATGTTCATTCATATGCCTATACTATCTGTGGCTAACATGCTATCAAAATGTTCATTCATATGCCTATACTATCTGTGGCTAACATGCTATCAAAATGTTCATTCATATGCCTATACTATCTGTGGCTAACATGCTACCAAAATGTTCATTCATATGTCTATACTATCTGTGACTAACATGCTATCAAAATGTTCATTCATATGCCCATACTATCTGTGGCTAACATGCTATCAAAATGTTCATTCATATGCCTATACTATCTGTGGCTAACATGCTATCAAAATGTTCATTCATATGTCTATACTATCTGTGGCTAACATGCTACCAAAATGTTCATTCATATGCCTATACTATCTGTGGCTAACATGCTACCAAAATGTTCATTCATATGCCTATACTATCTGTGGCTAACATGCTATCAAAATGTTCATTCATATGCCTATACTATCTGTGGCTAACATGCTATCAAAATGTTCATTTATATGCCTATACTATCTGTGGCTAACATGCTACCAAAATGTTCATTCATATGCCTATACTATCTGTGGCTAACATGCTTTCAAAATGTTCATTCATATGCCTATACTATCTGTGGCTAACATGCTATCAAAATGTTCATTCATATGCCTATACTATCTGTGGCTAACATGCTACCAAAATGTTCAATCATATGCCTATACTATCTGTGGCTAACATGCTATCAAAATGTTCATTCATATACCTATACTATCTGTGGCTAACATGCTATCAAAATGTTCATTCATATGCCTATACTATCTGTGACTAACATGCTATCAAAATGTTCATTCATATGCCTTTACTATCTGTGGCTAACATGCTATCAAAATGTCCATTCATATGCCTATACTATCTGTGGCTAACATGCTATCAAAATGTTCATTTATATGCCTTTACTATCTGTGGCTAACATGCTACCAAAATGTTCATTCATATGCCTATACTATCTGTGGCTAACATGCTATCAAAATGTTCATTCATATGCCTATACTATCTGTGGCTAACATGCTATCAAAATGTTCATTCATATGCCTATACTATCTGTGGCTAACATGCTACCAAAATGTTCATTCATATGCCTATACTATCTGTGGCTAACATGCTATCAAAATGTTCATTCATATGCCTATACTATCTGTGGCTAACATGCTATCAAAATGTTCATTCATATGCCTATACTATCTGTGGCTAACATGCTACCAAAATGTTCATTCATATGCCTATACTATCTGTGGCTAACATGCTATCAAAATGTTCATTCATATGCCTATACTATCTGTGGCTAACATGCTATCAAAATGTTCATTCATATGCCTATACTATCTGTGGCTAACATGCTATCAAAATGTTCATTCATATGCCTATACTATCTGTGGCTAACATGCTATCAAAATGTTCATTCATATGCCTATACTATCTGTGGCTAACATGCTATCAAAATGTTCATTCATATGCCTATACTATCTGTGGCTAACATGCTACCAAAATGTTCATTCATATGCCTATACTATCTGTGGCTAACATGCTAGCAAAATGTTCATTCATATGCCTATACTATCTGTGGCTAACATGCTATCAAAATGTTCATTCATATGCCTAGACTATCTGTGGTTAACATGCTACCAAAATGTTCATTCATATGCCTATACTATCTGTGGCTAACATGCTATCAAAATGTTCATTCATATACCTATACTATCTGTGGCTAACATGCTATCAAAATGTTCATTCATATGCCTATACTATCTGTGGCTAACATGCTATCAAAATGTTCATTCATATGCCTATACTATATGTGGCTAACATGCTACCAAAATGTTCATTCATATGCCTATACTATCTGTGGCTAACATGCTATCAAAATGTTCATTCATATGCCTATACTATCTGTGGCTAACATGCTACCAAAATGTTCATTCATATGCCTATACTATCTGTGGCTAACATGCTATCAAAATGTTCATTCATATGCCTATACTATCTGTGGCTAACATGCTATCAAAATGTTCATTCATATGCCTATACTATCTGTGGCTAACATGCTACCAAAATGTTCATTCATATGCCTATACTATCTGTGGCTAACATGCTACCAAAATGTTCATTCATATGCATAAACTATCTGTGGCTAACATGCTACCAAAATGTTCAGTCATATGCCTATACTATCTGTGGCTAACATGCTACCAAAATGTTCAGTCATATGCTTATACCAGGAGTGTGCAACTTTTTTTTTGCTTTGGGCCGCATATGAAATTTTATACATCAAGACGGACCACACAGTCTGAAAATTTATTTGCATTATCAATGCAACGAATTTACAAAAAAATGCCGTTAGAAGCTCTTCCGGGGCCACACTAAAAGGCTTTGCGGGCCGTTTTGAAGCCCGCGGGCCGCCTATTGCACACCCTTGGCCTATACTATAATAAACGGGTCGCCGTATAGGTCGAAAAAAAAATTAAACGCTAAGTCCCAAAAAATGTTGTTGCGCTCTATGTCAAAAGTGATCTTTTCATAACTATTGTGTGTTTTTGAATGGGCGCGCGTGTGTCCATGCTTGTCGGGTTTTAATTTTAGTTTTTTTTTTAAATTTAATTTCAGAGAGCAAAGTTTTAATCTGGTTCTATGTTCTAACATAGTTGACTTATCAGGTATGTTATAACATAGTTGACTTATCAGGTATGTTCTAACATAGTTGACTTATCAGGTATGTTGTGTGCGGTTGTTGTTTTTTTTACATGTCAGATCCAAACAACTCGTTGATCAATACGTACAGTAGCAGAAACAACAACAACACATTTCGACTTTCATAATTTATAATAACTGTATTTATTATATTAGTTTTAGTTTATATCACGAGCATCTCCGGTACCATTTCCAAAGTCACGGTCGCAATATTACTGTAAGCGCCCTGTGGCCTATCTTTCGGTATCCCTGTCTGCTTTGCGACGCATGGGCCTATTAATGGGGTTAGATGAGGTGGGAGGGGGGAGGTTGGATCTTGTGCTGGTGTGGCATAATCTCATAGTCCCTCACCATCCCATTAAGAGTATCCCCATTGCCGAATGAGACTCTCTGATTTTTATGTCTCGTTACCGTTTATCAGGAGCCTGACATTCTATTTTTAGCTTCACTAGTCGTGGAGCGGTGATCTCCTGCCCAAGGCATGCAGCTTGTTGCACGTAAGGGATACCTTCCATAGGGCGGATATGCTAAGTGCCTGGGTCAGTAACGATAAAAAAGCCAGCGGTTTGGAGCCAAATTATAATTAGTTCATGTGCTGGAGTATGGGACACGGGGGCCGAGTCGTAAGCGCGTTCGACTGGCGATCCGAAGGTTCTGGGTTCGAATCCTGGTGCAGGCTAGAATTTTCCCCCGGGGGACTTTAGGGTGCCCCCTGAGTCTACCCAACTCTGATGGGTACCTGACACCTAGTTGGTGTAAAGTAAAGGCGGCTGAGCTTTGTGCTGGCCACACACACCCCTCGTATGTCGTGGCCACAGAAACTGGTGAACGCTGCTTCACCAGCCCTATGATTAGTTTGGTCCAAAGGGTACTTTACTTTTTTACTAGAAGTGCTTGTGTACGAGTAAGATTAACTCCCACAGTCCCAAATAGTTTCTCAAAGAACACTGACACACTACCCAAGTAGGCTGGATCTTCGTGATTTTCGTGCCTGTATATATCTAAACCCTCCCCCCCCCCATCCTTTTTTTTCAACACCACCCTTGTAACTCCCAGGTACGGTCGTGTCTGGCAACCAAACATTTGGCGTGATTACAGGTAGTTGTAAGGGCATTATAGCACCAGATAAAAACTGCACAGGTGGGCTCATCGGAAACTACTTGTCAGGTAATATATCTTGTTCTATAAAATAAATGCTTGTTCTATGGATTTTGATTTAATATATAGTCTTACATAATATTGTTGGGGACGTAGCGTTTTATAGCTTAAATATTATACTGATTGAATTTTTTTAAATGTACGCTTTAGCTCGTTGTTCCGAATCGGGCTAAGTCCTATGAATATTAGTGGTGAGGTGTGTGTAAACCACCGATACGCTCCCGTTAACAGTACACCGGTGGGCTAACGCATGGGAAAGGTCCTCGTTTCGAATCCAAGAATCTTTGCGCAAGAGGGAGCTCGCCGAGACTCGGTGGTGAGGAAAAATACCCGTCTCGCGAAACCCGATGCCCGGATGATCAGATTTCGGGCTCGAATCCAGGCTTTAAAAAACACCTAATTTTCATGTTTAGCCGTGCCTGAAACGGTTTTTATTTCTTGAGTTTACATAGTTGGAAAAGTAGACAGTGCACTCTTCTGGCTACACTATCTTCTCGTAAGCCCTGTGCCCGGAAAGTGTTAAACTTAGGCTTCACTAGCACGATTGGGGCCAACGTGATTTGAGACTTACTTTATTACGTTTATATAAATAAGCTACTTTTTAATACAATACGCCTTACACATACACACACAAAACACACAACTATAAAAAACGTTCCGCCATTTTTCACTGTCTGTAGACATGGCACTTCCGTTAGAAACCTACGGGCGGCACTTCGCCATCTTCGAGAGAGGTATTCGAACCTCCAACAACCGCTTCGCCGTCATCGTAACCAGCGAAAATAATACCACAGTCAGGATCAAGAACATGGATAAATATAAAGTGGTTATACCGGAAGCAGGAGCCAACCATCCAGTGGGTATACTTACGGCGTTACTGTTAGAAGAAAAATTGTTTACTAAATATAGGTACACATTTGACACCACAGATATATCATCCAAAAGACTATAATAAGATGGACCGCTTGCTATATTTTTAGAGCTTATAATATGTTCTTTTTTTCCGTGCGCAACCAATCAGGCTGTCTTAAATGACTTCTACGCTCCTACGTTTGCCTAAATGTTTCCGCTGTAAACAACTTTCGATTTTAATGTAAATTTTTCATTTAGAAAATCAAAGCGATTAAATAAAACGGAAGTGCACAGTACGTCGGGAATTCCGAAAAGAAGTCATTCGGGTCATCAAATAGCAGAAATATTAAAGCAAGCGGTCCATCTTATTATAGTCTTTGTATCATCTTTTTCTTATCCTCGATTTGTCCTTGTTTTTGTATTTCTTACTTAAAAAATAATTTATCTTCTCCTCACATTTCTGTTTTCTTATAACCTCTGGTTTATATTTATACTTATGACTTCTGTTATGTATTCTTTGTTATATATTTTTGTTACGTGCTATTAATTTTTCCCTTGGGTCCATTCTTTTTGTGTCCTCTCTTTTTTTCTTGTCCTCATTGTTCTTGTATCCTCTCTTTTCTCTTACGTCCTCTTTAATTGTTTGTATGTAGGCCTACTGGTACTCTTTTTTCCTATGTCCTCTTTTGTCTAGTATCTTTTTTGTCTCATGTCCTCTATTTTTTTAAATTATATCTTTTCTTTTTCTTCTCTCAAGTCCACCTTGTCCTTTCTTTTTATAATATTCACTTCTTTTATTATGTCCCCTCTTTATTTTTATGTCCACTTTTGTTACAATGTCCTCTTTTTAATATGTCCTCTCTTCTTTATTTTGTCCTCTTTTTTATGTTTACTTTTGACCCCCTTCAATTATTTATTTGTATGCCCCTGTTTTGTTTCTACTTCACACTATGGTATGTATACACTGGGATGGTGTGGCCATATAAAAAAAAACAAGCGCAAGGACTCTCAAAGGTCTTCCTGACATGTATCTATCCCGAATCGGAAAGTAATGACTCTGGATGACACCATATAGTTTACTAACAAATTGCACATCGCACCAGATGAGGTCTGGGACTCCGCCTATAGGCCCCCCTAGTCCTCTATCCTGGGCCAATTATTTATTTACTGTATTATTAGTCAACATCTTAAGTCTGTAACTGACTGGTTTAATCTCCTGTATTTTATTGGGTTGACCAGTTCATGAACTGGGCGATTACTGTGTCTGTGTGTAACATCAGCAGCTAGATCATGTCGCCAGCTTTTGGTCGGCCTATTTCCACCTCCTTTTGGGGTTCCATTCCCTTCCTAGTGACGTTCTTTGGTGTTGTAGGAAGAGAGTGTTCTATACCAAGGGTCGGCAACCTTTTGATAACAGTGTGCCAAAATATGATTTTTAATTCATTCAGCGTGCCAACAGATTAAAATTCATCCTGCTGTAGCACTAAATTTCTTGTAGAAGAGACTTGAATAGAGCTGAATAGACTTTTAAGGCCTCTTCCGCTTGCCATTGAAAATCCCACGGCGTGCCAAGTTTGGCTTGCGTGCAATAGGTTGCGACCCCTGTTCTATACAACTTCACCTGATTTTCTTCACCGCACTAAGTTGGCGGGTCCTTTGTCAAAGATATTGTTATGGACGTCTCTATGATGACTACTATTACGACTCGTTAAATCGGATTCAATGAATATAGTTGTATCTTTATTAGAAGTCTCTAGATTCTGCTAATCTGTAGCCCAAGCTAGGGGTTCTTTGACTGACAGGTCTATGCAGTAATGTAGTTATATTCGGGATAATTATCTTCAACACCTTTCTCAACAATGATAGATCAAACAACTCCAGTTGTTGAATAAACAATTTTATTTAAATTGTAGACTCAATATAAACGATCAATCAATGCCTCAACTGATGGCCACATAAGTATCAACAAAATGACATTAAATATAGACGTATCAATATAGCGACTTCAATCTACAAACTTTCAAACTGAACTAACTTTAAGGAGGTGGGGACTTTACAAAGAAAACTATCATCGAAGATTCTACAGGGTCTTAATACGCATTTTAACCTCTTTCTCTATAAAATCCAGAATTATCCTCCAATTTCCACGGGGTTGGACGAATTATTTTATTTAAACTGCCCTCAGGGCATAAAGGTCAAACCTTGGTCGCCTTGGACTCTGATACGCACTTGTTAAGAGGTCAATGCCTTACTACGTCATTCATTTATGACCGATATTCGTAACACGACCACCCTTCAAAAGTTTTATAATTATTTCTTTTACATTTTAACAATACTAAAAAATGTTAATTTTAAGGAATAATTATAAAAGAAAATATTCCGGGGAAAACAACACCTACATACAGTTCAATTGGCTATTCCACTAATTCAATCAAACTGATAACAATAACATATAATATATGCAATATAAGTTCATCTTATCAAATGGCTTAACTACAATCATTCAATCATCCAATTTTAATTCAAAACAATGGACAATTAAATTGTTTATCTAAATCTTGTATACAAGAAAAATACATCGGGATAAATATTTTACAATTTAATAATTTCCATTCCATTAACATTCCACGGTAATAAAAACTCTCTCGTTTATTTAATTATAAACTTATCTTTTACATTTATAATCAAACAACAAAAGAAAAAATCAATTAATGTCTATTCAGACACGACTTATTTTTCATAAGGATAAAAAAACCAAACGCTCTGATAGAACACATACTAGGCCTAACTCAATTTCAAAACAAAAAAAATACTAGCCCTGACCTTATTTCACGTTACAAAAAAATTCTCGGCATTAGTTTTTTCCAGCCTGTAGGCTTACTAACAGTAACACATTATACAACTGTCTGTGACGGGACACAGAAATTTAGGTCAATTCCGCACTCTCTCTCTCTATTCCTTTTTTTCACTCTCTTATTCTCAATTGATTTTAACAATGTTGACATGGCTATGCAAATTTTTACCTCATAACAGCTTAGGTCAAAAATTGCTACGCGATTAAAAAGTTATCTTTTTAATGATCATTATTTCACAACTATTATCTCAAAATTAAATTCATTTATGTTATTTTAAGAAAATTAAACATAGTCTGTTCCAGAATTAAAATAGTTTATAGACAATTTCATTAAAAATATTTCAATTTCTCATTTTACCATGACCTTTCTACGTCATAGGTTTGTTTAGAATAGTTCACAGCAGTTTTAAATTGAAACATTCTATCTTTCATGCAGACATGGATTTACTTGAAACAAATTTGGTTAATTTACTTAATTAACTATCAATCAAAGCAGATTATATTATCTTCATACAATCTTAGTACTAAACAGTAAGTACTTATTTTCTTTAGATTACTTAAAGACATTTCAAATACAATATTATTGATATACAAAAGAGTAAAGAGCATAGTCTATATTTTTTTCAGACAGAAATCAATTTAACAATTTTTACAAAACAATTGCTGGTCTGAATGGTTCCATATCCGAGTTTTTCAGTTATGGTAAGGTTGGAATCCATTGCTCTTGTCCATTCCATAAAGGTTTTATTCATAGGTTCTAGGTTCCTGTTACTTTCACAGTGTTCAGGTCTACCCAGTATTTTGATTGTCAGTACAATTCATTCAATCTATTTTAACTAATACAGAAAAAAATAGATTAGTTTTACAATCTTGACATGAAATCCTTACTTAATAATACATTTGTTGAACATTGGTATGTCAACATTATAAATTCTCAACCATGAAATTCTCAACCATTCTAGTTTACAATGTCAAGTCAGTGGCACATCCTAAATTTATACAAAACAAGGATAAGTTTTATTAGTTTCTACTTTTGATCTGCTTTTCATGTAACAGTATCCTAAAAGTGAAAAATCATATATAATACATTTCTTGGAATCTTGTTAGTCATAGTTCTGTCTCGCAGCAACTATTTTTACCCTTCTTTATCATACATTCAATGATAATAGAACAAATGAATAAATTCACATAGAAGAAATTTGCATCCTGACTCAGTGCAATATTTCAACAACAGTACATGATAAAATAAATTTCCATAGTACAATCATAAAACATTTCTCAATACTTTAGTGATAGAAAAATTCTCTTTTCTCAAAACCATTTACATCTTTTTCAATCAAATTATCCTCTCTGCCAAATGTTTCAATTATCATTTCCAGAGATTCTCAAACATATCTTATAATCAGTCCACATTTATAGTGTCCTCTGATTTAGAAACCAATTCTGCGGATAAAACTGATCTTTTTCTCTTATAGCAATTATTTTAATGCTCAAACTAACAAGTTTGTTTAGAAATATCACACTATAATGATATTTACTCTAACAACACTTTTACTCATTCCTTTTTCTTCACCAGTAAGGGATTTAGTTTTTACAATAGTAAGTTTGGTAACTAACTATCAGTGAATTTGTCATTTATTCATCCTGTTCTCCAGGCATGAATTTTACAAATAAGAGTAACAATGTTAACAACATCAAGCTTATTCCAATTGTTTTCAGAAGGTAAGGCTTTATCATTTTCAAATGATATAATATATTTGCCTTTCTTTCATCACACAACAATGGCATCTGCATGTGAGCAGTGTACAATTTTTTTCTAACAAAAACAGTTATGTCAGACAAAAAATTTATGTACTTATCTAGGTACTTGATCAGCCCAAGGAGATCCAATTCGGTCTGCCATTCCTCTTGAAGTAGTTTGAGTGGTCCTCGGACAGTGGGTCCAAAGATTGGTCCATAGGCTCCTCGACTTTCCGGATAGGATTCAGTTGACATCTCCTGCTCCAGGCATAAGTTCTTTAGGACTGGATTGAAGAGTTCCGAGGCGAAGTTGGTCCCTCGATCTGTTGGTATGGATTGTGGTAACCCATAGCTTTCGATAGTTTCGGTCCAGTTCTCAGCACTCGTTTCTTCAGTGATGCTCCTCCAATCTTCATCTGTACCGGCAACTGCAGGTTTGCATTGTTGTTTGAACATGCTGTGGTCTATATGTTCATAGACATCATTAGTAGGATTTTCTTTCTCGTCGACAGCTTTCTCATGTAAATGTAGCAACTCTGGGTCTACTTTCTGTTCAGCAATCAATTCATTTTGCGATGACTTCTTTGATTGTTCATTTCCTTTCGGACTATCTTCAATCATGGAGAAAATAGTAGTATCAAGTTCCACTTCTTCTTCCTCTTTCTTCTCTCGTGGGAGAATTTCTTCTTTCTTTTTCTTTTCTTGTGAGAGAATTTCTTCTTTCTTTTTCTGTGGTGTCATACCCTTTATGACATCACCTACAGGATAAAGTTCTTTTCCTTTTCCTGTCTCCACCATAGGACTAGGGTCTGGATTCTCCTTCACAATTAGTTCAGGTCTCACCCTCCCTTTCGCCAAATAATTTGCTAGGATAACGGATATGCCCTCAACAGGAAGTTTTGATATTACTCCAACTGTCACATATCCTGTCACCAAGTCAGATGCGAGGTATATCCTATGTAGAGGTATTTCTTCTTTCCATTCAAAACCTCTCAATAGGACAGTCTGTCCTGTCAATGTATTATCATTCAATGGTAATACATCTTTAAGCAGCAGGGTTAATGATGCCCCTGTGTCTCGTAATATGTTTACGGACTTCAGTGGTCCTTCCTTTTGTAAGGCCACACAACCTTCACTAATGAACGGTTGAAAACTGCACAGGGTCTCTGTGTCAATTTTATTCTTCCCTTGACCATGACTTTCGGGTGTTTTTTCATCTTTCGATGACTTCAGACTCTTTTCCGAGTCAAAAATACTTTGGTCTACTTTTTCGTCTCTGTGGACCTGGACAATTAATCCAATAGTAGCCATTCTGTATTTATAATCAGGATATTTATCCTCATTTTCTTCAGTTGTAGATTTCTCTACCTTCTGACTTTTGCTCTCAGGCAAATCCACCCTCAGTGTTTCTGGTTTAGAAGAATCTTTCTTCGAATTCAGTTCGTTTGTATTTTTGCTTTCTTGTACATTTTGTATTGGTGCATGTCTGACGCACATTACCACTTTATTAGGTCTTTTGTCGCTTCTTATACTCCAACAGTCTTGAATGCTATGTCCTGTTCTTTTACAAAAAGTACATTGGACGTTTTTGTTGACAGGTTTCTTATTAACATCATTTTGTTTCACAAAATGCTCTTTTTCACGATGTTGTTGTTGTGTGTTTTCAGCTGGCCGTTGTGTCCTATTAAAATTCTTTTCACCAGCTGTTCTATGACACAGTGTATATTGTTCCGCTAAATCAGCAGCTTTATGTGGGTCAGTGATGTCACGCTCGGATAAATACATTCTTACATCCGGCCTCACTTTGTTAATAAAATCTTCTAAAAGAATGATATCTTTCATTTCTTTTAATGTGGAGATATTTCTGGATTTTATCCACTGATCCATTAACTTTTCTTCTGCTCGAAGGAAGTCTAAGTGTGTTTGGTAAGGGGACATTGTGTACTGACGGAACCTTTTCCGATAACTTTCCGGTATCTGGTTATAGGCTTTAAGTACAGTGTCTTTAATGACTTCATAATCATTTAATTGTTCCTGTTTTAACAAAAGAACACAATCTCTTGCCCTTCCCTGAGTAAAAGCTGTTCTAACTAATATTCCCCATTTATCTTCTGGGAACTTAAAATCTCTGCAAGAAATTTCAAAGGTCTGGAAGAAATTAGCTATTTCACTTTCTTTATCAATGTAGGTAGGGACTAGCTTTTTCCATCTGGCCATCTCTACATCATTATGAGATTCTTTTTTAGTAGCTCCTATCTTTGCTAGTTCTATTCTTTCCTGACATTCTGTTTCTCTTTGACTTTTCTTATCTCTTTCCTGACTTTCTATTTCTAGACGTTTCTGTTCCATCTCACGATCAAGACGTTTTTCTTCCATCTCACGATCAAGACGTTTTTCTTCTATTTCCATCCGTTTCATTTCTAGTTGAAATCGCACCTGTTCGGACATTGAAGATTTCGACGTCTGACCTTCAACTTGATATTCCTCCGCGCTTGATTCTACTTTCAACTTCCCACTCGCAATCAAGTTTTCTTTTATTTGCTGTGTCAACACAGTCCTGGATGGTGTAGTCTCAGAAACTTCTATCTTCAAGATCTCAGCGATCTCTTTTAATTTCTTTATGGATAAAGTTTTCAAAACTTCTTCTTCTGGATTTTCAATAAATTCCATTCTTTAGTTAAAAAATTTTTAAAGTAGTAAATTTCCAACTTACGTTTTTCCAATCGGAAGAATGAATTCAGCGTTATTAGGCTTGCTCAGTAGGTCACGGCTTTACACACAACACAACACAACTTGAATATATGCTTCACTATACAACTTATCCCGGACGAGCCCCCAAATTGTTATGGACGTCTCTATGATGACTACTATTACGACTCGTTAAATCGGATTCAATGAATATAGTTGTATATTTATTAGAAGTCTCTAGATTCTGCAAATCTGTAGCCCAAGCTAGGGGTTCTTTGACTGACAGGTCTATGCAGTAATGTAGTTATATTCGGGATAATTATCTTCAACACCTTTCTCAACAATGATAGATCAAACAACTCCAGTTGTTGAATAAACAATTTTATTTAAATTGTAGACTCAATATAAACGATCAATCAATGCCTCAACTGATGGCCACATAAGTATCAACAAAATGACATTAAATATAGACGTATCAATATAGCGACTTCAATCTACAAACTTTCAAACTGAACTAACTTTAAGGAGGTGGGGACTTTACAAAGAAAACTATCATCGAAGATTCTACAGGGTCTTAATACGCATTTTAACCTCTTTCTCTATAAAATCCAGAATTATCCTCCAATTTCCACGGGGTTGGACGAATTATTTTATTTAAACTGCCCTCAGGGCATAAAGGTCAAACCTTGGTCGCCTTGGACTCTGATACGCACTTGTTAAGAGGTCAATGCCTTACTACGTCATTCATTTATGACCGATATTTGTAACAATATGCATAGCTAAGAGTGTCAGGCCAGCGATTCTGGAGCAATGCGTGAATTATGCGAATCGAAGGAACTTAATTTGTTATGTCCAACGGTAAAAAACTCTAATGGACTTATAGAAATATGGATGGATAGATATATAGACGGATAGACAGATGGCTAGACCCATAGCTAAACACATAGCCCGATACTCAGCTAGACATATTTGGACACTTAGATAAAGAGATTAATGAGATAGAGATACAGATACATGCTATCGTTCTGTTGAAACTATTGTTTGTTTGGTGAATACAAGAAAAATACATTTTATCGAAATGAAATCAACTAGCCTACAGCTTGCTGACGTTTCCTTTTAATTTTTTTTTCGGGAATCTCCGCAGCTCCGGACATTCCCCAACGACCACTACTACATCATGACGGACAATCCTTGTGCCTGCTACCTCTTACTGCCGTCCTCCTGCGCGGAGTCAGATTTCGGCGACGCCTCCATCACCGTGGTACCCCCAGTCGAGCTTTTCTTCAACGTGTACATGTGGAGGTATGCAGGGGCGGAGTGGGATGGGGCGTTGGGAAGGGGGTGCACGATGGCCTAGTGCTAGATAAGGGGTCGGCAACCTAAGGCACGCGTGCCAGACTTGGCACACAGAACGATTTTCAGTTGCACTCGATATAACTCCAAGAAGATTTTTTAATGCTAGTAAAAACAACGTACGTGAGCATAATTAATCGATGCTGCGTGGCGAACTATATGGTTATCACGCTGAACGTCGACTGTTTGTATGTTAAGCTCTAATCATTGGACTTGCCATCTGTAGTTGAATCTATTGTTAAGATAGTCAATGTTATTAGTTGTTCAAGTCTTTTCTAGAAGAAAGTGATACGCAGTATAGGTAAAGTCTTGGATAAATTCGTTTCTTGTCTGGAAACAATTTAGGCGTATCTTGATTAAAAAAAGCATTTCCGATATTGAATGAGGAGGACTGACCGATGTTTCTGGATAACATGGCGACGCATTTCAGTGAGTTGAACTTGCAAGGATTTACAAGGACGTGGTCGAAAAGCACTTGAAGTGTTGGACCACTGGAATGAATTTGCATTGAACCTTTCAAACTGGACATATCTTGCAGTGAAATCGATTTCAAAACATTTAACTCTTTCCCAGGACCCTCACAAGCCAATGTAGCGCCCCAGGACAAACGTTTCAGCGACGCCCCCTTGCATACTGTAACTGCTTTGTTTAGTGCCCGCGCTGAGTTAATTATTATGATTAAAGAAATTTTAGAATGCAATTTTTATTAAGAATATTCTTTTAAATGAGTGGAGAGTTTCAGATTACACAATTACATCAACATATTCCGTGTTTTACTATAAGCTAATTCTTTAATGACACCGTCAAAATCCATGTCCACCAAAGTGTCAGATTCGATGCTAAGAAATGCTAATTAGTAAGCCTATCAAGGTTCATTGAGTTCCTTAAGTATGTTTTGATAAATTTTAATTTGCTGAACGATCTTTCACAGGGTGCTACAAATATCCTACTGTAAACGAACACAGTGCAACACGGTAATTGGCGAAACCTTAATTTCTCCTTCAATTCTCCTAAAATTTTTTCTGGTATGAACTTAGGTTATATTTGCCGCCCCTAGAAGTGTCAGTCCCGGGTATATGCCTCTCAGCCCCCCCCCCCCCCCTCCTTTGTGAGGCCACCGCTCTTTCCCTAATTTTAGGCAAATTAAAATAGATGAGCTTTTTTAGAAGTACATTAAAGCACTCAACGCAGAGTTTTCTAAAAAAAAAAATTCATTTTAAACATCCGAAAAATGGGCATCGAAATGTGACATTTGTGGGAAAATCTGAAGGGAATAGTTGCTTAGGAAAGTCATCTGTGGTCAGCTGCAAGTGCAAGGCATTCGCTCTACTTTCAGCTTTTGGTTTAATTAACACTAGTGAACATATTTATTTGTTATTATTTTATCGCACATGAAAGCTGTTTTAAGCATACCATATAAACTTTACTACTCAGAATTAACTAAATATGTACCTGACATTGAACAATTAGCCAAGAGCATTCAAGGAACAGGCCCTCATTAATTGATACATGCTAATTACATTCAAAAGAGTTAGTTTTTATGCTAATCTCTCTTAATTAAGCATAAATATAATTATTTCTAAAACAAATTTGTTTGTCCTTGGTCCACTTCTTTTCACCCTTTACACTCAACCCCTATCCTTTGTCATCGAACGCCACAACCTCAAATATCATTCTTTCGCCGATGACACCCAGCTGTATAACAGTGCAGAGCCTGAGGACTTCGACAGGCTCCTTGCTTCCATCTCCATCTGTTTCCTGGACATCCAGAGCTGGATGACGGAAAACAAGTTGAAGCTTAACAGTGAGAAGACTGAAGCTCTTATCGTCGGTACGAGACAGAGGGTCGTGTCCCTCACTGCGTCCGATCTTCAGCTGGCTGATGCAACTGTGCCTTTCTCCCCGACTATCAAAAGCCTTGGCGTCTATCTGGACTCCACGCTGTCCATGCAAACCCACATCTCCTTCCTCACCAAAATCTGCTTCTTCCATCTGCGTCGTATTGCCGCCATCCGTCGTTATCTCACCAAGGAAGCTTGTGTTAAGCTCATCATCTCTCTCCTATTTTCCCGCTTGGACTATTGTAATTCGCTTTTGGCTGGTCTCCCGGCCTCCTCCCTTCAAGGACTCCAACGTATCCAGAACTGCGCAGCCCGACTAGTTCTCAAGAAGAAGAAGTCAAATGATATCAATCCTCTGCTCCGATCTCTGCACTGGCTACCCATCAACAACCGGATCTCATATAAGCTGGCTTCCCTCTGTTATAGGTGCCTGAATAACTGCGCCCCGGATTATCTTCGCTCTTGTATGGAGCTCTACACCCAGTCCCGCCCACTTCGTTCGGCATCTGACGCGCTTACTCTGCGGATCCCTCGTGTGAGGCTAGTGTCCGCTGGCGAACGTTCATTTTCCTACGCAGGACCGTCCGCTTGGAATCACCTCCCACTACAGATTCGCCAGAGCCCTAGCTATGACACCTTCAGGAGCCGGCTGAAGACTCACCTATTTCGTCAGCAGAATTAGCGTATTACTATATATTTCTTTGTCTGTCTGTATTCTGTAACTGTCGTCTGCGCATAGAACTGTCACCAACGGGATATGCGCTATATAAGCACCGTTATTATTATTATTATTATTATTATTATAATAAACAAGCTACATTGCCCGGCGTTGCCCAGGTGAAGAAAACAAACAGCACTGTATAGGCTCAGGTGCAGATAAAATATAATCTACAATTAAAAGAAAGCTCTAGATTCTAAATCTAATATTTAAATCATTATTTTTTGTATTGAAGACTTTTAGGAAAGTAATATAAAATAAATATTGTAATCGGGTAAAAAAATAAGCAAGTATTTATTTAACAAAATCTAAATTGCCCGTAGATTTACAATGTCTTTTGTTTTTAAAAGTTTGAAAAAAAAAATTGTAAAAAAAAAAAGTTTTGACTAACTGGATCGTCAGCATAGCAGTCCGCTACGTTAACCACTGAGCTAGCAAAGACACATGTGAGACACATGTAAAAAAAATATTAGACAGTACATAGGCCTAGGCCTAAAAAGGTCAGTGACACAAGTGACAAACTCACGTGTTTTTAAATTGACCAATGGGGATCCGTGGGGACACAAACACAATCTTTATATATATATATATAGATATATAAAGTAAAAAGTAAAGTATCCCGTCGGACTAAATTGATCCATAGGGCCGGTAAAGCAACATTCACCAGTTTCCGTGGCTACGGCCAGGGGCGAAGCCACAGGGGGGTGGGGCTGAGGGGGGCTAAGCCCCCCCCCCTGGAACTCATTTTTTTTAAAATATGTACTAAATTTGCTAAAAATTGGGTAAATCTTTGTCACGTGAAAGTTCAGCCCCCCGGTAATTGGTAAATATTTGTCACGCAAAAGTTCAGCCCCCCCCCCCGGAAAAAATTTCTGGCTTCGCAACTGGCTACGGCATACTAGGTGATTGTGTGGCCAGCACTTTGCACAGCCGCCTTTACTTTACCCCAACTAAGGTCAGGTACCCATCAGAGCTGGGTAGACTCGGGGACACCGTCCAGACCCGGGAAAAAAACCTAGCCTTCACCAGGATTCAAACCCGGAACCTTCGGTACGCTAGCCAAACGCATTGCCGCACGGCCACCGTGGCTTATATACAATCATTTTATTATGCTATGATTGTGCTATGATTATGTAATTGTTGAAATTATTTACACTGAAAAAAATAAACTCCTTAAATTGACTTTATAAGTGCAGAAAATGTTTATTCACGATGTAAATTAATTTTATACATCTAATTACAAGTTGAAATAAGGTCATATTGCAGAATTTGAATAAAGTAATAATAATTTTTACGTACCACTAGTTATATTAAAAACAAAATAAACTGACATCACTAGCATCAAATTTGGTGACTTTAATAAAAGGGAGATAATTAACCCATAATCTTTGCATTGATGTTTTTAATAAGTTTCTTTTCTTGTTTACTTTATAAAAAAATTAATGGCTCACAATTTATAACTTTAAAATGATCAAAGTATACAATCTAGTTGAAAATTATATAGATATTTTATGACTAAAGAATTTATATGTACATTTTTAAACATTACATTAACTAACCAGATTGTATGATTACTACGTATCTGTTCCGCTTCACTGTATTAGTTGCGTCTGGTGAAAGTTCAAATTTGTTCTCTGGTATGAAATAATATATAAACGGAAATCTCAGTTGTGCTGAGGTCATACAATAAATAATGGATTACTAGCCAAATACTAGAATAATATATACCTTTTCTTTTGGTCTTGGTCTTGCTACGGCACTAAATAAATTGTCTTATAAAATAATATTGTTGAGCAGTTTGACTTTCACGCCGTTGGCACGCTAAATGATTTAGAAATCCTACTTTTGGCATACTATAAGCAAAAGGTTGCCGACCCCTGAGCTAGATCACTGAATGGTCACACCGAAGGTCTTGGTTTTTGGTTTCTTTTGGGTCTGGTGGAAATGATGGTCTGTGTGTGTTTAAGTCTGGTGGAAATGAGGCTCTGTGTGTGTTTGTGTCTGGTGGAAATGAGGCTCTGTGTGTGTTTGTGTCTGGTGGAAATGAGGGTCTGTGTGTGTTTGGGTCTGGTAGAAATGAGGGTCTGTGTGTGTTTAAGTCTGGTGGAAATGAGGGTCTGTGTGTGTTTGGGTCTGGTAGAAATGAGGGTCTGTGTGTGTTTGTGTCTGGTGGAAATGAGGGTCTGTGTGTGTTTAAGTCTGGTGGAAATGAGGGTCTGTGTGTGTTTGGGTCTGGTAGAAATGAGGGTCTGTGTGTGTTTAAGTCTGGTGGAAATGAGGGTCTGTGTGTGTTTGGGTCTGGTAGAAATGAGGGTCTGTGTGTGTTTAAGTCTGGTGGAAATGAGGGTCTGTGTGTGTTTGGGTCTGGTAGAAATGAGGGTCTGTGTGTGTTTGGGTCTGGTAGAAATGAGGGTCTGTGTGTGTTTAAGTCTGGTGGAAATGAGGGTCTGTGTGTGTTTAAGTCTGGTGGAAATGAGGGTCTGTGTGTGTTTGGGTGTGTGTGGGGGGGAAGGGTGTCTATCAAAGTCTAAGGATTCTTATCAGCTTGAGAAAGTAAAAACTGGTCAGTAAACCAGTACTGCTGACCATATAGTTCCCCCGTTTTTAGGTCAGGGGATAAGAAACTAGATAAAGGTATTTTTATCCTCATAGACAAGGCGAGTAAAAGAAGAGGACGGCTGTTTAGCCACTTTTTCCTAAATCACTTAAAAAGATGTCTTCCAATCCTAGTCCTGAGATGGACGCCATCTTGATAAAAAGACAAGATGGTACAGACTACATGTCACACTGTGATAAATTAAGCCTATAGAAGAAGAATTAAGAGTCTAAGATAGAACCTGGCATAAAAATTAGCTGGCTAAGGATTAAAGCTCGCAGAATTGTATGAATTTGTCGGAACTGGGTTTTTAATGGTTAATATTTTCAAAAACCGGAAAATTTTTTTCACAAAAAAAAACAACAAAATCTGTGTTTAATGCATTTTGAAAAATACAAGTTAAAAAACAATAAAGTATTCTAATGTAATTAGCTTAATTCTATTTTGGTCTTTTAAAATTACAATCGTAAAATTCACAAACATGCCCAAAACTTTCCTCGTTTATAATGTTTATGGCTAAATTAAGCTGAAGGGTTTTGAATGTTATCAGTTAAACCAAAATTTCCATTCCATGCCCAATCACTTAGATTTTTATTCTAGGCACCATGATAATACGTCGACCTTAAAGATCAAACACATTTTTTTTAAAATTTTATTATAATATATGATTAAGATTATCGTCTGTTGTTGCATTTTGTCCCAAATCCAAAACTTTAATACAACAATTTCAAACATTATGATCATTTTCCAAAATTTTATTAACATAATGTAATTTATAGGTGAAATATCATTGTTTTTCCACGGGCATTTGTTGAGGAATTTGAATCTCTTAATAATTGGAAGCTGAACAGGGTTTTGGGGTTTCATCAGAACCAGGTTCCGGGTTTATGAACACTATCCGTTTCACGGGTATATAGCCGGTTCTACAAGCCTTACCTAGAACAGAGAGACATGAAGAAGACAAAGACCAGAACAGAGAAGTCTTTAGAAAGTCTTTGAATTGTTTTTTTTGTTCACGTCTCGACTTGAGATCGAGCTTTTCTCCTACAGATACGGATTCAGGAATGGGATGGTTGGTGAAACAGAGCTTAAACAGAAATAGAGAGACAGTAAGAGTGGGGGAAACAGAGAGAGAGAGAGAGAGAGAGAGAGAGAGAGAGACGACTTGAGACTAGTAAAAAAGATAGACTACATTTACTCCGAGTAAAGCAGTATAGTATAGTGATATTAGTTTTTAAAAAAGTAAAGTATCTAGTCGGACCCAATTGATTCATAGGGATGGCGAAGCAGCCTCCACCAGTTTCTGTGGTTACGGCATACTCGGGAATTGTGCGGCCAGTACAATGCCCATCCGCCTTTTTATTAACTCAACTAAAGTCAGATACCCAACAGAGCTGGGTAGACTCAGGGACACCCTTTAGACCCGAGAACAAATCATAGTCTTCGCCAGATTCGAACCCAGGACTTTTGGTACGCTGCCGTTCGGCTACTGTGCCCCATATAGTACTATAGTTTCAAGGCTAACCAAATTGTCTCAATTTCTTTTCTTACGAATACGTTTTCAACACTGTGTTCCCCCCCCCCCCCCAATTACATACACTCGCCCATACATGTCACGATGTGGACACTGGGAGGGGTGCGGGGTTGTGGATGTGTGGGGGTAATGATGGCTGGTTGTCGTGGGGCTATGAGGTACCGATGCTGTAATCGTCCTGGAACAATGATTAATCCTCTCCTGGCTCGTTCAGATGTTATAACGTACACAAACAGACAGTTCTATAGTAAGCAAGCAAATCTCTGGTAACAGTTCAGGTGTTTATTTATGTTTCAAATATCCAATGATGAGATACACATATAAATTTGCACAGTAATGGCTAACACTTAGTATATGGTAGTGTTATGTAATCCAACGTTAGGGTACACATATATACTGATGAAAATACGGTTACTGGCTAAACAGCTTTATATATATAACATGTGGGGTGATATTCTATAAGAGGCGAGTGTACAGGTATTTTAAGCTGGAGGCCAGAATCTAGACTAAAATCGTATACGTGCTTCTCAGTTGACGGCCAACTCCAGACTAAAACTAAGTTTGTGAAATAGCGTTCTCGAGACCCTGAGACACGTGATCGCGCTCAATTTGGTTGGGTGGCTCTTAATTACATTTAATTACATATGACTCTCATTGGTCAGTTCGAACATATATTTGCATAAAGATAGATTTATTGTAGGGAAAATGGGATGGGGGCAGGTGAACAATTATACCGCCAAAACTGCTGGTGGGGTTTGGGATGAAAGGCAATTGGTACAGACGTCGTGCTGAGTGGAGGGGAACGAAAAGGAGGGGGAAAGCCGATTCGTCTCCCTTGCAAGAATTTTACATGGTGATGTCAAGTGGGGGGGGGGGTTTCGGACGAGGGATATTAAGTAGGTGCGAAAACCTTGACCGTCTCAAAGATGAGCTAACCGAGTTGCCGCTCGTGAGTGGCAGGAGAAGGGGTGATAAGGGGGTTAGCGGGGAAGGTGGGGGTGGGGTTTTTAGGTGCGGAGTCGATCAGTGACGTAATGTCTACATACCAGAGGGGTTGCGTTAACAATATAGATGAATATTTACTATGCAGGCACTTTAAAATACAACATGAATTTATAGTTTAGACATGATATAAATACATTAAAATAACACATGATAACATATATATATTGTAACTTCATTAACTAACACATTCACACTCATTCAACCCAGATTAAGTACCAATTTCGGCCGTATTAATTAGTAAACTGTGAATTGGGATTAAAGAGTGTAGTGAAGGATAAAGGAGCGGTGAGGAAGAGTGGCGGGGGTGTTTCAATTGCGTAAGAGAGGGAGAAGATAGTGGCGTCAGACTATTCTCATCCTATCTAACCTAAACTTTACGCTAATCTATAGTTCTAGTTCTAAACTGCTATCTATCTACGTGTGCTAATAGTCAAAGTTACTTGCAGAACTGTGACAATACACAACAAACATACATGCAGAAAATGAGTCATAGTTGATACTAAAGATGATACACATATATTAGATAATTATATAGGCTATTTACATACATGATATTACATAAATGCTTGTAACTATTGTCTATGTTCCAGTTTCCAGACAAAAGAGTATACCAGTGAGATGCTGACTTACGTTATTCTAATTGTCCACATTTGGTACTTGAATAAAACACTTATCAACGAGACCTTAATATACGACAAGTAAATTGAGTACCGTTTTAAAATATGTTATAACTATTGTTCTTGTTTCTGTGTCATTGTATTGTCTTATACAACAAGTAAGTAGTGTACATCTTTGAAATATGTAATAGCTGGGTTTTTTTTTATTGTCTTGACTTAAAATCTACAGAATTTATTCTATCATTCTAAACAGAAGATTATTACGGCCTTCGCCCAAACCCTATGCAGGGCGGCATGGGTTGGACGGCGGCCTGCAGGGTTAGAACCCGGGTCGTATTACTGACATGCCCGAGTACTAAAACTATACATGTATCATTGATACAACATACATGTTTCAATGTAAGAGCGGCATATCGTATGAGTATCATTATCATGTATGAATAAATGTATCAGTTCCATATCTATTCTCTCTCAATGTATCTATCCATTTAATATCTATGTATTTTTGTAAGTTCAAACTTGGTAGCTATATTAAAATATTATGTGTACATTGGCAATGTTGGCGAGGGCACCGATAGGCCTAGGCACAATAATCCTCTGTATAGCAGTAGCGTCTGTAACGTATGACATGAGATATAATACAAACATATCAACATGTTGATGTAGTACTTAAGTGTATATATTTCAACTTAACATGAGATATAATACAAATATGTCAACATGTTGATGTAGTACTTAAGTGTATAAAGTTAAACTTAACATGTTGATGTAGTACTTAAGTGTATATATTTAAACTAACATGTTGATGTAGTACTTAAGTGTATATATTTAAACTTAACATGTTCATGTAGTACTTAAGTGTATATATTTAAACTTAACATGTTGATGTAGTACTTAAGTGTATATATTTAAACTTAACATGTTGATGTAGTACTTAAGTGTATATATTTAAACTTAACATGTTGATGTAGTACTTAAGTGTATATATTTAAACTTAACATGTTGGTGTAGTACTTAAGTGTATATATTTAAACTTAACATGTTGATGTAATACTTAAGTGTATACATTTAAACTTAACATGAGATATAATATAAACATGTCTACATGTTGATGTAGTACATATATTTAAACTTAACATGAGATATAATTCAAATATGCCAACATGTTGATGTAGTACTTAAGTGTAACCCTAACCCTAACCCTATATTTAAACTTTACGTGACTCGTTGTTTAGGTTTTTGGTCAACTGGGAGAAGATCATCGGTACTTCCGATTGGATGGTTGGCGCCTTGCAATTCCACGGGGGCTCGCACGTGTTCGCCCTCACGTCCAGCCTATACAAGTTCGGCTGCTTCGTCCTGGTCACGTCAGAGGGCTTCGGCTTTGTGGCAACGCCCGGCTTCGTTCTGGCCAACCTAAACCATGACTATAAAGTAAGCGCCTCCCACCAATCAGCTTTTGATCCACCACCCCTCCTTTCCCCACTAGCTCCATCTCCTTTTTCCTCTAGCTCCACCCCCACTAGTTCCGCCTCCCTCCACTAGTTCCGCCCCTCCCCCGGTTTTCAATACTTATACAGACCGTGACCTAGTTTGTCACGACACACGATTTTTTTTAAAAAGCTATGGATCCCAAACAGTATATTTTTACAGGGGCTTCGCGGACTAAGGGAAAGATTTTCATAACCATTTTGCATGCATCATTTTTGTTTCAAAAAGGAAAAACTTTACTTAAATAATGGCGCCTTTATTGGCTTTATTGGAACAGTTTTTGAGAATCATATCGTTTAAGCTGTTGTTATCCTTGGTTGTATTTGTTGTCTTGCCTGATAGGTACAATTTGTGCAGGCAATAGTTTATGTTTTAGAGCAGATGGAGATGGCCGGCAAACTATTCATAATAGTGTGTCAAAGTAGGATTTTTAATTCATTCAGCGTGCCAACTGCTTGTAAAGCCATCCTGCTATTTTCTTTTAGAAGATAATTGAATTGTCTTTTTTAGGGGTCTTCCGTGTGCAATTGTAACCGGTTCTGCATGTGAAGTTTTGCACGGGTGGCGTAGGTTACCGACCTCTGTTTTAGAAAGCCCTTAGAGATGATGCCCCCCATGCTTTCGCCCCACCGGTGTGCTCTTAATGTGAACGTATCGCCAGTTTACACGCCAATCTTTGAAGCCCATGGGTACAGTAATTACATTGTTTTCTATCAGCATTATCAACCCATGTTTATAGTCTCTATAGTATAGTCTCTATAGTCTATATATAGATCTCTGGTCGATGCTTGAGATTCGAGATAGCAACGCTCAGATTGTGATGCCAGCCTCCTTGCTCAAGGCAGATCGAGCGAGACAAGCAACTAAAATATAACACTATTTATACATAAATATTTATTTAGTATTGTTACGAATCTGAGTCTTCTGACGTCTGTCTACGATCTTGTTCACTATGAAATAGGCTAATAAACTCAAGCCACTCGATGAATGTTTAAAAAAGAGAATAATGCTTGAACTTGTATACAATAATAACATTCAACTTCTCTGGTCAATAATAAGTAACATCCTTATAGCTAAGCAACAGATAACAAACAACAAACTATCGAACACCCATCGTGCCTTACATTTTTAGTCGCAGAAAGTGCTAGAATGGATTTTCCCGAAGTTTTCAGAATGCAAAAGAAAATGCGAACTAGAAAGTAGTAGAGACTACGAGAAAACATATTGATGTTTTTACGTTCTATTAAATTACCTAGCAGATGAACAAGCAGGTTTCAGAAAATGTTGATCAACAGAAGACCAAATAGCTTATATAGCCCAAGAAATAAAAGATGGCTTCCAGGAAAAGAAACCAACGACCAATGTCTGGGTCGACGTAGAAAAAGCGTTCGATAAGGTCTGGAAAGAAGGTCTAATCCTAAAGCTATAAAAAAACCATATATCCCACAAAATGTTAAACTGGATTACAGAATACCTAACAAATCGCAAAGCTATAGTCAACATGCAAGGAAAAAGGAGCAACATACCAACAATACAAAATGGAGTCCCCCAGGGAGGTGTACTGTCACCCACACTATTTCTAATTTTCATAAATGACCTAATTCAACATATTCCTAGAAAAGTAAAAAGCAGCATGTACGTCGACGATCTTGCTCTAATAAGCACAGAAGAATATATAGGCACCTCAAAATTTAGGCTACAAGATGCACTAAACAACCTCAACATATGGTCCAAAGAATGGGGAATGACCATAAACTCAAAAAAGACTACATACTCAATTTTCTCTCTATTTACTAAAGTACAAAGCCTCAAACTGACCTTAGATAAATCAATCCTTGAAAAAAATGACAATCCCACATATCTAGGAGTTACGTTTGACCCAAGACTAACCTGGAAAAATCAAATAGAAAACACAGAAAAAGGGAATCCAAAGACTAGCTTTGATGAAAAAACTTGCTGGCTCAGACTGGGGTGCAAATTACTCTATCTTGAAAAAAACATACACCAGTTATATAAGGCCTACCCTAGAATATGGAGCCACAGTGTGGGGTTCGGCAGCCCAATCAAATCTCAGAAAAATAGACAAAGTTCAAAACCTAGGACTTCGAATCATATTAGGAGCAATGAAAACTACCCCAATCAGAGCAATGGAGGATGCAACTAACATAAGCTCTAT
The DNA here is from genome assembly GCA_949126835.1 of Anisus vortex. Taxonomy (NCBI): domain Eukaryota; kingdom Metazoa; phylum Mollusca; class Gastropoda; family Planorbidae; genus Anisus; species Anisus vortex. The sequence continues at coordinate 2,110,038 of OX421509.1, forward strand.
GGAAACTAGACCAGAAACCAAAATCTTTACTCACTTCACCAAGTTGGAAGCATCAAGTCATCACCCTCTAAAACCCAAGCTACTCAAAACCTCCTCAACAAAAAGACTTCAAAGATCCAATTTTATACAAGAAGCCAAACATCTAAAAAGTAGATATAAAATAGAAAACATTGCAACTGAACCTACCCAACCCCACAGCCACTCCCCCCCCCCCCCTGGGACCCAAGCCCTACTCTAAAAATCAGAGACGAACTAAGCAACATGGGGGGAAAAATCTGACTACACGCCCGAAATACTAAAAGAAGCAGTAAACAACATCATTAGAGAACAATACCCCTAAAATGCATGGACCAGAGCCTATACTGACGGGTCAAGTGAAAAAGATTTGAAAAAATGGAGGAGCCGGCATTTTCATAGAGTGGCCAAATGGAGAGCTCCTAGAAAAAGCCACTGTCACAGGTAGCCTCTCAGATAGCACTAGAGCAGAAAGAAAAGCAATTGAGCTTGCTGCAAATATACTAACAAGCCACACACAATCCCCCAACAGCCGGACTGTCATCTTCACTGACGCCAAAACAGTACTCCAGTCTCTAAAAAACCCAAATGCCCTGATCAACCAGTCACTCAGTACAGAACTTTTAAAACTGAGCAAAATAACTAAAGAACTGGTTCTCCAATGGATCCCTGGGCATTAAACAAAATGAAGGAAATGACACTGCCGACACCTTAGCTAAAGCTGGAAGCAGACAAAACCAGACAGACCCATCTCTTCACCTCGAAGAAATAAAGACAATACTCAAAAGGAATGAATATGGTCTAAGCTGCAACAAAACAACCCAAAGATTGACGCTTACTACAAACTCTCCCGCCAATTTCAACACATTATCTTCAGACTAAGGACTGGTCACAACAGGCTAAAGCAACACATGTTCCGCAAACTACAAATCGGAGCAAGCGAAATGTGCCTGCGAAACAGCTCCCGAAAATGCGGAGCATGTCCTTCATACCTGCCCTCTGTATCTTTCTACCCGGTCAGCCATTTGGCCCCTGGGGGCTACCTTCAACGACAAACTGTTCGGTGGACTAGAGCAACTGACAGCCAAAGCGCAGTTCATTACAACTATCGGACTTGTTGTCTGAATCCTCCCAATCATAACATTTGAGAACGAAGAAGAAGACGAAGAAATAAATAAAAAGCTTTACATGAACTATCGAGGCATTGGCAAATACAATTTAAAAAACTAGTATAACATATAACTATATATATATATATATATATATATATATATATATAGCGTTCATTTTAATCATTATTGATCTTTGTGTCCAACAGAGATGTGTATATTCGGTTAAGGGAGATCGTCACGACTATATAGACAATGATTGTGATGGCAGGGTAGATGAAGAACTCCTGAATGAGCTAGGTCAGTGAAAAGGCGAACGCATTTATAACAGACAGAATCTGTCACCCATGCCACTTTCATTCCTGTATCTGTCACGCCCATTCCTGTATAGGCCACGCACATCCCTTTATCGGCCATGTCCATCCCTGTTAGAGGCCGACCAAAATTCGGTTTTGGAATCGGCGCCGAAAGTAGGCAAATCACCCCTATCGGTGTGGTTTCGGTTTCGGCCAAAGCCAAAATGTTACTTTCAGTTTGCTTTCGGTTTCGGCCGAAACTGATATTGACTTTCGGTCATCAGCCTAATGTCTATTTTAACTTTCAAAATTCAGACTGGAACGCTAGTGCTGCATCTATTACTCTGCTTATTGATAATTTTATTTAGTTAAACTGTTGCGAATTAACCGGCATACAACATCCACTGATTTTTATTATAATACACATGTAATAAGTCTAAATAAAGTTCATGACTCTACAGTTTTTGAATTCTCACAATCCAAAATCAACTAATTTTTCTTTCAGATTTCACTACCTTCTAAGGATCAATTAATTTCCTATTAATTTGGTTTATAAAATGTTTTAAAAAAAACTACGGTATATTAAACACAAATTTGTCTTTTACGACCTATAACTTACTTTGCAGGGGGGAACCGAAAATCGGTTAAAAGTAGGATTTTTTAAACCGAAAATAGGTTTTGAGTAAAAAACTATATTAGCATTCCTAATGTGAATTAGAAAACTGAAGTTAATAATAAACGCATTATTTAATCACACCAGATAATAGTGTATTTAAATAGAGTAGCATATCCCAACTATCCAAAAAAAAACTAGTTAATATTCCACAAAAAGGGGAAGTCTTTTGAAAACTTTTGTTTGACAAGTTCGGTTTATCTTTCGGTTTCACCCGAAAGGTGTAGTTAAACTTTCGGTTTCGGCTTCGGTTTCGACCCTAAGTCAATGTTTTACTTTCGGTATGGTTTCGGTTAGCCTCTAAGCCCTGCATAGGTCACGCTCATTCTTGTATCCTTCACTGCAATCCCTTTATCAGTCACAGCCATTCCCATACCGGTCTTGACCCTTACTTTATCGGTCATACCTATCTTTGATAAGATTAGTAGCGAATACCTGGAAAGACTAGTTAAGCAGACGTTTGTGTAGTTTTATCGACCGTCGCATGAAAAGTGGAGGGGACTGTGTAGCCAGCGCGACTCGAAGTCCCGTGTATTTTCCCCTCAACGGGCAACTACAAAAAAGCTGTACCAGGGCAATCTTCTTCTTGACCTCTGGAAGCGAGCCCAGGGTTTCTTCTTCTTGACCTCTGGAAGCGAGCCCAGGGTTTCTTCTTCTTGACCTCTGGAAGCGAGCCCAGGGTTTCTTCTTCTTGACCTCTGGAAGCGAGCCCAGGGTTTCTTCTTCTTGACCTCTGGAAGCGAGCCCAGGGTTTCTTCTTCTTGACCTCTGGAAGCGAGCCCAGGGTTTCTTCTTCTTGACCTCTGGAAGCGAGCCCAGGGTTTCTTCTTCTTGACCTCTGGAAGCGAGCCCAGGGTTTCTTATTCTTGACATCTGGAAGCGAGCCCAGGGTTTCTTCTTCTTGACCTCTGGAAGCGAGCCCAGGGTTTCTTCTTCTTGACCTCTGGAAGCGAGCCCAGGGTTTCTTCTTCTTGACCTCTGGAAGCGAGCCCAGGGTTTCTTCTTCTTGACCTCTGGAAGCGAGCCCAGGGTTTCTTCTTCTTGACCTCTGGAAGCGAGCCCAGGGTTTCTTATTCTTGACATCTGGAAGCGAGCCCAGGGTTTCTTCTTCTTGACCTCTGGAAGCGAGCCCAGGGTTTCTTCTTCTTGACCTCTGGAAGCGAGCCCAGGGTTTCTTCTTCTTGACCTCTGGAAGCGAGCCCAGGGTTTCTTATTCTTGACATCTGGAAGCGAGCCCAGGGTTTCTTCTTCTTCACCTCTGGAAGCGAGCCCAGGGTTTCTTCTTCTTGACCTCTGGAAGCGAGCCCAGGGTTTCTTCTTCTTGACCTCTGGAAGCGAGCCCAGGGTTTCTTCTTCTTGACCTCTGGAAGCGAGCCCAGGGTTTCTTCTTCTTCACCTCTGGAAGCGAGCCCAGGGTTTCTTCTTCTTGACCTCTGGAAGCGAGCCCAGGGTTTCTTCTTCTTGACTTCTGGAAGCGAGCCCAGGGTTTCTTCTTCTTGACCTCTGGAAGCGAGCTTAGGGTTTCTTCTTCTTGACCTCTGGAAGCGAGCCCAGGGTTTCTTCTTCTTGACCTCTGGAAGCGAGCCCAGGGTTTCTTCTTCTTGACCTCTGGAAGCGAGCCCAGGGTTTCTTCTTCTTGACCTCTGGAAGCGAGCCCAGGGTTTCTTCTTCTTGACCTCTGGAAGCGAGCCCAGGGTTTCTTCTTCTTGACCTCTGGAAGCGAGCCCAGGGTTTCTTCTTCTTGACCTCTGGAAGCGAGCCCAGGGTTTCTTCTTCTTGACCTCTGGAAGCGAGCCCAGGGTTTCTTCTTCTTGACCTCTGGAAGCGAGCCCAGGGTTTCTTCTTCTTGACCTCTGGAAGCGAGCCCAGGGTTTCTTATTCTTGACCTCTGGAAGCGAGCCCAGGGTTTCTTCTTCTTGACCTCTGGAAGCGAGCCCAGGGTTTCTTATTCTTGACCTCTGGAAGCGAGCCCAGGGTTTCTTCTTCTTGACCTCTGGAAGCGAGCCCAGGGTTTCTTCTTCTTGACCTCTGGAAGCGAGCCCAGGGTTTCTTCTTCTTGACCTCTGGAAGCGAGCCCAGGGTTTCTTCTTCTTGACCTCTGGAAGCGAGCCCAGGGTTTCTTCTTCTTCACCTCTGGAAGCGAGCCCAGGGTTTCTTCTTCTTCACCTCTGGAAGCGAGCCCAGGGTTTCTTCTTCTTGACCTCTGGAAGCGAGCCCAGGGTTTCTTCTTCTTGACTTCTGGAAGCGAGCCCAGGGTTTCTTCTTCTTGACCTCTGGAAGCGAGCCCAGGGTTTCTTCTTCTTGACCTCTGGAAGCGAGCCCAGGGTTTCTTCTTCTTGACCTCTGGAAGCGAGCCCAGGGTTTCTTCTTCTTGACCTCTGGAAGCGAGCCCAGGGTTTCTTCTTCTTGACCTCTGGAAGCGAGCCCAGGGTTTCTTCTTCTTGACCTCTGGAAGCGAGCCCAGGGTTTCTTCTTCTTGACCTCTGGAAGCGAGCCCAGGGTTTCTTCTTCTTGACCTCTGGAAGCGAGCCCAGGGTTTCTTCTTCTTGACCTCTGGAAGCGAGCCCAGGGTTTCTTCTTCTTGACCTCTGGAAGCGAGCCCAGGGTTTCTTCTTCTTGACCTCTGGAAGCGAGCCCAGGGTTTCTTCTTCTTGACCTCTGGAAGCGAGCCCAGGGTTTCTTCTTCTTGACCTCTGGAAGCGAGCCCAGGGTTTCTTCTTCTTGACCTCTGGAAGCGAGCCCAGGGTTTCTTCTTCTTGACCTCTGGAAGCGAGCCCAGGGTTTCTTCTTCTTGACCTCTGGAAGCGAGCCCAGGGTTTCTTCTTCTTGACCTCTGGAAGCGAGCCCAGGGTTTCTTATTCTTGACCTCTGGAAGCGAGCCCAGGGTTTCTTCTTCTTGACCTCTGGAAGCGAGCCCAGGGTTTCTTCTTCTTGACCTCTGGAAGCGAGCCCAGGGTTTCTTCTTCTTGACCTCTGGAAGCGAGCCCAGGGTTTCTTCTTCTTGACCTCTGGAAGCGAGCCCAGGGTTTCTTCTTCTTCACCTCTGGAAGCGAGCCCAGGGTTTCTTCTTCTTGACCTCTGGAAGCGAGCCCAGGGTTTCTTCTTCTTGACCTCTGGAAGCGAGCCCAGGGTTTCTTATTCTTGACATCTGGAAGCGAGCCCAGGGTTTCTTCTTCTTGACCTCTGGAAGCGAGCCCAGGGTTTCTTCTTCTTGACCTCTGGAAGCGAGCCCAGGGTTTCTTCTTCTTGACCTCTGGAAGCGAGCCCAGGGTTTCTTATTCTTGACATCTGGAAGCGAGCCCAGGGTTTCTTCTTCTTCACCTCTGGAAGCGAGCCCAGGGTTTCTTCTTCTTGACCTCTGGAAGCGAGCCCAGGGTTTCTTCTTCTTGACCTCTGGAAGCGAGCCCAGGGTTTCTTCTTCTTGACCTCTGGAAGCGAGCCCAGGGTTTCTTCTTCTTCACCTCTGGAAGCGAGCCCAGGGTTTCTTCTTCTTGACCTCTGGAAGCGAGCCCAGGGTTTCTTCTTCTTGACTTCTGGAAGCGAGCCCAGGGTTTCTTCTTCTTGACCTCTGGAAGCGAGCTTAGGGTTTCTTCTTCTTGACCTCTGGAAGCGAGCCCAGGGTTTCTTCTTCTTGACCTCTGGAAGCGAGCCCAGGGTTTCTTCTTCTTGACCTCTGGAAGCGAGCCCAGGGTTTCTTCTTCTTGACCTCTGGAAGCGAGCCCAGGGTTTCTTCTTCTTGACCTCTGGAAGCGAGCCCAGGGTTTCTTCTTCTTGACCTCTGGAAGCGAGCCCAGGGTTTCTTCTTCTTGACCTCTGGAAGCGAGCCCAGGGTTTCTTCTTCTTGACCTCTGGAAGCGAGCCCAGGGTTTCTTCTTCTTGACCTCTGGAAGCGAGCCCAGGGTTTCTTCTTCTTGACCTCTGGAAGCGAGCCCAGGGTTTCTTATTCTTGACCTCTGGAAGCGAGCCCAGGGTTTCTTCTTCTTGACCTCTGGAAGCGAGCCCAGGGTTTCTTATTCTTGACCTCTGGAAGCGAGCCCAGGGTTTCTTCTTCTTGACCTCTGGAAGCGAGCCCAGGGTTTCTTCTTCTTGACCTCTGGAAGCGAGCCCAGGGTTTCTTCTTCTTGACCTCTGGAAGCGAGCCCAGGGTTTCTTCTTCTTGACCTCTGGAAGCGAGCCCAGGGTTTCTTCTTCTTCACCTCTGGAAGCGAGCCCAGGGTTTCTTCTTCTTCACCTCTGGAAGCGAGCCCAGGGTTTCTTCTTCTTGACCTCTGGAAGCGAGCCCAGGGTTTCTTCTTCTTGACTTCTGGAAGCGAGCCCAGGGTTTCTTCTTCTTGACCTCTGGAAGCGAGCCCAGGGTTTCTTCTTCTTGACCTCTGGAAGCGAGCCCAGGGTTTCTTCTTCTTGACCTCTGGAAGCGAGCCCAGGGTTTCTTCTTCTTGACCTCTGGAAGCGAGCCCAGGGTTTCTTCTTCTTGACCTCTGGAAGCGAGCCCAGGGTTTCTTCTTCTTGACCTCTGGAAGCGAGCCCAGGGTTTCTTCTTCTTGACCTCTGGAAGCGAGCCCAGGGTTTCTTCTTCTTGACCTCTGGAAGCGAGCCCAGGGTTTCTTCTTCTTGACCTCTGGAAGCGAGCCCAGGGTTTCTTCTTCTTGACCTCTGGAAGCGAGCCCAGGGTTTCTTCTTCTTGACCTCTGGAAGCGAGCCCAGGGTTTCTTCTTCTTGACCTCTGGAAGCGAGCCCAGGGTTTCTTCTTCTTGACCTCTGGAAGCGAGCCCAGGGTTTCTTCTTCTTGACCTCTGGAAGCGAGCCCAGGGTTTCTTCTTCTTGACCTCTGGAAGCGAGCCCAGGGTTTCTTCTTCTTGACCTCTGGAAGCGAGCCCAGGGTTTCTTCTTCTTGACCTCTGGAAGCGAGCCCAGGGTTTCTTATTCTTGACCTCTGGAAGCGAGCCCAGGGTTTCTTCTTCTTGACCTCTGGAAGCGAGCCCAGGGTTTCTTCTTCTTGACCTCTGGAAGCGAGCCCAGGGTTTCTTCTTCTTGACCTCTGGAAGCGAGCCCAGGGTTTCTTCTTCTTGACCTCTGGAAGCGAGCCCAGGGTTTCTTCTTCTTCACCTCTGGAAGCGAGCCCAGGGTTTCTTCTTCTTGACCTCTGGAAGCGAGCCCAGGGTTTCTTCTTCTTGACTTCTGGAAGCGAGCCCAGGGTTTCTTCTTCTTGACCTCTGGAAGCGAGCCCAGGGTTTCTTCTTCTTGACCTCTGGAAGCGAGCCCAGGGTTTCTTCTTCTTGACCTCTGGAAGCGAGCCCAGGGTTTCTTCTTCTTGACCTCTGGAAGCGAGCCCAGGGTTTCTTCTTCTTGACCTCTGGAAGCGAGCCCAGGGTTTCTTCTTCTTGACCTCTGGAAGCGAGCCCAGGGTTTCTTCTTCTTGACCTCTGGAAGCGAGCCCAGGGTTTCTTCTTCTTGACCTCTGGAAGCGAGCCCAGGGTTTCTTCTTCTTGACCTCTGGAAGCGAGCCCAGGGTTTCTTCTTCTTGACCTCTGGAAGCGAGCCCAGGGTTTCTTCTTCTTGACCTCTGGAAGCGAGCCCAGGGTTTCTTCTTCTTGACCTCTGGAAGCGAGCCCAGGGTTTCTTCTTCTTGACCTCTGGAAGCGAGCCCAGGGTTTCTTCTTCTTGACCTCTGGAAGCGAGCCCAGGGTTTCTTCTTCTTGACCTCTGGAAGCGAGCCCAGGGTTTCTTATTCTTGACATCTGGAAGCGAGCCCAGGGTTTCTTCTTCTTCACCTCTGGAAGCGAGCCCAGGGTTTCTTCTTCTTGACCTCTGGAAGCGAGCCCAGGGTTTCTTCTTCTTGACCTCTGGAAGCGAGCCCAGGGTTTCTTATTCTTGACATCTGGAAGCGAGCCCAGGGTTTCTTCTTCTTCACCTCTGGAAGCGAGCCCAGGGTTTCTTCTTCTTGACCTCTGGAAGCGAGCCCAGGGTTTCTTCTTCTTGACCTCTGGAAGCGAGCCCAGGGTTTCTTCTTCTTGACCTCTGGAAGCGAGCCCAGGGTTTCTTCTTCTTCACCTCTGGAAGCGAGCCCAGGGTTTCTTCTTCTTGACCTCTGGAAGCGAGCCCAGGGTTTCTTCTTCTTGACTTCTGGAAGCGAGCCCAGGGTTTCTTCTTCTTGACCTCTGGAAGCGAGCTTAGGGTTTCTTCTTCTTGACCTCTGGAAGCGAGCCCAGGGTTTCTTCTTCTTGACCTCTGGAAGCGAGCCCAGGGTTTCTTCTTCTTGACCTCTGGAAGCGAGCCCAGGGTTTCTTCTTCTTGACCTCTGGAAGCGAGCCCAGGGTTTCTTCTTCTTGACCTCTGGAAGCGAGCCCAGGGTTTCTTCTTCTTGACCTCTGGAAGCGAGCCCAGGGTTTCTTCTTCTTGACCTCTGGAAGCGAGCCCAGGGTTTCTTCTTCTTGACCTCTGGAAGCGAGCCCAGGGTTTCTTCTTCTTGACCTCTGGAAGCGAGCCCAGGGTTTCTTCTTCTTGACCTCTGGAAGCGAGCCCAGGGTTTCTTATTCTTGACCTCTGGAAGCGAGCCCAGGGTTTCTTCTTCTTGACCTCTGGAAGCGAGCCCAGGGTTTCTTATTCTTGACCTCTGGAAGCGAGCCCAGGGTTTCTTCTTCTTGACCTCTGGAAGCGAGCCCAGGGTTTCTTCTTCTTGACCTCTGGAAGCGAGCCCAGGGTTTCTTCTTCTTGACCTCTGGAAGCGAGCCCAGGGTTTCTTCTTCTTGACCTCTGGAAGCGAACCCAGGGTTTCTTCTTCTTCACCTCTGGAAGCGAGCCCAGGGTTTCTTCTTCTTCACCTCTGGAAGCGAGCCCAGGGTTTCTTCTTCTTGACCTCTGGAAGCGAGCCCAGGGTTTCTTCTTCTTGACTTCTGGAAGCGAGCCCAGGGTTTCTTCTTCTTGACCTCTGGAAGCGAGCCCAGGGTTTCTTCTTCTTGACCTCTGGAAGCGAGCCCAGGGTTTCTTCTTCTTGACCTCTGGAAGCGAGCCCAGGGTTTCTTCTTCTTGACCTCTGGAAGCGAGCCCAGGGTTTCTTCTTCTTGACCTCTGGAAGCGAGCCCAGGGTTTCTTCTTCTTGACCTCTGGAAGCGAGCCCAGGGTTTCTTCTTCTTGACCTCTGGAAGCGAGCCCAGGGTTTCTTCTTCTTGACCTCTGGAAGCGAGCCCAGGGTTTCTTCTTCTTGACCTCTGGAAGCGAGCCCAGGGTTTCTTCTTCTTGACCTCTGGAAGCGAGCCCAGGGTTTCTTCTTCTTGACCTCTGGAAGCGAGCCCAGGGTTTCTTCTTCTTGACCTCTGGAAGCGAGCCCAGGGTTTCTTCTTCTTGACCTCTGGAAGCGAGCCCAGGGTTTCTTCTTCTTGACCTCTGGAAGCGAGCCCAGGGTTTCTTCTTCTTGACCTCTGGAAGCGAGCCCAGGGTTTCTTCTTCTTGACCTCTGGAAGCGAGCCCAGGGTTTCTTCTTCTTGACCTCTGGAAGCGAGCCCAGGGTTTCTTATTCTTGACCTCTGGAAGCGAGCCCAGGGTTTCTTCTTCTTGACCTCTGGAAGCGAGCCCAGGGTTTCTTCTTCTTGACCTCTGGAAGCGAGCCCAGGGTTTCTTCTTCTTGACCTCTGGAAGCGAGCCCAGGGTTTCTTCTTCTTGACCTCTGGAAGCGAGCCCAGGGTTTCTTCTTCTTCACCTCTGGAAGCGAGCCCAGGGTTTCTTCTTCTTGACCTCTGGAAGCGAGCCCAGGGTTTCTTCTTCTTGACTTCTGGAAGCGAGCCCAGGGTTTCTTCTTCTTGACCTCTGGAAGCGAGCCCAGGGTTTCTTCTTCTTGACCTCTGGAAGCGAGCCCAGGGTTTCTTCTTCTTGACCTCTGGAAGCGAGCCCAGGGTTTCTTCTTCTTGACCTCTGGAAGCGAGCCCAGGGTTTCTTCTTCTTGACCTCTGGAAGCGAGCCCAGGGTTTCTTCTTCTTGACCTCTGGAAGCGAGCCCAGGGTTTCTTCTTCTTGACCTCTGGAAGCGAGCCCAGGGTTTCTTCTTCTTGACCTCTGGAAGCGAGCCCAGGGTTTCTTCTTCTTGACCTCTGGAAGCGAGCCCAGGGTTTCTTCTTCTTGACCTCTGGAAGCGAGCCCAGGGTTTCTTCTTCTTGACCTCTGGAAGCGAGCCCAGGGTTTCTTATTCTTGACCTCTGGAAGCGAGCCCAGGGTTTCTTCTTCTTGACCTCTGGAAGCGAGCCCAGGGTTTCTTCTTCTTGACCTCTGGAAGCGAGCCCAGGGTTTCTTCTTCTTGACCTCTGGAAGCGAGCCCAGGGTTTCTTCTTCTTGACCTCTGGAAGCGAGCCCAGGGTTTCTTCTTCTTCACCTCTGGAAGCGAGCCCAGGGTTTCTTCTTCTTGACCTCTGGAAGCGAGCCCAGGGTTTCTTCTTCTTTAGGTGCCAGGTCTGTCGGATTTGTATCCGGGACCATCAGAAAGGGACCTAAGCCCTCTGCCATTAATTAGCCCACTGTAAAATCATTTAGATTTATTTCCTTTGAATATAGATCATTGGCAATAGGCGTGGCTTAGATTTTTAGGTCACGTAACTATGTAAAATGAAGCCATGAAGACATGGTGAAATAAAATTGTTCTTTGCCATGTCTATTTTACACAAAAAAAATATAAGGAATTTGTTTCCGGAAATCTTGATATTTAAGTGTGTATTAGTAGTCCGTCCACGAAGTAAACAAGATTTGAGACTTTATAGTTTTTCAATAACTCTTGTGAAACATTTCACAGCCTGCCTTATTTGTTTTTATATAGTAAGTTAAAATAGGCTAACTTTCGACAATCGACATCTTCAATTAAATATTCTGCGCTTACGGAACATATATTCCCTTCATTTTTAATGGTTTAAATTTTAGCTTTGAATGTTAATTTTCATCGCTATATTGCCTTGATTTCTTCATGGTGTAGGGATGAATCTGACTGGTTTAGCCTGTTACGTTGCTCTTTGTATGCTCTTTAAATATTTGGGGCTTGCCCAACAGAACTCTACATGTTTCATTGGCAAGGCAAACACTAGAGATAGTGTTCAGCCACCACGGAAACCTGATGCTTCTCAATCAGTAGTTCCCCTGTTGCAGCGGCTAACACAGATAGGATCTAATGCCCCCCGCCTGCCCCCCCCCCCCCCCCGTAAATCTGAACATGGGCGACCCCATTGACAGAGATCCCGGCAGAGTACCGACGTACGAGCCCGGGACCTTCGGGCATGCAGCCTTTAAAGTGTAAATGTTGCTGGTGAAGTATTAACTTGTTGTGTTTTATTTTGTGTCCTCTCGCTTGATGCTTAGACGATGATGGGGACACGAAGGTTGATGAGGATGTCGGAATGCCAGATTTTGGTAAGTTAAATAAGATAAGACCTTGAACGTTGTATTATAATTGGAAATACTCAGTTTCTGTGAGTAGTATTTCGGATTCTAAACCAGGGTTTCTGTGGGTGGTATTTCGGATTCTTGGCCAGGGTTTCTGTGGGTGGTATTTCGGATTCTAAGCCAGGGTTTCTGTGGGTGGTATTTCGGATTCTAAGCCAGGTTTCTGTGGGTGGTATTTCGGATTCTAAGCCAGAGTTTCTGTGGGTGGTATTTCGGATTCTAAGCCAGGGTTTCTGTGGGTGGTATTTCGGATTTTAAGCCAGGGTTTCTGTGGGTGGTATTTCGGATAATAAGCCAGGGTTTCTGTGGGTGGTATTTCGGATTCTTGGCCAGGGTTTCTGTGGGTGGTATTTCGGATAATAAGCCAGGGTTTCTGTGGGTGGTATTTCGGATAATAAGCCAGGGTTTCTGTGGGTGGTATTTCGGATTCTTGGCCAGGGTTTCTGTGGGTGGTATTTCGGATTCTAAGCCAGGGTTTCTGTGGGTGGTATTTCGGATTCTAAACCAGGGTTTCTGTGGGTGGTATTTCGGATAATAAGCCAGGGTTTCTGTGGGTGGTATTTCGGATAATAAGCCAGGGTTTCTGTGGGTGGTATTTCGGATTCTAAACCAGGGTTTCTGTGGGTGGTATTTCGGATTCTAAGCCAGGGTTTCTGTGGGTGGTATTTCGGATTCTTGGCCAGGGTTTCTGTGGGTGGTATTTCGGATTCTAAGCCAGGGTTTCTGTGTGTGGTATTTCGGATTCTAAACCAGGGTTTCTGTGGGTGGTATTTCGGATAATAAGCCAGGGTTTCTGTGGGTGGTATTTCGGATTCTAAGCCAGGGTTTCTGTGGGTGGTATTACGGATAATAAGCCAGGGTTTCTGTGGGTGGTATTTCGGTTTCTAAGCCAGGGTTTCTGTGGGTGGTATTTCGGTTTCTTAGCCAGGGTTTCTGTGTTTTGTGATAGATAAGTAAAGTATCCCGTCGAACCTAATTGATCATCCGGCCCTTGTAGCAGCGTTCACTAGCTTCTGTGTCCACCAAGAAGAGTCCTATTCTTCACCAGGACCTTCGGCACGCTAGCCGAACGCCACCGTGACCCTTGTGTTCTGAGGTTTGGCTGGTCGCCATCCACAGAGCTCTCCTAACGGATGTGATACTCAGTAGTGTCATTTGATTTTGTAAATACTGGAATGCTTTCTGGAATTGTCACATCGTGAATTTAGGCACCTTCATGGCATTTCACTTCCTGCCTCTTTGCTACCGGTGCCATACAAAATTTTCTCCCGATTAGATGTGCAATCCAAATGAAGAAAAGAAAGTATAAGATAAGAAAATATTACTTTATTGATCCAAACAAATGGAAATTTGACTTGACTACATAAATTCCGTCTTACAGCATATTTAAAACAATATTAACGAACCATTTGTACTCAAGCACAATAGACATTCACGCACACTATCATACCATTTATCATAAAAGAACAATTATTATTTAGGAGTCAGGTATTGTTTATTTATGGCTGACTATTTAGCTTCTACACTAGCTTATATACTATATCTAGTGCGTATCTCATGAAACTTTTCCCCTGACTGTCTGTAGTCTGATATTTTTTGTTCTTAGTGAAGGGCACATGGACACAGTGGGAACCTTGGACTTGCAAGGGGCTTTGTGGCAACACCACCTACGTCAAATACAGGTAATGGGCAATAATGCGCTTGTCAAAGGTGACTCATAGGCCATAAAAAATGTGTCTACTATAGGTAATAGACACAGGTTGACAATGGTCATAATATGTAAGTATGGGAAATAATAATTATAATTATGTTAACTATAGGAGCAGAGCTTACATAAGCCTATGTAGCGCCCCAGGGCAAAAGTTTCGGCGACGCCCCCTTGCACACTGTAACTGCTTTGTTTAGTGCTATAGTTAGACTATATTTGACGACCTTAGAAGTGTCGCCCCCGGGCATATGCTCCCTCTGCCCCCCTTCCCACTATGAGGGCACTTTAAGTGTGTCATATGTAGGTCTGTGCAATTATGATTATGCCAACTATAGGTGGACAGTGGCGTAGCAACGGTTTGTCCAGTGCAATTGGCAAGACAGTCATAAGGTTTGGTGCTTCTCAGATAAACGGGTTGAGCTAAGTGGGCCTGCGGGAATATCTGCATTTATGATGCAGAGATGGAAGCCATCAGAATTGCCGTAGGGGCAATTGGGAAAACGTTTGAAGAAACCCCATCGGCTCGTGGTGATGTGGTAATCTTCAGTGATGCGCTTTCAGTACTCCAGGCCATCGACGGCCTGAGGTCATGGCCCGAATTGTTTGTCCGACTGTTGGCTGCTATTTCCGACCTGATCCTCAGGCACGAGGTGAAGGTCATTTTGCAGTGGATTCCAGGGCATGCAGGAATCGCTGGCAATGAGATAGTGGATGCCTTGGCCAAGAAGGGATCCCTGGTCCAAAGGGTCCGTCCACCTTTGATAGTGCCCGCATATCAATACGTGAGTGGAAGGAAGACAATGGAATAAGAACTGGGATGAGTCTGACAAGGGTCGAGGTGTGTGGCAGCAACTAAAACGACCAAATCGAGCTGATCCGTGGTGGAAGCTCCGCAGGCGAGAACAGGCAACCATCGCCCAGTTCCGTACGGGACACTGTCCCATCGGTGCCTATTTCGAACGATTTAAACCCAATTTCGATTCGCGGTGCCGACATTGCTTTGAAGCAGAAGAGCCGGTCGAGCATTTGCTTTAAGACTGCCCTGCCTTGCAGGAGGAAAGAGTGGATGGGAACGGTCAACAGTTTGCACCGAACCTTTATGGGGATCTAGCTGTGCTACGTAGCACAAGTGTGTTTGTCCTCCGAACCCTAAGAAGTGAAGTGAAGTTTAAAGTCTGGTGCTTCTCATCGGCGAGCGTAATATAATGATCTTCCTCGCAGATTTTAGACTAACGTAGACAATTGTTAGTTAGGTAAGACTTGTTCCATTTGGCGGAGTTGTTTGTTGTGGTGTAGGCAGAAACTATGCATTAGTTTTGTTTGTGTTTTGTTGTTTAAAATCGAACTGGCCCACCATTAGCGATGAGCGCAAGGACAAACAAATAACAACAATACCTTGGTTAAAAATAACCTAAGAAAAAACTAAACCCTGGTTTACACTTATATGTAGACAAAAACGAAGATTATACCTTAAAGCAAGAAGAATGAATAGTACCCTCAAAACCAAAGGCTCACTTGAAAGTTTAAAAACACACAGTAAAAACTACAAGCGTGAAATGAACACCGCTATAAATAATTATGAAAACAAAATGAGAAGTAAAATAAAAAATCTGATTAGGAAAGAATCCAAAAGAATACTGGCGTATCCTAAAGGATAAAAACAGAAAAGAAGATTATAATGAAATTAGTATTGACGAAATGTTCCATTTTTTCAAATCCCAAAACGAAACGACAGACAACAGTTGTATGAACCCAATAAAAACCAATTTAACCGCACCTAACTTAGATACGACAAGACTTAATGGTGAAATAATATATAATGAAGTGTTATCAGCCATCAATAAAACAAGTAATAATAAAAGCTGCGGACACGATAAAATTTATAATGAATATATAAAATGCACAAAGGTTATAATGATACCCACATACGTAAAATTATTTAATGTTATCCTAAAAGATGGAATTTTCCCCGAAAGCTGGTCACTAGGGATGATATGTCCAATATATAAAAATAAAGGCAGCAAGGCAAAGCCCATAAACTTTAGACCAATTACCTTATTATCATGCTTAGGTAAACTATTCTCATCCATTCTTAATGTACGAATGGAGATGTTCCTTGAAGAGCACAACTTATTAAACGAGAATCAAATGGGTTTTAGAGAAGGTTATTCTACAGCAGAAGCATCATTTATCCCATAGGTTCTCAACCTTTTTCGGCTCACCGCCCCCTTTTACATTTTTTTTCCGCTCACCGCCCCCCAACTTAATTTTAGCGGAAACATTTGTTAATTAAAGGGAGATAATTAAACCTTTTCATTTGAGGTAATATTTCAATTTGTTTTTCTTTTATAAAAAACTGAATGGCTTGCATTTATAACTTTGAAATGATATGATAGACCTGTAAAAATTATTTGAAAATTGTATAAATATTATATGACTAAAGAATTTATATGAATATTTTCAAACATTTCAATAACTACCCAGTTTGTATAATTACTACGTATCTATACCGCTCAGCTATTGTGGTTATCTCTTTCTTTACATAGGATTCAAACGCGTTAAAGGACATCTCGGTAAAACGAGTAAAATTAGTAATAGTAACCGATGTTAAGGCGACAGTTCGGTGAACCAACCATAAGACGAGACGGCCGCATAACATATTTGCCAAATACTGACCCTCTACTTCATCGAAAAGTGATTGCGATTCTTATTTGTTCAATAATATGTATGCCTACTGTTGAGGGATATCAGATATTTAGTAGCACTTGCGTTTACATCATATTTCATCCAAAAACTAATCGATTCAAATAGCTGATTTGTTGAAATTATAGCAGGTACGTATGTACCGCCCACTTGCCCTTCATCGCCCCCCAATCGCCCCCGGGAATGTTATCGCCCCCCTAAAGCTTCTCATCGCCCCCTGGGGGGCGATATCGCCCCCGTTGAGAACCTATGATTTATCCTATATGCGCTGAGCTTTTTAATAAAAAATAAAGGTGACAAACTGTTCTGTGCATTCATTGATCTAAAAATAGTTTTTTCGTCTATTAAAAGAAAATTACTCTGGGCGAAAATGTTAGATATAGGCATAGATGGAATTTTCCTAAAATGTATACAGGGGTTATATAGAGATATTAAATCGACAGTAAAATTAAATACAAACCTGTCACCGTTATTTAACTGCGAAGCAGGACTAAGAGAGGGAGAACATCTGAGCCCTCTATTATTTTCTATGTCTATTAATGACTTAGATTCTTATTTAGAACTAAAAGGCGCAAGTAGCTTAACTATCTGCAACGATAACAACGCAGAGATACTAAAAATATTCACATTATTATATGCTGACGACACAACAATCCTAGCTAAAACCGCAAAAGAATTACAGAAAAACGTAAACATTTACAGTAACTATTGCAAAGAGAACCACTTAAACATAAATGAAGATAAGTCCAAAAAAATGATATTCGGTAGAAAGGGTAGGGTAGGAAATCAGAAATTTGTACTAAATAATAATATAATAGAAATAGTTTCTAAATTTAAATACCTGGAAATAATCTTCTCAGCTAACGGTTCTTTCTCAGAACACAGGAAATATTGTAAGATGAAAGGTACTAATGCTATGTTCAATCTTCTCAGAAAATGCCATACACTAAGCTTGCCCATAGATAGTCAAATTGATCTATTTGATCAAACAGTACTACCTATACTAACCTACGGTTGCGAACTATGGGGTATGGAAAATTGTGACATTTTAGAAAATATTAGACTAAGATATTTTAAGATGATTTTAAAATTGAACACAAAAACACCAAATTATGTAGTCCTAGGTGAAACAGGCAAACTTTATATAAGATCATTTATAAAAAAAAGAATGTTACACTTCTGGATCAAAATAGCGACCGGCAAAGAAAGCAGGATTTCTAAAATAATTTATAACATTTTACTTAAAGAGCACCTGGTTGAAAAATGCAAATGGTCCGCCAATATAAAGTTACAACTAGAACAACTAGGATTAGGATATATTTGGTTAGAACAAAATATAATAGATACTAAACTTTCAAAATCAATAATTAACTTACGTATAAAAGATCAAAGTAAACAAGAACTTTATGAGAGTATGCAAATAAGCAATAAAGGTAAATTATATAGCGCGCTAAAATATAAATATGACTGGGAAAATATTCCACCCTTTTTAAATAAATTACATCTGAAAGAAGCTATCTATATACTAAAAATACGAACAAGTAACAATAAATTCCCTGTTGAACTGGGTCGCCACTACAGAATAGATTATATTTAAGATTATGTCCCCTTTGCTTAAAAGATATAAGAGATGGATTTCACTATTTACTCCAATACGTGCACTTCAATGCCCAACGAAAAATGTATCTAAAAAAATATTACTATAACAGACCTAATGTAGAAAAAATGTCGGAACTGCTTAATTCTAGCTCTCTAAAAGAACTTAAAAAACTAAGCATATTTTCAAAAATAATAGTATCTCCTTTTAAAAAATGAAAAAAAAAGGTTAGAAATGTTTAAGTATTTTAACATGTTGGTTTGTCACTATGCTAATGAGAGATAGTCGTAGAAGAAATATAATTTACTAAGCCGCAAGACAAAAAATTGTGAATGATTTCTTAAATGTTCGTTCTCACTATGTTAATGCTGTGCAGGTCTAATGAAAGTGATGTACCTGTATGTCTATGTTAGTAAATTAAGTTGTTGTTCTCACTATGTTAATGCTGTGCAGGTCTAATGAAAGTGATGTACCTGTATGTCTATGTTAGTAAATTAAGTTGTTGTTCTCACTATGTTAATGCTGTGCAGGTCTAATGAAAGTGATGTACCTGTATGTCTATGTTAGTAAATTAAGTTGTTGTTCTCACTATGTTAATGCTGTGCAGGTCTAATGAAAGTGATGTAGGGCCTACCTGTATGTCTATGTTAGTAAATTAAGTTGTTGTTCTCACTATGTTAATGCTGTGCAGGTCTAATGAAAGTGATGTACCTGTATGTCTATGTTAGTAAATTAAGTTGTTGTTCTCACTATGTTAATGCTGTGCAGGTCTAATGAAAGTGATGTACCTGTATGTCTATGTTAGTAAATTAAGTTGTTGTTCTCACTATGTAAATGCTGTGCAGGTCTAATGAAAGTGATGTACCTGTATGTCTATGTTAGTAAATTAAGTAGTTGTTCTCACTATGTTAATGCTGTGAAGGTCTAATGAAAGTGATGTACCTGTATGTCTATGTTAGTAAATTAAGTTGTTGTTCTCACTATGTTAATGCTGTGCAGGTCTAATGAAAGTGATGTACCTGTATGTCTATGTTAGTAAATTAAGTTGTTGTTCTCACTATGTTAATGCTGTGCAGGTCTAATGAAAGTGATGTACCTGTATGTCTATGTTAGTAAATTAGGTTGTTGTTCTCACTATGTTAATGCTGTGCAGGTCTAATGAAAGTGATGTACCTGTATGTCTATGTTAGTAAATTAAGTTGTTGTTCTCACTATGTTAATGCTGTGCAGGTCTAATGAAAGTGATGTACCTGTATGTCTATGTTAGTAAATTAAGTTGTTGTTCTCACTATGTAACTGCTGTGCAGGTCTAATGAAATTGATGTACCTGTATGTCTATGTTAGTAAATTAAGTTGTTGTTCTCACTATGTTAATGCTGTGCAGGTCTAATGAAAGTGATGTACCTGTATATCTATGTTAGTAAATTAAGTTGTTGTTCTCACTATGTTAATGCTGTGCAGGTCTAATGAAAGTGATGTACCTGTATGTCTATGTTAGTAAATTAAGTTGTTGTTCTCACTATGTTAATGCTGTGCAGGTCTAATGAAAGTGATGTACCTGTATGTCTATGTTAGTAAATTAAGTTGTTCTCACTATGTTAATGCTGTGCAGGTCTAATGAAAGTGATGTACCTGTATGTCTATGTTAGTAAATTAAGTTGTTGTTCTCGCTATGTTAATGCTGTGCAGGTCTAATAAAAGTGATGTACCTGTATGTCTATGTTAGTAAATTAAGTTGTTGTTCTCGCTATGTTAATGCTGTGCAAGTCTAATGAAAGTGATGTACCTGTATGTCTATGTTAGTAAATTAAGTTGTTGTTCTCGCTATGTTAATGCTGTGCAGGTCTAATGAAAGTGATGTACCTGTATGTCTATGTTAGTAAATTAAGTTGTTGTTCTCGCTATGTTAATGCTGTGCAGGTCTAATGAAAGTGATGTACCTGTATGTCTATGTTAGTAAATTAAGTTGTTGTTCTCGCTATGTTAATGCTGTGCAGGTCTAATGAAAGTGATGTACCTGTATGTCTATGTTAGTAAATTAAGTTGTTGTTCTCGCTATGTTAATGCTGTGCAGGTCTAATGAAAGTGATGTACCTGTATGTCTATGTTAGTAAATTAAGTTGTTGTTCTCGCTATGTTAATGCTGTGCAGGTCTAATGAAAGTGATGTACCTGTATGTCTATGTTAGTAAATTAAGTTGTTGTTCTCGCTATGTTAATGCTGTGCAGGTCTAATGAAAGTGATGTACCTGTATGTCTATGTTAGTAAATTAAGTTGTTGTTCTCGCTATGTTAATGCTGTGCAGGTCTAATGAAAGTGATGTACCTGTATGTTTATGTTAGTAAATTAAGTTGTTGTTCTCGCTATGTTAATGCTGTGCAGGTCTAATGAAAGTGATGTACCTGTATGTTTATGTTAGTAAATTAAGTTGTTGTTCTCGCTATGTTAATGCTGTGCAGGTCTAATGAAAGTGATGTACCTGTATGTCTATGTTAGTAAATTAAGTTGTTGTTCTCGCTATGTTAATGTTGTGCAGGTCTAATGAAAGTGATGTACCTGTATGTTTATGTTAGTAAATTAAGTTGTTGTTCTCGCTATGTTAATGCTGTGCAGATCTAATGAAAGTGATGTACCTGTATGTCTATGTTAGTAAATTAAGTTGTTGTTCTCGCTATGTTAATGCTGTGCAGGTCTAATGAAAGTGATGTACCTGTATGTTTATGTTAGTAAATTAAGTTGTTGTTCTCGCTATGTTAATGCTGTGCAGGTCTAATGAAAGTGATGTACCTGTATGTCTATGTTAGTAAATTAAGTTGTTGTTCTCGCTATGTTAATGCTGTGCAGGTCTAATGAAAGTGATGTACCTGTATGTTTATGTTAGTAAATTAAGTTGTTGTTCTCGCTATGTTAATGCTGTGCAGGTCTAATGAAAGTGATGTACCTGTATGTCTATGTTAGTAAATTAAGTTGTTGTTCTCGCTATGTTAATGCTGTGCAGGTCTAATGAAAGTGATGTACCTGTATGTTTATGTTAGTAAATTAAGTTGTTGTTCTCGCTATGTTAATGCTGTGCAGGTCTAATGAAAGTGATGTACCTGTATGTCTATGTTAGTAAATTAAGTTGTTGTTCTCACTATGTTAATGCTGTGCAGTTCTAATGAAAGTGATGTACCTGTATGTCTATGTTAGTAAATTAAGTTGTTGTTCTCGCTATGTTAATGCTGTGCAGGTCTAATGAAAGTGATGTACCTGTATGTCTATGTTAGTAAATTAAGTTGTTGTTCTCGCTATGTTAATGCTGTGCAGGTCTAATGAAAGTGATGTACCTGTATGTCTATGTTAGTAAATTAAGTTGTTGTTCTCGCTATGTTAATGCTGTGCAGGTCTAATGAAAGTGATGTACCTGTATGTCTATGTTAGTAAATTAAGTTGTTGTTCTCGCTATGTTAATGCTGTGCAGGTCTAATGAAAGTGATGTACCTGTATGTCTATGTTAGTAAATTAAGTTGTTGTTCTCGCTATGTTAATGCTGTGCAGGTCTAATGAAAGTGATGTACCTGTATGTCTATGTTAGTAAATTAAGTTGTTGTTCTCGCTATGTTAATGCTGTGCAGGTCTAATGAAAGTGATGTACCTGTATGTCTATGTTAGTAAATTAAGTTGTTGTTCTCGCTATGTTAATGCTGTGCAGGTCTAATGAAAGTGATGTACCTGTATGTCTATGTTAGTAAATTAAGTTGTTGTTCTCGCTATGTTAATGCTGTGCAGGTCTAATAAAAGTGATGTACCTGTATGTTTATGTTAGTAAATTAAGTTGTTGTTCTCGCTATGTAAATGCTGTGCAGGTCTAATGAAAGTGATGTACCTGTATGTCTATGTTAGTAAATTAAGTTGTTGTTCTCACTATGTTAATGCTGTGCAGGTCTAATGAAAGTGATGTACCTGTATGTCTATGTTAGTAAATTAAGTTGTTGTTCTCGCTATGTTAATGCTGTGCAGGTCTAATGAAAGTGATGTACCTGTATGTTTATGTTAGTAAATTAAGTTGTTGTTCTCGCTATGTTAATGCTGTGCAGGTCTAATGAAAGTGATGTACCTGTATGTTTATGTTAGTAAATTAAGTTGTTGTTCTCGCTATGTTAATGCTGTGCAGGTCTAATGAAAGTGATGTACCTGTATGTCTATGTTAGTAAATTAAGTTGTTGTTCTCGCTATGTTAATGCTGTGCAGGTCTAATGAAAGTGATGTACCTGTATGTTTATGTTAGTAAATTAAGTTGTTGTTCTCGCTATGTTAATGCTGTGCAGGTCTAATGAAAGTGATGTACCTGTATGTCTATGTTAGTAAATTAAGTTGTTGTTCTCGCTATGTTAATGCTGTGCAGGTCTAATGAAAGTGATGTACCTGTATGTCTATGTTAGTAAATTAAGTTGTTGTTCTCGCTATGTTAATGCTGTGCAGGTCTAATGAAAGTGATGTACCTGTATGTCTATGTTAGTAAATTAAGTTGTTGTTCTCGCTATGTTAATGCTGTGCAGGTCTAATGAAAGTGATGTACCTGTATGTCTATGTTAGTAAATTAAGTTGTTGTTCTCGCTATGTTAATGCTGTGCAGGTCTAATGAAAGTGATGTACCTGTATGTCTATGTTAGTAAATTAAGTTGTTGTTCTCGCTATGTTAATGCTGTGCAGGTCTAATGAAAGTGATGTACCTGTATGTCTATGTTAGTAAATTAAGTTGTTGTTCTCGCTATGTTAATGCTGTGCAGGTCTAATGAAAGTGATGTACCTGTATGTCTATGTTAGTAAATTAAGTTGTTGTTCTCGCCATGTTAATGCTGTGCAGGTCTAATGAAAGTGATGTACCTGTATGTCTATGTTAGTAAATTAAGTTGTTGTTCTCGCTATGTTAATGCTGTGCAGGTCTAATGAAAGTGATGTACCTGTATGTCTATGTTAGTAAATTAAGTTGTTGTTCTCGCTATGTTAATGCTGTGCAGGTCTAATGAAAGTGATGTACCTGTATGTTTATGTTAGTAAATTAAGTTGTTGTTCTCGCTATGTAAATGCTGTGCAGGTCTAATAAAAGTGATGTACCTGTATGTCTATGTTAGTAAATTAAGTTGTTGTTCTCGCTATGTTAATGCTGTGCAGGTCTAATGAAAGTGATGTACCTGTATGTCTATGTTAGTAAATTAAGTTGTTGTTCTCGCTATGTTAATGCTGTGCAGGTCTAATGAAAGTGATGTACCTGTATGTCTATGTTAGTAAATTAAGTTGTTGTTCTCGCTATGTTAATGCTGTGCAGGTCTAATGAAAGTGATGTACCTGTATGTCTATGTTAGTAAATTAAGTTGTTGTTCTCGCTATGTTAATGCTGTGCAGGTCTAATGAAAGTGATGTACCTGTATGTCTATGTTAGTAAATTAAGTTGTTGTTCTCGCTATGTTAATGCTGTGCAGGTCTAATGAAAGTGATGTACCTGTATGTCTATGTTAGTAAATTAAGTTGTTGTTCTCGCTATGTTAATGCTGTGCAGGTCTAATGAAAGTGATGTACCTGTATGTCTATGTTAGTAAATTAAGTTGTTGTTCTCGCTATGTTAATGCTGTGCAGGTCTAATGAAAGTGATGTACCTGTATGTCTATGTTAGTAAATTAAGTTGTTGTTCTCGCTATGTTAATGCTGTGCAGGTCTAATGAAAGTGATGTACCTGTATGTCTATGTTAGTAAATTAAGTTGTTGTTCTCGCTATGTTAATGCTATGCAGGTCTAATGAAAGTGATGTACCTGTATGTTTATGTTAGTAAATTAAGTTGTTGTTCTCACTATGTTAATGCTGTGCAGGTCTAATGAAAGTTATGTACCTGTATGTCTATGTTAGTAAATTAAGTTGTTGTTCTCACTATGTTAATGCTGTGCAGGTGTAATGAAAGTGATGTACCTGTATGTCTATGTTAGTAAATTAAGTTGTTGTTCTCACTATGTTAATGCTGTGCAGGTCTAATGAAAGTGATGTACCTGTATGTCTATGTTAGTAAATTAAGTTGTTGTTCTCACTATGTAACTGCTGTGCAGGTCTAATGAAATTGATGTACCTGTATGTCTATGTTAGTAAATTAAGTTGTTGTTCTCACTATGTTAATGCTGTGCAGGTCTAATGAAAGTGATGTACCTGTATATCTATGTTAGTAAAATAAGTTGTTGTTCTCACTATGTTAATGCTGTGCAGGTCTAATGAAAGTGATGTACCTGTATGTCTATGTTAGTAAATTAAGTTGTTGTTCTCACTATGTTAATGCTGTGCAGGTCTAATGAAAGTGATGTACCTGTATGTCTATGTTAGTAAATTAAGTTGTTGTTCTCGCTATGTTAATGCTGTGCAGGTCTAATGAAAGTGATGTACCTGTATGTCTATGTTAGTAAATTAAGTTGTTGTTCTCGCTATGTTAATGCTGTGCAGGTCTAATGAAAGTGATGTACCTGTATGTCTATGTTAGTAAATTAAGTTGTTGTTCTCGCTATGTTAATGCTGTGCAGGTCTAATGAAAGTGATGTACCTGTATGTCTATGTTAGTAAATTAAGTTGTTGTTCTCGCTATGTTAATGCTGTGCAGGTCTAATGAAAGTGATGTACCTGTATGTCTATGTTAGTAAATTAAGTTGTTGTTCTCGCTATGTTAATGCTGTGCAGGTCTAATGAAAGTGATGTACCTGTATGTCTATGTTAGTAAATTAAGTTGTTGTTCTCGCTATGTTAATGCTGTGCAGGTCTAATGAAAGTGATGTACCTGTATGTCTATGTTAGTAAATTAAGTTGTTGTTCTCGCTATGTTAATGCTGTGCAGGTCTAATGAAAGTGATGTACCTGTATGTCTATGTTAGTAAATTAAGTTGTTGTTCTCGCTATGTTAATGCTGTGCAGGTCTAATGAAAGTGATGTACCTGTATGTCTATGTTAGTAAATTAAGTTGTTGTTCTCGCTATGTTAATGCTGTGCAGGTCTAATGAAAGTGATGTACCTGTATGTCTATGTTAGTAAATTAAGTTGTTGTTCTCGCTATGTTAATGCTGTGCAGGTCTAATGAAAGTGATGTACCTGTATGTTTATGTTAGTAAATTAAGTTGTTGTTCTCGCTATGTTAATGCTGTGCAGGTCTAATGAAAGTGATGTACCTGTATGTTTATGTTAGTAAATTAAGTTGTTGTTCTCGCTATGTTAATGCTGTGCAGGTCTAATGAAAGTGATGTACCTGTATGTCTATGTTAGTAAATTAAGTTGTTGTTCTCGCTATGTTAATGTTGTGCAGGTCTAATGAAAGTGATGTACCTGTATGTCTATGTTAGTAAATTAAGTTGTTGTTCTCGCTATGTTAATGCTGTGCAGGTCTAATGAAAGTGATGTACCTGTATGTCTATGTTAGTAAATTAAGTTGTTGTTCTCGCTATGTTAATGCTGTGCAGGTCTAATGAAAGTGATGTACCTGTATGTTTATGTTAGTAAATTAAGTTGTTGTTCTCGCTATGTAAATGCTGTGCAGTTCTAATGAAAGTGATGTACCTGTATGTCTATGTTAGTAAATTAAGTTGTTGTTCTCGCTATGTTAATGCTGTGCAGGTCTAATGAAAGTGATGTACCTGTATGTCTATGTTAGTAAATTAAGTTGTTGTTCTCGCTATGTTAATGCTGTGCAGGTCTAATGAAAGTGATGTACCTGTATGTCTATGTTAGTAAATTAAGTTGTTGTTCTCGCTATGTTAATGCTGTGCAGGTCTAATGAAAGTGATGTACCTGTATGTCTATGTTAGTAAATTAAGTTGTTGTTCTCGCTATGTTAATGCTGTGCAGGTCTAATGAAAGTGATGTACCTGTATGTCTATGTTAGTAAATTAAGTTGTTGTTCTCGCTATGTTAATGCTGTGCAGGTCTAATGAAAGTGATGTACCTGTATGTCTATGTTAGTAAATTAAGTTGTTGTTCTCGCTATGTTAATGCTGTGCAGGTCTAATGAAAGTGATGTACCTGTATGTCTATGTTAGTAAATTAAGTTGTTGTTCTCGCTATGTTAATGCTGTGCAGGTCTAATGAAAGTGATGTACCTGTATGTCTATGTTAGTAAATTAAGTTGTTGTTCTCGCTATGTTAATGCTGTGCAGGTCTAATAAAAGTGATGTACCTGTATGTTTATGTTAGTAAATTAAGTTGTTGTTCTCGCTATGTAAATGCTGTGCAGGTCTAATGAAAGTGATGTACCTGTATGTCTATGTTAGTAAATTAAGTTGTTGTTCTCACTATGTTAATGCTGTGCAGGTCTAATGAAAGTGATGTACCTGTATGTCTATGTTAGTAAATTAAGTTGTTGTTCTCGCTATGTTAATGCTGTGCAGGTCTAATGAAAGTGATGTACCTGTATGTTTATGTTAGTAAATTAAGTTGTTGTTCTCGCTATGTTAATGCTGTGCAGGTCTAATGAAAGTGATGTACCTGTATGTTTATGTTAGTAAATTAAGTTGTTGTTCTCGCTATGTTAATGCTGTGCAGGTCTAATGAAAGTGATGTACCTGTATGTCTATGTTAGTAAATTAAGTTGTTGTTCTCGCTATGTTAATGCTGTGCAGGTCTAATGAAAGTGATGTACCTGTATGTCTATGTTAGTAAATTAAGTTGTTGTTCTCGCTATGTTAATGCTGTGCAGGTCTAATGAAAGTGATGTACCTGTATGTCTATGTTAGTAAATTAAGTTGTTGTTCTCGCTATGTTAATGCTGTGCAGGTCTAATGAAAGTGATGTACCTGTATGTCTATGTTAGTAAATTAAGTTGTTGTTCTCGCTATGTTAATGCTGTGCAGGTCTAATGAAAGTGATGTACCTGTATGTCTATGTTAGTAAATTAAGTTGTTGTTCTCGCTATGTTAATGCTGTGCAGGTCTAATGAAAGTGATGTACCTGTATGTCTATGTTAGTAAATTAAGTTGTTGTTCTCGCTATGTTAATGCTGTGCAGGTCTAATGAAAGTGATGTACCTGTATGTCTATGTTAGTAAATTAAGTTGTTGTTCTCGCTATGTTAATGCTGTGCAGGTCTAATGAAAGTGATGTACCTGTATGTCTATGTTAGTAAATTAAGTTGTTGTTCTCGCCATGTTAATGCTGTGCAGGTCTAATGAAAGTGATGTACCTGTATGTCTATGTTAGTAAATTAAGTTGTTGTTCTCGCTATGTTAATGCTGTGCAGGTCTAATGAAAGTGATGTACCTGTATGTCTATGTTAGTAAATTAAGTTGTTGTTCTCGCTATGTTAATGCTGTGCAGGTCTAATGAAAGTGATGTACCTGTATGTTTATGTTAGTAAATTAAGTTGTTGTTCTCGCTATGTAAATGCTGTGCAGGTCTAATAAAAGTGATGTACCTGTATGTCTATGTTAGTAAATTAAGTTGTTGTTCTCGCTATGTTAATGCTGTGCAGGTCTAATGAAAGTGATGTACCTGTATGTCTATGTTAGTAAATTAAGTTGTTGTTCTCGCTATGTTAATGCTGTGCAGGTCTAATGAAAGTGATGTACCTGTATGTCTATGTTAGTAAATTAAGTTGTTGTTCTCGCTATGTTAATGCTGTGCAGGTCTAATGAAAGTGATGTACCTGTATGTCTATGTTAGTAAATTAAGTTGTTGTTCTCGCTATGTTAATGCTGTGCAGGTCTAATGAAAGTGATGTACCTGTATGTCTATGTTAGTAAATTAAGTTGTTGTTCTCGCTATGTAAATGCTGTGCAGGTCTAATGAAAGTGATGTACCTGTATGTCTATGTTAGTAAATTAAGTTGTTGTTCTCGCTATGTTAATGCTGTGCAGGTCTAATGAAAGTGATGTACCTGTATGTCTATGTTAGTAAATTAAGTTGTTGTTCTCGCTATGTTAATGCTGTGCAGGTCTAATGAAAGTGATGTACCTGTATGTCTATGTTAGTAAATTAAGTTGTTGTTCTCGCTATGTTAATGCTGTGCAGGTCTAATGAAAGTGATGTACCTGTATGTCTATGTTAGTAAATTAAGTTGTTGTTCTCGCTATGTTAATGCTGTGCAGGTCTAATGAAAGTGATGTACCTGTATGTTTATGTTAGTAAATTAAGTTGTTGTTCTCACTATGTTAATGCTGTGCAGGTCTAATGAAAGTGATGTACCTGTATGTCTATGTTAGTAAATTAAGTTGTTGTTCTCACTATGTTAATGCTGTGCAGGTGTAATGAAAGTGATGTACCTGTATGTCTATGTTAGTAAATTAAGTTGTTGTTCTCACTATGTTAATGCTGTGCAGGTCTAATGAAAGTGATGTACCTGTATGTCTATGTTAGTAAATTAAGTTGTTGTTCTCACTATGTAACTGCTGTGCAGGTCTAATGAAATTGATGTACCTGTATGTCTATGTTAGTAAATTAAGTTGTTGTTCTCACTATGTTAATGCTGTGCAGGTCTAATGAAAGTGATGTACCTGTATATCTATGTTAGTAAATTAAGTTGTTGTTCTCACTATGTTAATGCTGTGCAGGTCTAATGAAAGTGATGTACCTGTATGTCTATGTTAGTAAATTAAGTTGTTGTTCTCACTATGTTAATGCTGTGCAGGTCTAATGAAAGTGATGTACCTGTATGTCTATGTTAGTAAATTAAGTTGTTGTTCTCGCTATGTTAATGCTGTGCAGGTCTAATGAAAGTGATGTACCTGTATGTCTATGTTAGTAAATTAAGTTGTTGTTCTCGCTATGTTAATGCTGTGCAGGTCTAATGAAAGTGATGTACCTGTATGTCTATGTTAGTAAATTAAGTTGTTGTTCTCGCTATGTTAATGCTGTGCAGGTCTAATGAAAGTGATGTACCTGTATGTCTATGTTAGTAAATTAAGTTGTTGTTCTCGCTATGTTAATGCTGTGCAGGTCTAATGAAAGTGATGTACCTGTATGTCTATGTTAGTAAATTAAGTTGTTGTTCTCGCTATGTTAATGCTGTGCAGGTCTAATGAAAGTGATGTACCTGTATGTCTATGTTAGTAAATTAAGTTGTTGTTCTCGCTATGTTAATGCTGTGCAGGTCTAATGAAAGTGATGTACCTGTATGTCTATGTTAGTAAATTAAGTTGTTGTTCTCGCTATGTTAATGCTGTGCAGGTCTAATGAAAGTGATGTACCTGTATGTCTATGTTAGTAAATTAAGTTGTTGTTCTCGCTATGTTAATGCTGTGCAGGTCTAATGAAAGTGATGTACCTGTATGTCTATGTTAGTAAATTAAGTTGTTGTTCTCGCTATGTTAATGCTGTGCAGGTCTAATGAAAGTGATGTACCTGTATGTCTATGTTAGTAAATTAAGTTGTTGTTCTCGCTATGTTAATGCTGTGCAGGTCTAATGAAAGTGATGTACCTGTATGTTTATGTTAGTAAATTAAGTTGTTGTTCTCGCTATGTTAATGCTGTGCAGGTCTAATGAAAGTGATGTACCTGTATGTTTATGTTAGTAAATTAAGTTGTTGTTCTCGCTATGTTAATGCTGTGCAGGTCTAATGAAAGTGATGTACCTGTATGTCTATGTTAGTAAATTAAGTTGTTGTTCTCGCTATGTTAATGTTGTGCAGGTCTAATGAAAGTGATGTACCTGTATGTCTATGTTAGTAAATTAAGTTGTTGTTCTCGCTATGTTAATGCTGTGCAGGTCTAATGAAAGTGATGTACCTGTATGTCTATGTTAGTAAATTAAGTTGTTGTTCTCGCTATGTTAATGCTGTGCAGGTCTAATGAAAGTGATGTACCTGTATGTTTATGTTAGTAAATTAAGTTGTTGTTCTCGCTATGTAAATGCTGTGCAGGTCTAATGAAAGTGATGTACCTGTATGTCTATGCTAGTAAATTAAGTTGTTGTTCTCGCTATGTTAATGCTGTGCAGGTCTAATGAAAGTGATGTACCTGTATGTCTATGTTAGTAAATTAAGTTGTTGTTCTCGCTATGTTAATGCTGTGCAGGTCTAATGAAAGTGATGTACCTGTATGTTTATGTTAGTAAATTAAGTTGTTATTCTCGCTATGTTAATGCTTTGCAGGTCTATTGAAAGTGATGTACCTGTATGTCTATGTTAGTAAATTAAGTTGTTGTTCTCGCTATGTTAATGCTGTGCAGGTCTAATGAAAGTGATGTACCTGTATGTCTATGTTAGTAAATTAAGTTGTTGTTCTCGCTATGTTAATGCTGTGCAGGTCTAATGAAAGTGATGTACCTGTATGTCTATGTTAGTAAATTAAGTTGTTGTTCTCGCTATGTTAATGCTGTGCAGGTCTAATGAAAGTGATGTACCTGTATGTCTATGTTAGTAAATTAAGTTGTTGTTCTCGCTATGTTAATGTTGTGCAGGTCTAATGAAAGTGATGTACCTGTATGTTTATGTTAGTAAATTAAGTTGTTGTTCTCACTATGTTAATGCTGTGCAGGTCTAATGAAAGTGATGTACCTGTATGTCTATGTTAGTAAATTAAGTTGTTGTTCTCACTATGTTAATGCTGTGCAGGTCTAATGAAAGTGATGTACCTGTATGTCTATGTTAGTAAATTAAGTTGTTGTTCTCACTATGTTAATGCTGTGCAGGTCTAATGAAAGTGATGTACCTGTATGTCTATGTTAGTAAATTAAGTTGTTGTTCTCACTATGTAACTGCTGTGCAGGTCTAATGAAATTGATGTACCTGTATGTCTATGTTAGTAAATTAAGTTGTTGTTCTCGCTATGTTAATGCTGTGCAGGTCTAATGAAAGTGATGTACCTGTATATCTATGTTAGTAAATTAAGTTGTTGTTCTCACTATGTTAATGCTGTGCAGGTCTAATGAAAGTGATGTACCTGTATGTCTATGTTAGTAAATTAAGTTGTTGTTCTCACTATGTTAATGCTGTGCAGGTCTAATGAAAGTGATGTACCTGTATGTCTATGTTAGTAAATTAAGTTGTTGTTCTCACTATGTTAATGCTGTGCAGGTCTAATGAAAGTGATGTACCTGTATGTCTATGTTAGTAAATTAAGTTGTTGTTCTCGCTATGTTAATGCTGTGCAGGTCTAATGAAAGTGATGTACCTGTATGTCTATGTTAGTAAATTAAGTTGTTGTTCTCGCTATGTTAATGCTGTGCAGGTCTAATGAAAGTGATGTACCTGTATGTCTATGTTAGTAAATTAAGTTGTTGTTCTCGCTATGTTAATGCTGTGCAGGTCTAATGAAAGTGATGTACCTGTATGTCTATGTTAGTAAATTAAGTTGTTGTTCTCGCTATGTTAATGCTGTGCAGGTCTAATGAAAGTGATGTACCTGTATGTCTATGTTAGTAAATTAAGTTGTTGTTCTCGCTATGTTAATGCTGTGCAGGTCTAATGAAAGTGATGTACCTGTATGTCTATGTTAGTAAATTAAGTTGTTGTTCTCGCTATGTTAATGCTGTGCAGGTCTAATGAAAGTGATGTACCTGTATGTCTATGTTAGTAAATTAAGTTGTTGTTCTCGCTATGTGCAGGTCTAATGAAAGTGATGTACCTGTATGTCTATGTTAGTAAATTAAGTTGTTGTTCTCGCTATGTTAATGCTGTGCAGGTCTAATGAAAGTGATGTACCTGTATGTCTATGTTAGTAAATTAAGTTGTTGTTCTCGCTATGTTAATGCTGTGCAGGTCTAATGAAAGTGATGTACCTGTATGTTTATGTTAGTAAATTAAGTTGTTGTTCTCGCTATGTTAATGCTGTGCAGGTCTAATGAAAGTTATGTACCTGTATGTTTATGTTAGTAAATTAAGTTGTTGTTCTCGCTATGTTAATGCTGTGCAGGTCTAATGAAAGTGATGTACCTGTATGTCTATGTTAGTAAATTAAGTTGTTGTTCTCGCTATGTTAATGTTGTGCAGGTCTAATGAAAGTGATGTACCTGTATGTTTATGTTAGTAAATTAAGTTGTTGTTCTCGCTATGTTAATGCTGTGCAGATCTAATGAAAGTGATGTACCTGTATGTCTATGTTAGTAAATTAAGTTGTTTTTCTCGCTATGTTAATGCTGTGCAGGTCTAATGAAAGTGATGTACCTGTATGTTTATGTTAGTAAATTAAGTTGTTGTTCTCGCTATGTTAATGCTGTGCAGGTCTAATGAAAGTGATGTACCTGTATGTCTATGTTAGTAAATTAAGTTGTTGTTCTCGCTATGTTAATGCTGTGCAGGTCTAATGAAAGTGATGTACCTGTATGTTTATGTTAGTAAATTAAGTTGTTGTTCTCGCTATGTTAATGCTGTGCAGGTCTAATGAAAGTGATGTACCTGTATGTCTATGTTAGTAAATTAAGTTGTTGTTCTCGCTATGTTAATGCTGTGCAGGTCTAATGAAAGTGATGTACCTGTATGTTTATGTTAGTAAATTAAGTTGTTGTTCTCGCTATGTTAATGCTGTGCAGGTCTAATGAAAGTGATGTACCTGTATGTCTATGTTAGTAAATTAAGTTGTTGTTCTCACTATGTTAATGCTGTGCAGGTCTAATGAAAGTGATGTACCTGTATGTCTATGTTAGTAAATTAAGTTGTTGTTCTCGCTATGTTAATGCTGTGCAGGTCTAATGAAAGTGATGTACCTGTATGTCTATGTTAGTAAATTAAGTTGTTGTTCTCGCTATGTTAATGCTGTGCAATTCTAATGAAAGTGATGTACCTGTATGTCTATGTTAGTAAATTAAGTTGTTGTTCTCGCTATGTTAATGCTGTGCAGGTCTAATGAAAGTGATGTACCTGTATGTCTATGTTAGTAAATTAAGTTGTTGTTCTCGCTATGTTAATGCTGTGCAGGTCTAATGAAAGTGATGTACCTGTATGTCTATGTTAGTAAATTAAGTTGTTGTTCTCGCTATGTTAATGCTGTGCAGGTCTAATGAAAGTGATGTACCTGTATGTCTATGTTAGTAAATTAAGTTGTTGTTCTCGCTATGTTAATGCTGTGCAGGTCTAATGAAAGTGATGTACCTGTATGTCTATGTTAGTAAATTAAGTTGTTGTTCTCGCTATGTTAATGCTGTGCAGGTCTAATGAAAGTGATGTACCTGTATGTCTATGTTAGTAAATTAAGTTGTTGTTCTCGCTATGTTAATGCTGTGCAGGTCTAATGAAAGTGATGTACCTGTATGTTTATGTTAGTAAATTAAGTTGTTGTTCTCGCTATGTAAATGCTGTGCAGGTCTAATGAAAGTGATGTACCTGTATGTCTATGTTAGTAAATTAAGTTGTTGTTCTCGCTATGTTAATGCTGTGCAGGTCTAATGAAAGTGATGTACCTGTATGTCTATGTTAGTAAATTAAGTTGTTGTTCTCGCTATGTTAATGCTGTGCAGGTCTCATGAAAGTGATGTACCTGTATGTTTATGTTAGTAAATTAAGTTGTTGTTCTCGCTATGTTAATGCTGTGCAGGTCTAATGAAAGTGATGTACCTGTATGTTTATGTTAGTAAATTAAGTTGTTGTTCTCGCTATGTTAATGCTGTGCAGGTCTAATGAAAGTGATGTACCTGTATGTCTATGTTAGTAAATTAAGTTGTTGTTCTCGCTATGTTAATGCTGTGCAGGTCTAATGAAAGTGATGTACCTGTATGTCTATGTTAGTAAATTAAGTTGTTGTTCTCGCTATGTTAATGCTGTGCAGGTCTAATGAAAGTGATGTACCTGTATGTCTATGTTAGTAAATTAAGTTGTTGTTCTCGCTATGTTAATGCTGTGCAGGTCTAATGAAAGTGATGTACCTGTATGTCTATGTTAGTAAATTAAGTTGTTGTTCTCGCTATGTTAATGCTGTGCAGGTCTAATGAAAGTGATGTACCTGTATGTCTATGTTAGTAAATTAAGTTGTTGTTCTCGCTATGTTAATGCTGTGCAGGTCTAATGAAAGTGATGTACCTGTATGTCTATGTTAGTAAATTAAGTTGTTGTTCTCGCTATGTTAATGCTGTGCAGGTCTAATGAAAGTGATGTACCTGTATGTCTATGTTAGTAAATTAAGTTGTTGTTCTCGCTATGTTAATGCTGTGCAGGTCTAATGAAAGTGATGTACCTGTATGTCTATGTTAGTAAATTAAGTTGTTGTTCTCGCTATGTTAATGCTGTGCAGGTCTAATGAAAGTGATGTACCTGTATGTCTATGTTAGTAAATTAAGTTGTTGTTCTCGCTATGTTAATGCTGTGCAGGTCTAATGAAAGTGATGTACCTGTATGTCTATGTTAGTAAATTAAGTTGTTGTTCTCGCTATGTTAATGCTGTGCAGGTCTAATGAAAGTGATGTACCTGTATGTCTATGTTAGTAAATTAAGTTGTTGTTCTCGCTATGTTAATGCTGTGCAGGTCTAATGAAAGTGATGTACCTGTATGTCTATGTTAGTAAATTAAGTTGTTGTTCTCGCTATGTTAATGCTGTGCAGGTCTAATGAAAGTGATGTACCTGTATGTCTATGTTAGTAAATTAAGTTGTTGTTCTCGCTATGTTAATGCTGTGCAGGTCTAATGAAAGTGATGTACCTGTATGTCTATGTTAGTAAATTAAGTTGTTGTTCTCGCTATGTTAATGCTGTGCAGGTCTAATGAAAGTGATGTACCTGTATGTCTATGTTAGTAAATTAAGTTGTTGTTCTCGCTATGTTAATGCTGTGCAGGTCTAATGAAAGTGATGTACCTGTATGTCTATGTTAGTAAATTAAGTTGTTGTTTTCGCTATGTTAATGCTGTGCAGGTCTAATGAAAGTGATGTACCTGTATGTCTATGTTAGTAAATTAAGTTGTTGTTCTCGCTATGTTAATGCTGTGCAGGTCTAATGAAAGTGATGTACCTGTATGTCTATGTTAGTAAATTAAGTTGTTGTTCTCGCTATGTTAATGCTGTGCAGGTCTAATGAAAGTGATGTACCTGTATGTCTATGTTAGTAAATTAAGTTGTTGTTCTCGCTATGTTAATGCTGTGCAGGTCTAATGAAAGTGATGTACCTGTATGTCTATGTTAGTAAATTAAGTTGTTGTTCTCGCTATGTTAATGCTGTGCAGGTCTAATGAAAGTGATGTACCTGTATGTTTATGTTAGTAAATTAAGTTGTTGTTCTCGCTATGTTAATGCTGTGCAGGTCTAATGAAAGTGATGTACCTGTATGTCTATGTTAGTAAATTAAGTTGTTGTTCTCGCTATGTTAATGCTTTGCAGGTCTAATGAAAGTGATGTACCTGTATGTCTATGTTAGTAAATTAAGTTGTTGTTCTCACTATGTTAATGCTGTGCAGGTCTAATGAAAGTGATGTACCTGTATGTCTATGTTAGTAAATTAAGTTGTTGTTCTCGCTATGTTAATGCTGTGCAGGTCTAATGAAAGTGATGTACCTGTATGTCTATGTTAGTAAATTAAGTTGTTGTTCTCGCTATGTTAATGCTGTGCAGGTCTAATGAAAGTGATGTACCTGTATGTCTATGTTAGTAAATTAAGTTGTTGTTCTCGCTATGTTAATGCTGTGCAGGTCTAATGAAAGTGATGTACCTGTATGTCTATGTTAGTAAATTAAGTTGTTGTTCTCGCTATGTTAATGCTGTGCAGGTCTAATGAAAGTGATGTACCTGTATGTCTATGTTAGTAAATTAAGTTGTTGTTCTCGCTATGTTAATGCTGTGCAGGTCTAATGAAAGTGATGTACCTGTATGTCTATGTTAGTAAATTAAGTTGTTGTTCTCGCTATGTTAATGCTGTGCAGGTCTAATGAAAGTGATGTACCTGTATGTCTATGTTAGTAAATTAAGTTGTTGTTCTCGCTATGTTAATGCTGTGCAGGTCTAATGAAAGTGATGTACCTGTATGTTTATGTTAGTAAATTAAGTTGTTGTTCTCGCTATGTAAATGCTGTGCAGGTCTAATGAAAGTGATGTACCTGTATGTCTATGTTAGTAAATTAAGTTGTTGTTCTCGCTATGTTAATGCTGTGCAGGTCTAATGAAAGTGATGTACCTGTATGTCTATGTTAGTAAATTAAGTTGTTGTTCTCGCTATGTTAATGCTGTGCAGGTCTAATGAAAGTGATGTACCTGTATGTCTATGTTAGTAAATTAAGTTGTTGTTCTCGCTATGTTAATGCTGTGCAGGTCTAATGAAAGTTATGTACCTGTATGTCTATGTTAGTAAATTAAGTTGTTGTTCTCGCTATGTTAATGCTGTGCAGGTCTAATGAAAGTGATGTACCTGTATGTCTATGTTAGTAAATTAAGTTGTTGTTCTCGCTATGTTAATGCTGTGCAGGTCTAATGAAAGTGATGTACCTGTATGTCTATGTTAGTAAATTAAGTTGTTGTTCTCGCTATGTTAATGCTGTGCAGGTCTAATGAAAGTGATGTACCTGTATGTTTATGTTAGTAAATTAAGTTGTTGTTCTCGCTATGTTAATGCTGTGCAGGTCTAATGAAAGTGATGTACCTGTATGTCTATGTTAGTAAATTAAGTTGTTGTTCTCGCTATGTTAATGCTTTGCAGGTCTAATGAAAGTGATGTACCTGTATGTCTATGTTAGTAAATTAAGTTGTTGTTCTCGCTATGTTAATGCTGTGCAGGTCTAATGAAAGTGATGTACCTGTATGTCTATGTTAGTAAATTAAGTTGTTGTTCTCACTATGTTAATGCTGTGCAGGTCTAATGAAAGTGATGTACCTGTATGTTTATGTTAGTAAATTAAGTTGTTGTTCTCGCTATGTTAATGCTGTGCAGGTCTAATGAAAGTGATGTACCTGTATGTCTATGTTAGTAAATTAAGTTGTTGTTCTCACTATGTTAATGCTGTGCAGGTCTAATGAAAGTGATGTACCTGTATGTCTATGTTAGTAAATTAAGTTGTTGTTCTCACTTTATTAATGCTGTGCAGGTCTAATGAAAGTGATGTACCTGTATGTTTATGTTAGTAAATTAAGTTGTTGTTCTCGCTATGTAAATGCTGTGCAGGTCTAATGAAAGTGATGTACCTGTATGTCTATGTTAGTAAATTAAGTCGTTGTTCTCGCTATGTAAATGCTGTGCAGGTCTAATGAAAGTGATGTACCTGTATGTCTATGTTAGTAAATTAAGTTGTTGTTCTCACTATGTTAATGCTGTGCAGGTGTAATGAAATTGATGTACCTGTATGTCTATGTTAGTAAATTAAGTTGTTGTTCTCACTATGTTAATGCTGTGCAGGTCTAATGAAAGTGATGTACCTGTATGTCTATGTTAGTAAATTAAGTTGTTGTTCTCACTATGTTAATGCTGTGCAGGTCTAATGAAAGTGATGTACCTGTATGTCTATGTTAGTAAATTAAGTTGTTGTTCTCACTATGTTAATGCTGTGCAGGTCTAATGAAAGTGATGTACCTGTATGTCTATGTTAGTAAATTAAGTTGTTGTTCTCACTATGTTAATGCTGTGCAGGTCTAATGAAAGTGATGTACCTGTATGTCTATGTTAGTAAATTAAGTTGTTGTTCTCGCTATGTTAATGCTGTGCAGGTCTTATGAAAGTGATGTACCTGTATGTCTATGTTAGTAAATTAAGTTGTTGTTCTCGCTATGTTAATGCTGTGCAGGTCTAATGAAAGTGATGTACCTGTATGTCTATGTTAGTAAATTAAGTTGTTGTTCTCACTATGTTAATGCTGTGCAGGTCTAATGAAAGTGATGTACCTGTATGTCTATGTTAGTAAATTAAGTTGTTGTTCTCACTATGTTAATGCTGTGCAGGTCTAATGAAAGTGATGTACCTGTATGTCTATGTTAGTAAATTAAGTTGTTGTTCTCGCTATGTTAATGCTGTGCAGGTCTAATGAAAGTGATGTACCTGTATGTCTATGTTAGTAAATTAAGTTGTTGTTCTCACTATGTTAATGCTGTGCAGGTCTAATGAAAGTGATGTACCTGTATGTCTATGTTAGTAAATTAAGTTGTTGTTCTCACTATGTTAATGCTGTGCAGGTCTAATGAAAGTGATGTACCTGTATGTCTATGTTAGTAAATTAAGTTGTTGTTCTCGCTATGTTAATGCTGTGCAGGTCTAATGAAAGTGATGTACCTGTATGTCTATGTTAGTAAATTAAGTTGTTGTTCTCACTATGTTAATGCTGTGCAGGTCTAATGAAAGTGATGTACCTGTATGTCTATGTTAGTAAATTATGTTGTTGTTCTCACTATGTTAATGCTGTGCAGGTCTAATGAAAGTGATGTACCTGTATGTCTATGTTAGTAAATTAAGTTGTTGTTCTCGCTATGTTAATGCTGTGCAGGTCTAATGAAAGTGATGTACCTGTATGTCTGTGTTAGTAAATTAAGTTGTTGTTCTCACTATGTTAATGCTGTGCAGGTCTAATGAAAGTGATGTACCTGTATGTCTATGTTAGTAAATTAAGTTGTTGTTCTCACTATGTTAATGCTGTGCAGGTCTAATGAAAGTGATGTACCTGTATGTCTATGTTAGTAAATTAAGTTGTTGTTCTCGCTATGTTAATGCTGTGCAGGTCTAATGAAAGTGATGTACCTGTATGTCTATGTTAGTAAATTAAGTTGTTGTTCTCGCTATGTTAATGCTGTGCAGGTCTAATGAAAGTGATGTACCTGTATGTCTATGTTAGTAAATTAAGTTGTTGTTCTCACTATGTTAATGCTGTGCAGGTCTAATGAAAGTGATGTACCTGTATGTCTATGTTAGTAAATTAAGTTGTTGTTAATGCTGTGCAGGTCTAATGAAAGTGATGTACCTGTATGTCTATGTTAGTAAATTAAGTTGTTGTTCTCACTATGTTAATGCTGTGCAGGTCTAATGAAAGTGATGTACCTGTATGTTTATGTTAGTAAATTAAGTTGTTGTTCTCGCTATGTTAATGCTGTGCAGGTCTAATGAAAGTGATGTACCTGTATGTTTATGTTAGTAAATTAAGTTGTTGTTCTCGCTATGTTAATGCTGTGCAGGTCTAATGAAAGTGATGTACCTGTATGTCTATGTTAGTAAATTAAGTTGTTGTTCTCGCTTTGTTATTGCTGTGCAGGTCTAATGAAAGTGATGTACCTGTATGTCTATGTTAGTAAATTAAGTTGTTGTTCTCACTATGTTAATGCTGTGCAGGTCTAATGAAAGTGATGTACCTGTATGTCTATGTTAGTAAATTAAGTTGTTGTTCTCACTATGTTAATGCTGTGCAGGTCTAATGAAAGTGATGTACCTGTATGTCTATGTTAGTAAATTAAGTTGTTGTTCTCACTATGTTAATGCTGTGCAGGTCTAATGAAAGTGATGTACCTCTATGTCTATGTTAGTAAATTAAGTTGTTGTTCTCGCTATGTTAATGCTGTGCAGGTCTAATGAAAGTGATGTACCTGTATGTCTATGTTAGTAAATTAAGTTGTTGTTCTCACTATGTTAATGCTGTGCAGGTCTAATGAAAGTGATGTACCTGTATGTCTATGTTAGTAAATTAAGTTGTTGTTCTCACTATGTTAATGCTGTGCAGGTCTAATGAAAGTGATGTACCTGTATGTCTATGTTAGTAAATTAAGTTGTTGTTCTCACTATGTTAATGCTGTGCAGGTCTAATGAAAGTGATGTACCTGTATGTCTATGTTAGTAAATTAAGTTGTTGTTCTCACTATGTTAATGCTGTGCAGGTCTAATGAAAGTGATGTATCTGTATGTCTATGTTAGTAAATTAAGTTGTTGTTCTCGCTATGTTAATGCTGTGCAGGTCTAATGAAAGTGATGTACCTGTATGTCTATGTTAGTAAATTAAGTTGTTGTTCTCACTATGTTAATGCTGTGCAGGTCTAATGAAAGTGATGTACCTGTATGTCTATGTTAGTAAATTAAGTTGTTGTTCTCACTATGTTAATGCTGTGCAGGTCTAATGAAAGTGATGTACCTGTATGTCTATGTTAGTAAATTAAGTTGTTGTTCTCACTATGTTAATGCTGTGCAGGTCTAATGAAAGTGATGTACCTGTATGTCTATGTTAGTAAATTAAGTTGTTGTTCTCGCTATGTTAATGCTGTGCAGGTCTAATGAAAGTGATGTACCTGTATGTCTATGTTAGTAAATTAAGTTGTTGTTCTCACTATGTTAATGCTGTGCAGGTCTAATGAAAGTGATGTACCTGTATGTCTATGTTAGTAAATTAAGTTGTTGTTCTCACTATGTTAATGCTGTGCAGGTCTAATGAAAGTGATGTACCTGTATGTCTATGTTAGTAAATTAAGTTGTTGTTCTCGCTATGTTAATGCTGTGCAGGTCTAATGAAAGTGATGTACCTGTATGTCTATGTTAGTAAATTAAGTTGTTGTTCTCACTATGTTAATGCTGTGCAGGTCTAATGAAAGTGATGTACCTGTATGTCTATGTTAGTAAATTAAGTTGTTGTTCTCGCTATGTTAATGCTGTGCAGGTCTAATGAAAGTGATGTACCTGTATGTTTATGTTAGTAAATTAAGTTGTTGTTCTCACTATGTTAATGCTGTGCAGGTCTAATGAAAGTGATGTACCTGTATGTCTATGTTAGTAAATTAAGTTGTTGTTCTCACTATGTTAATGCTGTGCAGGTCTAATGAAAGTGATGTACCTGTATGTCTATGTTAGTAAATTAAGTTGTTGTTCTCACTATGTTAATGCTGTGCAGGTCTAATGAAAGTGATGTACCTGTATGTCTATGTTAGTAAATTAAGTTGTTGTTCTCACTATGTTAATGCTGTGCAGGTCTAATGAAAGTGATGTACCTGTATGTCTATGTTAGTAAATTAAGTTGTTGTTTTTTTTTTTTCTCTTTTTGTTATATTTTCCCCCTATAAATTGTATTATAAACTAAATTATCCCTCCCTGAATTTTCTTTTAGGATACCTTTAATTAATAAATTTTTTATTACTAATATTTGTATTACTATTATTGTTCAATTTATTATTCACAAATGCTATAATTTTCTTATGTTTTTGACTATGCCTTTATTGTACCTATGTACTATGTGGCAAATAAATATTTTTCATTGTTACGACACTGGAGATGTACAAGAATAAAAGGTGTCAATTAAGGGCATCAGTATATGGGGCACGGCGATCCGAAGCTCCTGGGTTCAAATCCTGGTGGAACCTGGATATTTTCCCGGGACTTGAGGGTGTCCCTGAGTATACCCATCTCTGATGAGTACCTGACATTAGCTGGGGTAAAGTAAGGGCGGCTGGGCATTGTGCTGGCCACACATCCCCTAGTCGTGGCTACAGAAACTGGTGAACGCTGCTTCACCAGCCCTATGATCAGTTTGGTCCGAAGGGTACTTTACTTTAAAGGGCATCAGGATATCATCATCATTTGTCCTTTGGGTTCCAGTTCTTCCAGCCTCATTCAATATGCTTCGTCTCCATGTTCACTTGGGTCTTCCTCTATGCCGTTTACCCTGGGGATTCCACTCTAAGGCCTGTCTAGCTCTGTTGTTGTTATCTTTCCTGAGGGTGTGTCCAATCCATCTCCACTTCCTTTCCATGATTTGTTGTTCTACTGTTCTTTGTCCACACCTTTCCCACAGCTTGGAGTTTTCTACCTTGTCGAACCATTTTATTTTGAGTATATTTCTTAGGCATCTGTTAACAAAGGTCTGGAGTCTATTTCTTCTTATCTCAGTCGTTCTCCATGTATCGTCTGTATATCCATTACAGAAAAAATTTACATTGAAATGAATCAGCCCAACAAACAAGACAACATAAAGCTCATCTCCCGCAAACAACAATGCACTATATTCCAGTTAAGAACAGTGCATATTGCAATCAACTCACACCTATATAGAATGTAATCAACATACCCACCCAACTGTAGACACTGCCAACTACCCACGACCAGGGGTCGGCAACCTTTTGCTTATAGTGTGCCAAACTAGGATTTCTAAATCATTTAGCGTGCCAACAGCGTGAAAGTCAAGCTGCTCAACTATATTATTTTTTATAAAACAATTTATTCAGGGCCGTAGCAAGACCAAGACCAAAAGAAAAGGTGCGTTATAGAGATAATCATAACAGCGTTTTATATTTAATAACATATCAACCTGCTTTTTAAATCCATTCTTAGCAAATACACAACTTCATTATTCAACTTATACATTAATGGTTAATGAATCAACATTTAAATTTACTTGTCAAGATAATAGAGTCTAGTTCTAGTATTAGCTATTAATTCATTATAGTTTGATCTCAGCCTGTCTGAGCTGTCCGATTATATATTATTTAATTTTTAGAAACGGATATGAGAGGTTGTTTCAGTACAATTAAATTGAATAGATAGGTAGTAAACGTACGCACTAGGTAGTTAATGTAATGTTTAAATGTACATATCTTTAGTCATATAATATTTATATAAATTTCAAATATCTTATATAGTGTGATCATTTTAAAGTTATAGATCTAAATTGTAAGCCTTATTTTTTAAAAGGAAATGACAAAAAGAACAACAACACAAAAAACATATTCGAAATATTAAAGCAAAGAAAACGGATTAATTGTCTCCCTTTAATTAAATTCTACATATTTGATGCTAGGGATGCCAAAAGAGTTCATTTTTTAATATAACTAGTTTTACAAAAAAATTATTGTTTCTTTATAAAAATTCAGCATTAAGCTCTTTTTTCAATGTGTAATTAGATGTATAAAATTAATTTACGTTCTAAATAAATTTTCTGCATTAATAAATTCGATTTAAGGAGTTCATTGTTTTAAACATTAATAATTACAACAATTTCATAATATAAAGCTAGTATATTACAATAATAAAACTAATACATTTGTTTTAGAATTAATTATATTTATGCTTAATTAATACGCCTAGAGATGAGCATAAACACGCTTAATTAGCATGTATCAATTAATGAATGCTCTTCGCTAATATTTCAATGTCAGGTATATATTTAGTCTCTTCTGGGTGGTCAAGTGAAAGTGAACTCTTTGTATACTTAAAACAGCTTTCATGGGCGATAAAATATGTTCACTAGTGTAAATTAAACTAAAAGCTGAAAGTAGAGCAAATGCCTTGCAGTTGACAAATGTATATGACTTTGTTAAGCAGATTCCTTTCAGATTTTCCAGAAAATCGTCACATTTCGATGCCCATTTTTCGGATGTTTAAAATGAAAAAAATACCAATATCCATCCACTATAAAAAGACCCAGATCTAATTAGTTTGTAGTAAGATGATGCCAGAAAGGTTTGATGTGGGACACGGATCCATCAATTTGAAAGTTTTGCCTTTGTTTAGAAAACTCCGCACTTAGTGCTTCAATGTACTTCTGAAAAATCTCATTAATCTTAATTTGCCTTAAATTAAGGAAATAGTTAAATGTTTCGAAATTGATTTCACGGCAAGATATGTCCAGTTTCAATGCAAATCCATTCCAGTGGTCCAACACTTCAAGTGCAGTTCGACCCTTCCTTGTAAATGCAAGTTCAACTCACTGAAATGTGTCGACATGTCATTCAGAAAAAAGTCAGTTCTCCACATTCAACACCGGAAATGTTTTTGATGTCATCAAGATACACCTTAATTGCTTCCAGTCAAGAAACTAATGTATCCAAAACTATACTCCGTATCACTTTCTTCTAGAAGAGAATTGAGCAAATATAAAATTAACAATAGATTCAATCACAGATCACAAGTCCAATGATGAGAGCTTTGCAAACAAACATTCCTGAACTTAAGCAGTCGACGTCTAGTGTGATTCCCATGCAGTTCACCACGCAGCACCCATTAATTATGCTGGCGTACGTTGCATTAAAAAATCTATTTCCAGGAGGTCTCTTGCGTGCCAATGAAAATGGGTCTGCGTGCCAAGTCTGGCACGCGTGCCTTAGGTTGCCGAGCCCTGCTGTAGACCACTTCCTACTTGAATGCCCTAAGCCCTAAGCTAACCTACCTCAGACACACACTACTCCCCTTAAACCTACCATTACCGACAAACTATGGACCAGTCTTAATGATAATGCATGCATGGCGAACCTACAAATTTATAGTCTATCAAGATTTCCGGTCCGATTCGTTCATTTACTAAACAAACATATCTGTGTGCTGCGTTACTGGTTGTACTGCGAGTACGAAAAAATTTTAAATTTCGTTTCATTTCCAAAAGATATTGACGAAAGAAAAACGATGGATTGTGAACGTTAGAAGTGAACAATCAGCTGGGTCTATATTTATTCCCAAACTTATTGCTTGACGGAAAAGAATTGTCGTTTTGTGTCTTTGTGTTTCTAAAGATACATTTTTTTTATATTTTTTTTTGATAGCTAAGAACCGCTACTCTTTTGACTATTTTTTTTTAAAAGCAAGCTACCGTATATACTCGCGTATAAGTCGCACCGGTGTATAAGTCGCACCCCTACTTTTTGTCGAAATTTTCGGTAAAAAAAAGTTTGACTTATACGCGAGTATATACGGTAAGTTAACTTTTAACGCGACAAACACGTCGAATATTAATTATCGTGTTTGTCTGGCATTGACTGCAAATGAGCAAACTGCTCTGCAGACTGGCTAATGGATAAAGTAAAAGGAAAACAAATAAGATTAAATAAATGACATGTACGTCCAATCGCTGCTAATTTAATAAAGTTTTGTTCTTCTACAAAAAATAAAATAAAAATCAACAATAATTTCATAATAAAAGTTCTTATCTAATTGTGAGATAATTAAATGAAATAATCTGCAATGGATTTAAAAAGAACAACAACGTTATTCTATTCCTCAGATACTGTAAATCGCCATCAGGGGCAGAAGTGGACATCCAGTGCCCAGGAGTAGGGGAAAGAACTAAACCAGGAGTCTGCCAGAAGCAATGTAAAACTGGTTAGTGGTATAGGTTATTGAAGCAAAGAGTAAAGTAGTAATAATACAAAATACATCACATTTTAGCTTCGATGTACAACACAATAACAATCTATTACAATGCTGGAACAAACATAAGGACAAAAACACAACACTTTTATTATTCCATATGCAAGAGCAAATACTTATAAGCACTCTTTTTTCCCAAGTGGCAACTGGGCATTGAATGGGTTGCCTGAACGAACTGGGAAAAACCAGTAATTTAACATAATTTATAACTCTAAATCAAAATGCAAGAATAGACTCAGAACACGAATGAGCGCAGGACGCAATCATCTTCTTTATAGAAGGAGCGGCTGCAACATAAAAGAATAATATACACGTTCGTTAACACTCCGCTGTTCTTTCTCTTTCTACAGGCTGTCCACAGGGAACCTACGGAGATCAGTGTAGCGGCGACTGTAGCAACTGTGAGACAAAGTGTAACCAGTTAAACGGCTCCTGCCTGTCTTGCAAGGCTGGCTGGACCGAGCCAGTGTACGCCTGTAGTCGGGGTAACCTTTATTTATTTTATTTTTTTCAGCTTCGTTACACCTTAAAACAGGAG
Organism: Anisus vortex; assembly: GCA_949126835.1. Taxonomy (NCBI): domain Eukaryota; kingdom Metazoa; phylum Mollusca; class Gastropoda; family Planorbidae; genus Anisus; species Anisus vortex. The sequence goes on from OX421509.1 coordinate 2,155,024, forward strand.
TCGGCAACATTCTGATCATAGTGTGCCAAATTAGGATTTCTAATACATTCAGCGTCGCAAACAGCCTGAAAGTCGCCATGCTGTTTTCTTGTTGAAGAGACTAATTGAATTGCCATTTTGGGGGGTCTTCCGCGTGCCATTTAAATTCGGTCTGCCAAGTCTGACACGCGTGCCACAGGTTGCCGATACCTGCTTTAAAATACACACACCGTATTTGCTGTTGTCTATCTGTAGGCTAAATGCAGTCGAGTGTTTGAATGACAGTGTAGAAACATATAAAGATACCATTGAAACATATTCACCTTATGAAGTAAACACTCGGACGAACTCTACACACTATTAACATTAAACACTTAAATTAAACAATAAACACTTAACATTAAACACTTAACATTTAACACTTAACATTAAACATTTAACATTAAACACTTAATATTAAACATTAAACACTAAACATTAACACACGCTTTTTACACCTACCTGGGCAGCATCGTCTCAAGCACTGACGGTTCGGACCGGGATGTGAAAGCTAGAATTTAAATAGCTAGATACGCATTCATCTCCTTAGGACCTGTATGGACAACAGTTTCCTTGTCCACAACAAAATCAGCATGTATAACCGCAACGTCAAATTAGTCTTCCTCTATGGGTTTGAACCTTGGAGAAACACTAACACTTCTGACCAAATTTTGTCAACGACTGCCTCAGGAAGATACTAAAGAAAAATCGCATGGGTATGGTACAAAATGAAGACCTGTTGTATGGGGAAAAACCAGACCCCCCATCAGCCAACAGATGGCTAGACGGAAATGTAACTGGATTGGCCACTCTCTTAGAAAGCTAGCCGAAGACATTACGAGTTCATGTACTCCAATGGAAGCCACAGGGTCTAAGAAAGGCTCGCAGACTAAATGACAACTTGGGGAAGGTCGTGCAAGAAGAGGTGAATCAGCGTGTGGCACAACTTGGAGAAGGTCGTGCAAGAAGAGGTGAATCAGCGTGTGGCACAACTTGGAGAAGGTCGTGCAAGAAGAGGTGAATCAGCGTGTGGCACAACTTGGAGAAGGTCGTGCAAGAAGAGGTGAATCAGCGTGTGGCACAACTTGGGGAAGGTCGTGCAAGAAGAGGTGAATCAGCGTGTGGCACAACTTGGGGAAGGTCGTGCAAGAAGAGGTGAATCAGCGTGTGGCACAACTTGGGGAAGGTCGTGCAAGAAGAGGTGAATCAGCGTGTGGCACAACTTGGAGAAGGTCGTGCAAGAAGAGGTGAATCAGCGTGTGGCACAACTTGGGGAAGGTCGTGCAAGAAGAGGTGAATCAGCGTGTGGCACAACTTGGAGAAGGTCGTGCAAGAAGAGGTGAATCAGCGTGTGGCACAACTTGGAGAAGGTCGTGCAAGAAGAGGTGAATCAGCGTGTGGCACAACTTGGGGAAGGTCGTGCAAGAAGAGGTGAATCAGCGTGTGGCACAACTTGGAGAAGGTCGTGCAAGAAGAGGTGAATCAGCGTGTGGCACAACTTGGAGAAGGTCGTGCAAGAAGAGGTGAATCAGCGTGTGGCACAACTTGGGGAAGGTCGTGCAAGAAGAGGTGAATCAGCGTGTGGCACAACTTGGGGAAGGTCGTGCAAGAAGAGGTGAATCAGCGTGTGGCACAACTTGGGGAAGGTCGTGCAAGAAGAGGTGAATCAGCGTGTGGCACAACTTGGAGAAGGTCGTGCAAGAAGAGGTGAATCAGCGTGTGGCACAACTTGGGGAAGGTCGTGCAAGAAGAGGTGAATCAGCGTGTGGCACAACTTGGGAAAGGTCGTGCAAGAAGAGGTGAATCAGCGTGTGGCACAACTTGGAGAAGGTCGTGCAAGAAGAGGTGAATCAGCGTGTGGCACAACTTGGAGAAGGTCGTGCAAGAAGAGGTGAATCAGCGTGTGGCACAACTTGGAGAAGGTCGTGCAAGAAGAGGTGAATCAGCGTGTGGCACAACTTGGGGAAGGTCGTGCAAGAAGAGGTGAATCAGCGTGTGGCACAACTTGGAGAAGGTCGTGCAAGAAGAGGTGAATCAGCGTGTGGCACAACTTGGAGAAGGTCGTGCAAGAAGAGGTGAATCAGCGTGTGGCACAACTTGGAGAAGGTCGTGCAAGAAGAGGTGAATCAGCGTGTGGCACAACTTGGAGAAGGTCGTGCAAGAAGAGGTGAATCAGCGTGTGGCACAACTTGGGGAAGGTCGTGCAAGAAGAGGTGAATCAGCGTGTGGCACAACTTGGAGAAGGTCGTGCAAGAAGAGGTGAATCAGCGTGTGGCACAACTTGGAGAAGGTCGTGCAAGAAGAGGTGAATCAGCGTGTGGCACAACTTGGAGAAGGTCGTGCAAGAAGAGGTGAATCAGCGTGTAGCACAACTTGGGGAAGGTCGTGCAAGAAGAGGTGAATCAGCGTGTGGCACAACTTGGGGAAGGTCGTGCAAGAAGAGGTGAATCAGCGTGTGGCACAACTTGGAGAAGGTCGTGCAAGAAGAGGTGAATCAGCGTGTGGCACAACTTGGAGAAGGTCGTGCAAGAAGAGGTGAATCAGCGTGTGGCACAACTTGGGGAAGGTCGTGCAAGAAGAGGTGAATCAGCGTGTGGCACAACTTGGGGAAGGTCGTGCAAGAAGAGGTGAATCAGCGTGTGGCACAACTTGGAGAAGGTCGTGCAAGAAGAGGTGAATCAGCGTGTGGCACAACTTGGAGAAGGTCGTGCAAGAAGAGGTGAATCAGCGTGTGGCACAACTTGGAGAAGGTCGTGCAAGAAGAGGTGAATCAGCGTGTGGCACAACTTGGGGAAGGTCGTGCAAGAAGAGGTGAATCAGCGTGTGGCACAACTTGGAGAAGGTCGTGCAAGAAGAGGTGAATCAGCGTGTGGCACAACTTGGAGAAGGTCGTGCAAGAAGAGGTGAATCAGCGTGTGGCACAACTTGGAGAAGGTCGTGCAAGAAGAGGTGAATCAGCGTGTGGCACAACTTGGAGAAGGTCGTGCAAGAAGAGGTGAATCAGCGTGTGGCACAACTTGGGGAAGGTCGTGCAAGAAGAGGTGAATCAGCGTGTGGCACAACTTGGAGAAGGTCGTGCAAGAAGAGGTGAATCAGCGTGTGGCACAACTTGGAGAAGGTCGTGCAAGAAGAGGTGAATCAGCGTGTGGCACAACTTGGGGAAGGTCGTGCAAGAAGAGGTGAATCAGCGTGTGGCACAACTTGGGGAAGGTCGTGCAAGAAGAGGTGAATCAGCGTGTGGCACAACTTGGAGAAGGTCGTGCAAGAAGAGGTGAATCAGCGTGTGGCACAACTTGGAGAAGGTCGTGCAAGAAGAGGTGAATCAGCGTGTGGCACAACTTGGGGAAGGTCGTGCAAGAAGAGGTGAATCAGCGTGTGGCACAACTTGGGGAAGGTCGTGCAAGAAGAGGTGAATCAGCGTGTGGCACAACTTGGGGAAGGTCGTGCAAGAAGAGGTGAATCAGCGTGTGGCACAACTTGGAGAAGGTCGTGCAAGAAGAGGTGAATCAGCGTGTGGCACAACTTGGGGAAGGTCGTGCAAGAAGAGGTGAATCAGCGTGTGGCACAACTTGGGGAAGGTCGTGCAAGAAGAGGTGAATCAGCGTGTGGCACAACTTGGGGAAGGTCGTGCAAGAAGAGGTGAATCAGCGTGTGGCACAACTTGGAGAAGGTCGTGCAAGAAGAGGTGAATCAGCGTGTGGCACAACTTGGAGAAGGTCGTGCAAGAAGAGGTGAATCAGCGTGTGGCACAACTTGGGGAAGGTCGTGCAAGAAGAGGTGAATCAGCGTGTGGCACAACTTGGAGAAGGTCGTGCAAGAAGAGGTGAATCAGCGTGTGGCACAACTTGGGGAAGGTCGTGCAAGAAGAGGTGAATCAGCGTGTGGCACAACTTGGAGAAGGTCGTGCAAGAAGAGGTGAATCAGCGTGTGGCACAACTTGGAGAAGGTCGTGCAAGAAGAGGTGAATCAGCGTGTAGCACAACTTGGGGAAGGTCGTGCAAGAAGAGGTGAATCAGCGTGTGGCACAACTTGGGGAAGGTCGTGCAAGAAGAGGTGAATCAGCGTGTGGCACAACTTGGAGAAGGTCGTGCAAGAAGAGGTGAATCAGCGTGTGGCACAACTTGGAGAAGGTCGTGCAAGAAGAGGTGAATCAGCGTGTGGCACAACTTGGGGAGAACTAAAGAAGTCTGCTAAAAACTGAGAACGCAGGTGAACCGTTGTTTCACAAGAAATACAAGAAAATATTTCAAGGTTCAAATAAATCGCTGGTTGAAGGGAGAAAGACGCCGACTTTTCTCTTACGTTACAATGTAACTGTAACGATCGATCTATTGATCTACAGTTCTGTCTGCCTATCCATCTAATTATTTAACTGTTTGTATGTCTACTTATCTAAGCTATCCATCTACCCGTCCACCTATCCTCCATGAATCTTTTAGTTAAGATCAATTTTAGAGTGTTTTAACACCCATGTTTTGTCTGTTTCAATGGCTGTCTAGAGTGTCCACGATGGACGTACGGCTACAAGTGCAAATTTTTATGTGAAACTAAATGCGGAGAGGATTGTGTCGAAAGGGTTCTAGGAAATTGTCCAGGTAAATACGACGCTCAATGGGTATAACGTTGTGATAACGCTTAAGGAAGTATAGTATTGTGATAACGCTTAAGGAAGTATAGCATTGTGACAACGCTTAAGGAAGTATAGTATTGTGATAACGCTTAAGGAAGTATAGCATTGTGATAACGCTTAAGGAAGTATAGCATTGTGATAACGCTTAAGGAAGTATAGTATTGTGATAACGCTTAAGGAAGTATAGTATTGTGATAACGCTTAAGGAAGTATAGCATTGTGATAACGCTTAAGGAAGTATAGCATTGTGATAACGCTTAAGGAAGTATAGCATTGTGATAACGCTTAAGTGAGTATAACGTTGTGATGACGCTTAACGTTGTGTCAGTTCAAAATTTCAATCTAATTCAGGTTAGTGAAATGCATTAGCGATAGTGCGAGGCTTACTATTAGGGATAGGGTTAGGATAAGGGCCATATATGTTTCGGAGACCTTAACGCCTTACGCGCAACCTCACAGTTTACTATCCAGGGCCTCTTAGGGATGAAGGCTATGACTTTTTCCTGGGTCATTGGTTGTCCGGCGAGGATACGTTCATTTTTAAGGATTGTTATTTCTGCTTAGACCAATACAAATACTTAATGTAAGACGAGGCATTTAGATAAAGATATTTATCAAAGAAATAAACAAGCTTAACGTAAAGTTGCAGTAAAAAAACTGGCTTTCAATAATATAACTATAAAACTATTCTATATTATTCTTTTAAGGCTATAATGATAAACATAAAGACAAAAACACTTTCCTTGTCCCTTATGCGAGAACAAATGCATATAAGTAGGCTACTCTTTCTTCCCGAGTGACATTCGGGCAAGGAATGGGTTGCCTGAACAAAGCAGGTAAAGCAGTAAGTTAACATCATTTAAAACATTAATAAAAATGCAAGACCAGACTCGGACCACGGATGAGCGTAGGACGCTATAACCTTCTTTATAGAAGGAGCGTCTATAATGTATAAGATAAGATGTGCAACAAAAAGGTATTTCTGTACATTATGCCCTTTTCGTATCACTTTACTTTGTTGTAGATTGAAAGTTGAAGTTGTGTTGTTAATAATGTTTTTTTTAAACTCTTTTTTGTTTACAGGGAATAAAGTTTTTATGAGTGTAGTTATACCTTTTATTGTATCTCCGATATTGGGCTGTGGAATACTTATAATTGTATGGTAAGTCAGTCTGTTGTAATCTATCTATTTATCTATACATATATATATATATATATATGTATATTAATATATTTATATCATCATCAATCCCTTGACCGTTGTAGTCGTTGTGGGTAGCGAATGGACACCTCATCAGTAGTGTTTCTCCATTTTTGTCTATCTTAAGCGGCTGTCAATAGTTCAGTGATTTGCATCTTTGTCCAATCTTTTATATAGTCGAACCAGGATGTCCACTGACGTCCTCTCCGACGTCCACCTTCTACAGTGCCCTGTAGGATGGTTTTTGGCAGGTTATTATGCCTCAACACACGACCGAACCATGTCAGCTTGCGACTTTTGATTGTTGCCATAATGGTTTCTTGAAAGCCCGCAATTGAGGATATTCTGTCCCAGACAAACTGATTAGTCCTGTGTTCTAGGTAGGAAATTTGAACGATTTTCTCATGCATTTATTTTCAAATGCCTGCAACTTGTTTTCAGTCGCTGCTAGCAGTGTTCAGGTCTCACATCCATACAGAACAATGTTTTTTACAAGGGCTCTGTAAAGCCTGAGCTTTGTTAAGAGGCTAATGCTTTTGCTGGACCATACTCTGTGCCGCCATTGCTGACCCACTCATGGCCTGAATTTCTGCCTCACAGCTTCCGTCTACGGATAGAATGGCTCCTATATAATTGAAATTCTTTACTTCTCTAGTTGTTGTTGGTTCATTATAATGATTGCACTTCTGGCATCTGTGGTGTTGATCATTATTTTGCTTTTTTTTTCTGAGCTGATATTCATTTCGTACGCCATTGCTCTATCTGCAAGCCTGTCTGTGAGCTCTTGTAGTTCTTTGTTGGTCCCAGCCAATAGGTCGATATCATCAGCAAATGTTAGATTGCATTTGGAGACGGATGTGTGGTAGTCATCGAGTGTTTCTTGCATGCTTTTTCTAGGCAGATATTGCACACAACTGGCGATTGCCTGCAACCTTGACGGATATCTTGAAGAAGTCTCCTATACAGCCATTGATTTGAACTGCACTGCTCGCCTGATTGTAGAGTGCTTCTATCGCCTGTATTAGTCGTTCTTCAATGTTGTAGCTTCTCATCACCTGTCATAGTCCCACATACACAATCATAGTCTTTCTTGAAGTCTATGAAGATATGACGGAGTTCGCGTTGGTGTTGTAGGTGTTTTTCTATGAGCAAGCGATACCTGAAAATCTCTTCAATTAATTGTGCTTCTAACTAGTCTGAAACCTGCCTGTTCTTGTGCCAGTAATTCTTCAGCTTTAGGTTTAAATCTATTGAGGATAACTTTTAGCATTACCTTGCTAGGGTGGCTAATGAGACTGATTGTCCTGTATTTCTGGCATTGTTTTATATCTATTATCCATTTATCTGCATGTCTTTCTGTTTTTTTATCTTTGTCTTTCTTTCTCTATTTATCTCTATCTATCTATCTATCTATCTATCTATTTATCTATCTATCTATCTATCTATCTATCTATCTATCTATCTACTTATCTATCTATCTACTTATCTATCTATCTATCTATCTATCTATCTATCTATCTACTTATCTATCTATCTATCTATCTATCTATCTATCTATCTACCTATCTATCTATCTATCTATCTATCTATCTATTTATCTATCTATCTACTTATCTATTTATCTCTCTCTCTTTCTCTCTATAAATATATATATATATATATATATATATACGTATATACTTGTATATATACATATCTTTCTCTACATATCCACCATCTAAGTTTATATCTATATTAATGGCTATCTGTGCATCTTTCTCTCCAATCTAATTATCTAAATATCCAACTATTTCTTTGTTCTTTCTTTCTCTTTCTCTCTCCATTCACCCTGCCTTCGACCTTATTGCCCGAACATACGCCCACCCCTCTCTCTCTTTCACTATTGGTCTGTCTATCCAACAGCTCATCATTATGCCAGCCCAGTTCCCTACCGATGTATTCCTATGCAATCAAAGCACACTGCTGGTAAACAACTACTTGTCCTATTTCATGTCCCAGATGACATACACTTTCAATCACTAATGTGTCATAACCAGATGACAAATTCAAGAAATCTAGCATCAGAGAAATGCTCAAATGCTACCTAACATTAGTTACATCCATCACAACTATAGAAACGTTAAAACCCTGGAACGAATCCAGAATAAAAGCTGCAAGGTTCATTGCTATTTTATATTCACAACGGACAAAACAAATAGTTAAATTGCTAAACCTAGAAACACTAGAGCAGGGGTCGGCAACCTAAGGCACACATGCCAGGCTTGGCACACAGAACGATTTTCAATGGCACGCAAAAGACTACCAAAAAAGGCAATTCAAGTACTTCTAGAAGAAGTTGACTGCTAAAGAAGGATGACTTTTAGGCTTTTGGCACACTTAATGAATAAGAAATCCTTTTTTGGCACACTGTTATCAAAAGGTTGCCGACCCCTGCACTAGAGGACAGAAGGGCAAAGGGTAAAGTAGTAATACATTAGTCATTAAATTCTAACTTAGAAATAAAACACACGAACAATCTATTGCAATGCTCAGAAAAAAAAAATAGGGACAAAGACACCTTTCTTTATTACATATATATGCAAGGACAAATGCATATAAGTACTCTTTCTTCTCGAGTGGCATCCGTGAATGGAATGGGTTACCTGAACATACCAGGAAAATCAGTTTAAAACTCTGATTATAATGCAAGATTAGACTCAGACCACGTAGGAGGTTATAGAATTCGGCTGTAACAGATAAGAAAGCCAACCATTGCTATATAGTGTATTGTTTTATGTTTCTGTTTTAAATTTGTGTTTCTAATTTCAGTCAACTAATAAAACACAGAAAAAACAAATTTCTGATGCTGAAGGACTGTATAACCGGAAATGAATCAACTTCCTCTGTCTCGTTACCGTCAATTTCAATTGAGACCAACCCAAACTGACCCGTAGCTGTGTACAATTGAGACCAACCCAAACTGACCCGTAGCTGTGTACAATTGAGACCAACCCAAACTGACCCGTAGCTGTGTACAATTGAGACCAACCCAAACTGACCCGTAGCTGTGTACAATTGAGACCAACCCGAACTGACCCCTAGCTGTGTACAATTGAGACTGACCCGAACTGACCCCTAGCTTTGTACAATTGAGACCAACCCGAACTGACCCCTAGCTGTGTACAATTGAGACTAACCCTAACTGACCCATAGCTGTGTACAATTCTGACCAACCCGAACTGACCCCTAGCTTTGTACAATTGAGACCAACCCGAACTGACCCCTAGCTGTGTACAATTGAGACCAACCCGAACTGACCCCTAGCTGTGTTCAATTGAGACCAACCCGAATTTACCATTAGCTTTGTATGAGCCAACTCCATCCTCATGTAGAATCCACACAGAAACTCATTCTAAGAAGCAATGATGGGCATCCGCTGGACATTGAATCATTATCTCAGAAAGTCTGTTTGGATGGTCGTTGAATCAGCATCACAATCCCATTTATTCCGACTTCGCCGAAACGGCTGAGCAATGCTCCTTATTTCCCACGCCCCATACCCTTTTGTATTTTTTTTTACCAATGATACTTATTTCGTCATAAACATATGTTAATTAATTCGACTGATTAAATTTTGTTTACATTGTTTCACATTGTTATTCATTGTTTTTACTGTAGTTATGGGGGGCCATTGTTGCGTCTAAGTAAATGAGTAAATAAGAAACTAAAGTTTTTGCTTTATTTAGGCTGGGACAGTGTAGCATATTATCACATGGTCACCAGGCTTCTAGCTTCTTTGGTTATAAAGTTATAATGACGCTACGCATCTTCCCCCACCACCCCGCACAGTAGACGTATGGACCCAGGACCTTCGGTACGCACTAACGCCCAGCCACTGTGTCCCATACTGTACACAGACTGTCAACAAAACGGCCCCTCCCTGCCGACCTGCAGGAGTTTTGGACCTAGTGGACGTAATAATCTTCTGTCTAGAAGGAATGTCTGTAAACATATATAAGAACGAATACATTTTAGGAATTGATTGTTCCATACGGGAAAGGACTAAGGACAGTGACACTGGTCATTGAAATATGGGTCAGTTTTAAAAGGTACGGGGAACAAGTGTTGTAAACTATAACCGTAGGCTATGGCCGCTAGCAGTGTTAAGCGTTTGCTGTAAGTAGTTGTGCCTTGTCAACAGAAAGGTTGGTGATCTAAGGCTGGGATCGGCAACCTATGGCACGCGTGCCAGACTTGGAATGCTGAGCGATTTTCAATGACACGCGGAAGACCACCAAAAAGTCAATTCAGGCATCTTCGATGAGAAATTGACTGCTACAGCAGTATGACTTTTAAGCTGTTGGCACGCTGGATGAATTAGAAATCCTACTTTGGCAAAAAGTTGCCGACCCCTGATCTAAGGTACTGAAAGTTCAACAGCTTAACAGTTGATGTCACATAACGACTCTGACCCATCCTGCAACATTGTCTTTATTGCCTCCATGACAATTCTCATGACCTCCAGCCTCTTCTGTGAATTTACTTTCTGTATTTTCGTAATTAATTCCTCACCCATTCTTCTCTTCCACCTGTGTTGGTTATGTTAGTAATTAAAGTACCCTTCGGACCAAACTGATCATAGGGCTGGTGAAGCAGCATTCACCAGTTTCTTGACCAGGGCATATTAGGGGTGTGTGGCCAGCACAATGCCCAGCCGCCGTTACTTTACCCCAATAAAATGTCAGGTACCCATCAGAGCTGGGTAGACTCAGGGACACCCTCTCAAGTCCTGTGAAAAAATCCTAGCCTCCACCTGGATTCGAGCCCAGGCCCTTCGGATCGCGTCGAACGCTCGACCACCATGTTTCATAGTTGGTTATGTTAATAACTCTTTATTCCGGGCTTTTTCAATTAAGAAAACATTTAACAGAAGCATTTGGATTAAAATAAATATAAGTGATATCATACCTTATGAATTTCCAAACTAAAATTTTGCGCATCCTTTTTTTTTCTAGCTTTGGCCCGCAGAAAAAAACATAAAAAGATAACTCGCTTTGTTTCGGCTACATCGTGTCGTTTTCGTTCTATTTATTTCGTAAAAACGAACATATCCGAAAAGTTTATTTACTTCCGTCTCTTCCGGTAGAGGCAGCAATGTTTGACGTAAAATATTTTCCTCGATTCGCAAATTGCTCGAATGAATTCGTGACTTTTCCAAACGCTATGATGCTGAAAATTTGATAGAATGTATTGTTCGTCTAGACAAGTCTGCTTGCCAAGTTTCGGCTCGATTGGACGACGGGAAGTGGTCGAAAAATCGATGCAAAGTTTTGCTAACAAACATCCAAGCAAACAACCAAGCAGACTGACAGACCGCTCGAGTTAAAAGAAAGGGAGTAATAAGCTAACCCATAAAAACAAAGTTTTTATTATACTCTCTTTCATTGTAAACTAACTTTATATTATTTAATTTATATTTTGATAGATTAAAATAAATATAGTGATATCATACCTTATGAATTTCCACACAAAAATTTTGCGCATCCTTTTTTTTTCTAACTTTGGCACGCAAAAAACATAAAAAGATAACTCGCTTTGTTTCAGCTACATTGTGTCGTTTTCGTTATATTTATTTCGTAAAAACGAACATATCCAAAAAGTTTAATTACTTCCGTCTCTTTCGGTAGAAGCAGCCATGTTTTTTTCTTCGATTCGCAATTTGGTCGAAGGTATTAGTGACTATTGCAAAGGCTATTATGCCGAAAATTTGATAGAATGTATTTGTAGTCGGGACAAGTCTGCTGCCCAAGTTTCAGCTCGATTGGACGACGGGAAGTGGTCGAAATTTCGATGCAAAGTTTCGCTAACAAACATCCAAGCAACCAACCAAGCAGACAGACAGACAGTGCGAGTTAAAAGAAAGGGAGTTTACAAGAAAACCATAAAAAACAAAGTTTGTATCATGCTCCCTTTTTTTGCAAACTAAGTTTACCATCATGTAATTAAATGATTGATCGACTATTGGAAATGAAACATATGTATCTACCGTCACTGATCTATACAAAGAATGGATTGCGCCTTCTTAATAAATTGGTCTGAGAAGTGAAGAAATGCACTGACCTATAGAAGAAAGGGAAAACTCAAAATTTCCACTGCACTTACAGATATAAACAAAATTGTGTCTAAGACTTACTGCGCCACTGATCTATAAATAGATCGGAACGGAATCTATGCTGCACCCATTTTACAGAATATGCATATGAATTGTTGCTGTCAAATTTCCCACTTCTAATTAATAATATAAAACTAACAGTAATACGATCAAAAGAAAAAAAATACCAAAAGATAAAAAAAGTTAATAATAAAAAAAGTAGACAGCAATATTTCGCAGTACGGGAAAATCCGGTCCCAAAACACACAAAATTTGAACGCATTTCAAATCAAATCAATTTGGAAACTGCGCGCATTGTATAACCTTAACATACGGTGATTAGTAATAAGTCTAAGTTTATTTTAACAAATAAATTAACGAATTAAGCAATATTGTTGAAAAAAATAAACTTTTTTTTGGAGGACGTTTCCGATTTATACATTTTAACCCGATTAGTCAAACGGCTCAGGAGAATTTAGAGCGGAGACAAACATCTAAATAAATAAACAAACTCACGGTAAATATATATATACTAGTTGTTATGCCCGTCAAAATGACGGATCAACGAATGACTACAATGTGTTTTGTTAAGAGAGAAAGAAAAGAGACTATTACAATAAAGACAATGAACGTTTCTTTTCGGTAATTAGTATTTGTTCTTTTTAATTGTTTCTGTTTGCCCTGACGCTGGCATATTCATAATAATTGTTACTGTCAAGCTTCTGGTATTAAAACGTAGCGAACAGTTGTGTTGACTTGTTATTAATAATATTAAATTAAGTATAATATACTATCTAAAACGAAAAAGAACAACACAAACACTAAACAATAAAAAGGTAAATAATAAAAAAAAACTTTAGTCTACGTTGAAAATAATATTTCAATACAATAAAAACTAAAGTGAGAACGATTTTTGTCGGTATTTAATTTTTGTTCTTGCTTATTGTATCAATAAAACAGTGTTTAGAATGTTTCTTTCGGTATTTAGCTTTTATTCTTCTATATTGTGTCCAGTTGCCCTGACCCTAGCCCAGGCATAAAATTTTTATTTAAAAGTAATCATTTATTACTTGTACTTTATAATTCGTATCATTTAATGTATAGAGTGTAGAACGTCGCCTATTAAAGGATATTCTCAATAGCGACGTGAATCCATTAAATAATTCAAACATTTGGTTACTTTTACTTAAAAGGATAATGCAAACATCTATAATGAAAAAAGAAATCATTTGATAGTCATTACGTCATACTATAGTATTTTTAAAAAGAACACCATTCAACTCTCCAAGCCAAATTGCGGTGCGTAACTTTTAAAAAAGGTCTCGCCAGTCGCAACATTAAAAAAATAGCAACAGAATTGGGAAAATCCGATAAGACCCCCGCGTTCAACATTGTAAATTAACACATTCATGATTATAAGTCATAAAATAAAATTATCTTTTGGAGTACGTTTACGATTTATACATTGAATTTTTGTCCCGATTAGTCAAACGGCTTAGGTGCCTATAGCGAACAAACATATATATATATATAAATATATATATAAACAAACAAACTCACGGTAAAATTATATATGTTGATGATGATGATGATTGATCAGTGCAGTGGAAACACAATGTCGGAAATTTCTTCAAAAATTTCACTTCCGAGCAGTCTTTTTAGAGATCAGTGATCTAGCGTATTTACTTATCTCGTTTTACTAAATTTGAATAATAATAATTTTAAAAAAATGGGAGATGGCGGGTGTAGAACCTGCGACTCTCCGGTTGAAAGCAGACAGTCATAAGTACTAGACCAAGAAACCCTGAACAAACTTACACCAAATAGTATATAAGTATATTCAAAAAGTTTATTTACTACCGTCTCTTCCGGTAGAGAGAGCCATGTTTTACGTAAAATATTATCTACGATTTGTAAATTGGTCGAAGGATTTCGTGACTATTCCAAAGCCTATGATGCTGAAAATTTGATAGAAAGTATTGTTAGTCTAGACAAGTCAGCTGGCCAAGTTTCAGCTCGATTGGACGACGTGAAGTGGTCGAAAAATCGATGCAATGTTTTGCTGACAACCGAGCTAGCAGACAGACAGACAGACAGTACTACCCAAACTACCGATGTTTATCCAATTTTTGTATTACATACACTTTACTTTTATGGCGCACGGTGGCCGAGCGGCAGCACGTTCGGCTGGCATACCGAGGGTCTTGGGTTCGAATCCTGGTGTTGGGTAAGATTTTTTTCCCGGGTCTGGAAGGTTTCCCTGAGTCTACCCAGCTTTGATTGGTACCTGACCTTAGTTGGGGTAAAGTAAAGGAGGCTGTGCATAGTGCTGGCCATACAATCACTTAGTATGCCGTGGCCACGGAAACTGGTGAATCGGTGATGACACAAGCTAAACCTACCCAACATTACGGGTACTTTATTATATATATATATAAAAGGAAATATTTTCGATTGAAAATCACTCTGCGCGTCAAATCTGACACGCGTGTCGTAGATTGCCAGACCCATGTGCTAAATGATGTGCAGATGGCTAGACTTCAGTTGGGTGGATGGTGGTGGGGAAGGCTACAGACAGTTCAAATAATGACCAACGGCTTACTTGGCCAGCACTACAGATAACCGCTCTCCGTTTTTGTAAACTTTCTTTGTGAGAGTAATAGATTTCCCAGAAGTCTTCAGCTGTAGGTTGATTTTGTTATCGCTCCATGGGGACACGACAAGAAGAAACGATGTCCGCCTGTGGATTAAAAACAACAACAACAAAATATATGAAAAGAAGAGAGCCTGGGATGACCGATGGACGTTACCTTTACAGATCAAACAGCAGCCTGAACTACGAACCCGTAGCGTATAAAGGTGTTGCAGGGCGCCTATGCAGAGCATTGGAGTTGGCTACGTTCCAGTATATATGTCAGGACGAAAACCTCCGCTAGCTATCGATCTTATACCGCAAACCGGATGAGCCTCTAGGTTCTTTTGTAATGGGATTAACTTGAAAAAGGAGGTGGATCAGGGGGCATACCAAGATCCTGTCTGAGACTAGCCAACTCTCGGCATAACGATAGAACATACCGTGTAACAAAAGGTATAGTCTCCGCAGTAATATGCACTACACTGCTTCTACCCACCCAGATCATTAACATGGTGGCCCAATCGTATTCTTGTATATTCGCCAGTAAGAACACATTCCATACTACAGGCCTGGACTACCATACATCGGGCTTGGCGAGACGGGCTGTTGCGCTAATTTCTTCATTCCCCAACATTCGTTAAACTTAATATAGGATCGGTACAAACAGTTGACCATCACCATCCATTATAAACTCCTGTAGGCAGGGCAGTCTAAAAGCACGTGCTCGATCTTCACCTGTAACAATGCAACTACGGATCAGCGTACATTCCTCAGACCCCAAAAATAAAGGAAGGCGATGAATAATAGAACATTTTCTGTGATTTGAGCTGCAGGCCTTACATAAATGGCAAAGTGACACTTTACTTGACTAACCATAATACTCTGTTCTCACATATTGCACGGAGACTGAATCGTCCTAAGAAAAAAATTGTCCCGGATAAACCAATTTTCATAAAAAAAAAAAACATTAAAAAATAGAATTGCAGATAAAACACAGATGTCTTTTAACAATGGGATGTCATAAAATGTTAGCACCTTATTAGCATTGGATTGTATTAGCTCTTGTTTTAACACTGCAAATAAATGGGGTCTGGTTAAAACTAGACCATAACGCCTCACCCTAAAGACATGACAAAATATTTCGTTCCGTAGCCGTTCACCGGAATCACCTGCATGGCGTCACCGTTCGTGGGGCTTACGAGGGTGATAAGATCTAGTGAGAAAACTCCAAATCCGTTGAAAACTGTGGTATCACCTTAATACAAATGAAAATCCATAGCTGTAATGGCATTGAAAGAAGCTCTATATAAATAACCATTATTTTTTATTATTGTTATTGTGGGTAGAAAATTATACAATATCAACAGTAACAATGATAGAGCTTCCATTGTAATGAGAACCTGGGGCTATTCATCTAAATTTGAGTCTCTGGATATTAACTACCCGAATTGCGCCTAGTGCGGCGAGATCTCCAATAGAAATCAATGGAATGTGAGGCTCCTCGATCAATCCCGTCATTTATGGACGAGTCGGTAGCAAGCACAAAAGGAGTTCGTGGTGGTTCGTGCGACGGCTCTCAATTGATTAAGAGTTGGGTCTCAATCCAATAAAGGCCATTTTGGAACTGAAAAAAAAAAAAGTGATAGGGCCTATTGTAGATATATTCAGGTGCAACCCTTAAGAGTGGGCGCCATAAGGGCGGCGCATACAGAACCCCCTAAACACGCACCCGTGTGAGTCTTTATCCGACTTGTCCCAACCCTGCTATCATTTTAACAGTTTGGGTTCGGTCTTTTCAAAGACTATAATGAGATGGACCGCTTGCTTTGCTATTTCTGCTATTGAATAACTTGAAACACTTAGTTTCAGAATTTCCGATCGCACTAAGTCCTCTAGACTTCCGGTTTAGTAATTAACTTTGCTTTTCTCAATGGAAAATTAAGATTAAAATTGAAAGTTGTAAACAGTGGAAACCTTTAATGCAATCGTAGGAACGTAGAAGTCATTTAAGAGAGACTTATTGGTTGCGCACGGGGAGGGTGGGGTAAGAACATATAGGCTCTATAAAATAGAGCGAGCCGTCCATCTTATTATAGTTTTTGGTCTTTTCCATGAACGAAGTGGTTTGTAATTATTTGTTTCCTTTTTCTTTTATCTGTTGTTGTTATTTCGAATAAAAAAAATAATTAAAATTGTGTTTATTTGTAGAACTGATTCGATCTGGAATATCGCGGGCTCGTACTGCTTTGCTGTCATGGACAAAGACCTCCTTTCAAAGCTGGTTTTCGCCGTCATGGTGACGGTAACGCCCGCCACAGACATGGTGAAGGCGCGATGCCTTGACGTAAGCAAACAAAAAACACGCACACACACAAACACGTGCAAGAGAAAAAGAAAAGATAGTTATGCACAGTGAAAAATCGGTTTTCTCCGTTATCGTCCGAGAACTATCGGCGAAATCGAAAACCAACGAAAACCGGGGTAATTATTCTCGTATGTAATGTAAATTGAAATAAATTCATTCTAAAGAGCTCAAAATACATATACTAAAAAAATACATTTGCATAGAATTCATAATATAGTGTTTAATTATAGTAAAGTATGAATTTTCGTTATATGTAAGAAAATCAAAGACTAATGTACAACGCTATTAGTAAGTAATAATCCGGTTGGACCACTGATCTATAAAAAGAATGGATTGCGCCTTCTTAATAAATTGGTTTTAGCAAAGTGAAGAAAAGCACTGATCTATAGAAGAAAGGAAAAACTAAAAATTTCCACTGCACTTACCGATATAAACAAAATTGTGTCTAAAACTTACTGTGCCACTGATCTATAAATAGATCGGAACGGAATCTATGTTGCTGCCATTTTACACAATATGCAAATGGATTGTTGCTGTCAAGCTTCTGACTTTTTATTAATAATATAAAACTAACAATGATACGATCAAAAGAAAACAAATACCAAACAATAAAAAAAGTTAATAATATAAAAAGTAGACAGCAATATTTCGCAGTACGGAAAAACCCGGTCCCGAACACACACTAAATTTGAAAGCATTTCAAAGGGACATCATTTGGAAACTGCGCCCATTGTATAACCTTAACATACGGTGATTAGTAATAGGTCTAAGTTTATTTAAAAAAATAAATTAACGAATTAAGCAATATTGTTAAAAAAAATAAAACTTTATTTTGGAGGACGTTTCCAATTTATACATTTAACTTTTAACCCGATTAGTCAAACGGCTTAGGAGAATATAGAGCAGCAACAAACATCTAATAAATAAATAAACAAACTCACGGTAATTATATATATTGATGATCAGTTACAGTATAAACAAAATGGCGGAAATTTCCTCAAGAATGTTACTTCCGAGCCTAATCCATTCTTTTAAAAGATCAGTAATGTCAACATGATTACTTTGACGCGTGTTTTGGTCTTTAGGGTATCCGTACTGCTGAAAGTTCTTCGGGTTTTCCGTATTGCCTGAAAATGTCTGCGCGTTATTCCTTGTGTTTGAATTCGTAGGCAGAGCTTGTTCTTTCATTGGATGCGTCAGATACTGACGTGCATTCCGATTGTCTGCGTTTTGATTGGCTGGATAAGTTGTTGATGCATTGTGGGTAAAGTAACCATTCCGGTTTTTCAATGCAATCTGGGGGTGTTGATAATTTGATTGGACTTTGGAGGTTGATTGCGAACAATAGTGTTCGCTTGATGTAGACTCGGTCCAGGTTGATCATTTTGATTATTAGGGTAACTTTGATGTTTCTGGATGAATCGCTGTTTATTTTGGATATATTGCGGTTGGTAATTTTGTTGGTTTTGGGCCACTTTTTGTTGACCATTTTGGTAGTTTTGGATATTGTGTTGTCTTTGGCGCTGTGGATTTGAAATAAATTGATTTTGATTAGAGATTGCTTCTTGTTGATTCCGAAAAATGTTTTGTTGATTAGGAATCATTTGTATCTGATTATGATGGGTTTGTTGTTTATTATAAGTAAGATATTGTTGTTGATTTGACGCTATTTGATGTTGTTGTTGATAATTAGGGTCTGACTGTTTGGGGTTAATAGTTCCTCTGGAAGATACTTGCTGGGTCATCTGTCTGGGGTGTACATTCTGTTGACCTAAGTCACTGGATGCAAGAGGGCGAATATTTTGTTGGCCAGTAGGAACATTCTCGTTTACTGTATTTATCCCATAATTTTCAGTCCTTCCCTGGCGCGGTAATGCGTTATCATTCAAAGCGGAGCTGTCTGTGTAGTGAGGTGGTGAAATATGATAATCGGAAGCTGCTTGTGGCGTGTTGGATGCGAAATCTGTATTGCCAACTATTTTGTTATGAGTGACTCTGCCTTCCATCCTAATGTAACATCGCCTTGTGGGTCAACGTATTGATTGTTCCTTCCTGATGTTCGACCACTGGCTGCGAAAGATCGATCTGCAGTTGAAACACGGTTAGCTTGTCCTGGGCTGATCTGACCCCCAGAGACAGAACGCCCGCGAATTTGAACTTCATTAAAATTTGGGCCGCCGTTATTGAAAGCTCCGGTTTTTCCGAGCTCCCTTGATCGGCGCCCTGATCGTGAGGGCGCACCAGCTCTCGCAGGAGCAGATCCTGAAACTCCTGCTTGAATCCGGTGCCGGCGTAGATCTATTTCAGCCTCTCTCTCGCTGCCACCGGAAGCGACTTGATCTGCTCCTTAAAGAACTTCTCCTGGACAGGGGATGGGGTGGGTTTGAGAATCGGCGGGGCTGGTCCATAGCGCTGGAACGAAAGAAATAAAAAGTATGAACGCTACTATAAATATTGCCTACTAAACTGAAATCTGCCTTAATTCATAGAAAGAAATATACCTGTTTGGTTTTAAAATAGAATTATAACGAAAGTTTTGAGTTTATCAATCAGCTTTATATATCCTTTGATTTAATTTTTAAAATGTATATACTGTATACATATATTATTATAATTTTTTTTTAAAGATTATCAGTTTAATTAGGCCTATTTATTTTTTTATTTTACTTTTCGCATTTTTTAGCCAATAAAATATTTTTGTTAATCTACCTAACTTTTGCCGTGTATGGTAGCCTACAAGTCTAAAAATTTAATTTAATTTTCAAGATTTCATTCTAGCACCAGCTAAAAATATAAAGATAATGTTTTGCTCTCATTTGGAGATTTCACTAATTTTCTTTGAAAACGTTTGGCCGTTAACGCATGGGCTCAATACTACCATTTAACGGAATAGATGCATAATAATCATAAAAGCTAACGTAATGTTTAAGAATTTACATATAAAATATTTAATCGTTTAACATTTAGATTATATGATTGTCAACAACTACCTTTTAATAGTTTGATTATTTGGAGTTTTAATCTGTATTATTTTATAAAGTAGAGGGCCTACAATTTGAAACAATAAGATAACAGGTTAATTATATCCCTTTAACTAAATTAAAATTTCAATTTGATTCTAGTTATGTTAAAAAATAAGTTATGTTTTGTAATATAACTATTGTTATTAATTACATAAAGTTTCTTTATATAAAGCCAGTATTATGGTATTTATTTCAAGATTCCATTAGAGATATAAAATGTAGCGGTAGGCGAATTGTCTGGTATAGGCCTACGAACAGTCGCGATAGACGAATTATTCGGTAGACGAACTGTCTTGGTAGACGAATTTTCCGGCATATGAACTGTCTGGGAGACGAAAAGTCGCGATAGACTAAGTTTCGATATATGAACTGTCGCATTAGACGAAGTGTCGGCAGACGAAGTGTCGTTAGACGAGTTGCCGAGTAATATCGATAGACCTACTTTATGTAGATAGAAAGTTTGTAGACCAGTTGTCGAGATGCCGAACTACTCTTTCCAAGATATTTCTTCACACTTAACTCCGCTTTCTTTTTAACAAAGTTGCGTCGGCCATCTTGTTTTGTTCAATTTTTTTGGCGCTGTCAATCACATGGCCAGTTGATGATTACATTTCTAAAAATAAATATGTTAAAACAACGCATGGGTGTGCTGGAGGCTTGGCGATATAGGATCGATTTTGTTTATCCTGTTTTATATATTTTATTTAAGTACTGTGATTATGATCAGAACACGATATTTTTTAATTTATCACGGTAATTCTGAATTAAACAAGATATTTTACATAAAATACGACAATTCTAAATTAAACACGAAATATTTACAGTAACTACATTATTCAGATTGAAATACGATTTTTTTACGTATAAAACTGTAATTCTACAATGATCGCACTCGTTTTAAACAAGCTGAGTCTACATACATTGTGCTTCACTCTAAAATCTATTTTGAACACCTAACTAACATGCATTAAAGGCAGGTCTGTGCTGCCCTTACAAAAATAAAAGGTGAAGTATTGGATGGGTGAGGGGGCGGCAACGTGACACCAGGCTGTCATGGCTAATCTTTGTCTGACCGTGACTGATCTACATGGAGTGACCCGACTGACCCGACCCAGATTATGACGTAACCGTTGTAGTCTATGATCGGTCTGTAAATACTGATGTTTTTACCATTGATTATAGATAAGTGGGTCAATCGCTATTAAATAACACCAATTCTGTTTTTTTATATATTTCCCCTATAAGGAGAGCAAGACGCTATGCGAAAGTGTTGGATTAAATCTTTTCCCTCAATTACTTTATTATAGGCATACAGTAAACGAACTGGTTTAGATATATTATATAGGGGGGGGGGGTACGGTGGCCGAGTGGCAGCGCGTTCGGCTGGCGTACCAAGGGTTCGAATCCCGGTGAAGGCTATGATTTGTTCTCGGGTATGGAGGGCGTCCCTGAGTCTACCCAGCTCTGATGGGTACCTACGTTAGTTGGGGTAAAGTAGAGATGGCTGGGCATTGCGCTGGCCACACAATCACCTAGTATACCTTGGCCATAGAAACTGGTGAACGCTGCCTCACCGGCCCCGTGGTACAATGTACTTACTTTGTAATATATAATATAATGTTATACATAGGCCTGAATACTCTACTTTCAAAAAGTCACATTTTCGCACACAAAAAATTAATGAAATAGCCCCACAGTCTTCAAAAATATGTTGTAATTTATATATATTAATAGGTAGGTCCTATAGTTTAAAAACTCTTTATAAACACACTCATTATGTTTCATTAAAAAATATCGACAGTAGGGCCTACGTAAGTCGTAAGTGGCTTTATTCACAAGTCCTTAGCGATAGCATCTTGGTCACGTGATGAGCCTAAAACAAACCAATAATGGCATCTTTCGCCTCTATAATTAATATTGTCTGTACCAATGTACTTCAAAAATTTAAATTTCACCGACATTCGGCAGTATTGTGACGTGTTAAACCATGCACATTCTTGCAACAATGACTATCAACATATATAATTGCCGTGAGTTTGTTTGTTTGTTTATATATATATTTTTTTACATACTAGTGGTTATGCCCGTCAAAAAGACGGAGAAACGAATGACTACAATGTGTTTTGTTAAGAGAGAATGAAAAGATACTATTACAATAAAGACAATGAACGTTTATTTTCGGTATTTAGTTTTTGTTCTTTTTAATTGTTTCTGGTCCGCCTGACCCTGGCATATGCATAATTGTTACTGATAAGATTCTGGTATTAAAACGTAGCGAACAGTTGTGTTAACTTGACATGTTATTAATAATAGCCTATTAAATTAACAATAATATACTATCTAAAAGAAAATGAAACCAAACAATAAAAAGGTAAATAATTTTAAAAAAGCGTAGAAAATAATAGGCCTATTTCAATACCATAAAAACTAAAGTGAGAACGATTTTTTTCGGCAGCCAACAATACACAATTTGGGTTCAATACCATTTTTAAGCCCCTTATTATTAATAATACTGTTGGTTTAGATTGGATACATTTGTCTAAAATTCGTCCAATTATTCGTTTTTTTTTTATTAGTGGTTAAAAAAACACATTTTAAAACTTAATGTTTAGACAAAACAATTTTATTTTTTGCAGTTTGTCTCATGAAAGAAATGGCTTAGCAATGTTTTTGAAGATACTGTGTCATTGTTTTGACTAGTTACTAGACTATATCGCGTGGTCCACTGGATTCGCGCTGTATTATTTTAAAACTTGATTTTTAAAAATAGGAGAATTTAAAACTTTGAATAATTTCGTTTATCTAATTTTTACGTCTTACTATTGATAATTAGACGAATAAGTAAAAAATTTAGTGTTTCAAATGCCCCAGTTCAGAATTAGAATGCTATTGTGCCCCCCCCCCCCCCCATTGTACAAACTATGGCCGCTTCCAGTGCGCGAGTCTTAAACTTGCATTAGCCTAATGGCCTATAGGCCTATATGTGCTCCCCTCCCCCACTTTTTGTTCCCCCTCCCCTTTAGACCACCCTACACCTCCTGTTTCTTTTTCACTTTACCCCTCACCCGTTTTGCAATTCTGGCTTAGACACTGCCTCTCAGTCAGGCATCTATGTTTTCCAACAGCGGTGCGGGGTCAATTATCTCCGTTACGTAATATGTGGATGCCACCTTTAGCAAGTGATGGTTTGTTTTTTACCCCTGGGCAACTCGGAAATTCCAAGTAGGAATGATTGAAAATAAAATCCCCGATTTCTAAAAATGTGCTTTTTAAAACTGTTTGTTTTATTAAAGCGCGTCATTAGCAAAATTGTAGTTTTTCTTATAGCCTACATTACATACGCTCCTTCTTCTGAAAATTTCTTAGAATTATAAATAAAGTAAAATATTATGCACAGTGATCTTCTCAATTAAAGAAAAGACTGTTTTAAATAATTTATATTTGTAATATTATATATAAATAGTTTTGCATAATAAGCACTGATCTATATCTGTTTTGAAATATAAGCTCTCCAGTTTCTAATGATTAGGATTTGACAATTTGGTGCATTTGTAGGCCTAAACTTTTTTTTTCATTCATAACAACTTTTAACTGGAGTAGAAAAGCGCAATTCATTATATTTTATGTCCAATCTCTCATTTTCAGCATCTACTATTGCCATTGCATTTATAGTGTGATTATCTAAAATTGCGAATGCTTTAATTGAAAATAACATTTCCGATAGTTCTATTTATTTTTCAGTATAAATAGGCCTACTATCACTTAAGTCTTTAATTAGTCACTTATCTAAGCCGACTAAGCCCTATTTGAGTTGTCAAGAACTATGTAAAGAATGCAAATGAGACATGTAGGCCTATAGATTAATTCCACAAATTAAATGATTTAAAAATGCACCAATTCGAAAATGGGAAATCTTCCTACTCGGAATTTCCGAGTTGCATAGGGGTAAAGAGTAAAGAACATAGAATGAGTAGGCCTATAGAGCGTTCCCAGTAGGCGGAGCTTAAGTTTTTTTGTGTACATTTAGTGACGTATTTGTGTAAATATAGAACCCACTTGAGGTACAAACATAACGTGGTGAAAGTAAATTACTTCTTTATCATGCAAAATTCACATCTGAATATTGGCTATCCTACTCAAAAATAAGGAGGTAAATAGTAGTACTGTAGATTAATTGATTAATGTGATTAGGCTAGGGCCGGCTAGACCTATTTACACTTTCAATTTCACTTTATAGGCCTACACTTTTAATGTTTCGTAGGCTAGGCTACGATGTCAAGTGATATTGTTGGTGAATAGGCTATCTAGTCAAGTAACTATTAGGCTCACATCGTCTATGATCTATGTCTATGATAATAATAAAATAGCCTATTTTATTTAACATACATAATACAGCTTAAATCTTAATAAGACTTAAAACACAACACATCATTTAAAAAAAGCTCGATCCTATATGAAACTTTATTAATACAGCGGCCATATTTAATTGTACACCATTACTCAAAGTAAACACAAATCACGTGCTTTTTGTCACGGGATTGCAAACGCCCTATAAGTAAGATTGACTCACTGATTCATAGGTCAGTGGCTTGACTGAAAATATTTCTTAATGGTCTCCCTTTGTAAAATGGACGCGCTGTGTTTGTTTGCCAGAGAATTCTAAGCTATGGAGTTGCCCATTTTGATATAAAAAA
The DNA here is from genome assembly GCA_949126835.1 of Anisus vortex. Lineage (NCBI taxonomy): Eukaryota > Metazoa > Mollusca > Gastropoda > Planorbidae > Anisus > Anisus vortex. Next base: position 2,179,720 of record OX421509.1, read on the forward strand.
CACTTAGATATAAGTATTGTTATTACTTACAATAAGTAAGTTAATCCATTTAATTTGTATAGCCTATCCTTAAACCGATTACCCTTAGATTGATTAATCATTGTGTTATGGACCTCTTTAGGTTTGACTATTATTACGACTCGTTAAATCGGATTCAATGAATATAGTTGTATCTTTATTAGAAGTCTCTAGATTCTGCTAATCTGTAGCCCAAGCTAGGGGTTCCTTGACTGACAGGTCTATGCAGTAATGTAGTTATATTCGTGATAATTATCTTCAACACCTTTCTCAACAACGATAGATCAAACAACTCCAGTTGTTGAATAAACAATTTTATTTAAATTGTAGACTCAATATAAACGATCAATAAACTTCATCAACTGGTGGCAACATAAGTATCAATAAAATGGCATTATATGTACATGTATGAATATAGCGACTTCACTCTACAAACGTTTAAACTGAACTAACTTTAAGGAGGTCGGAACTTTACAAAGAAAACTATCATCGAAGATTCTACAGGGTCTTAATACGCATTTTAACCTCTTTCTCTATAATTACTACGATCCAGAATTATCCCCCAATTTCCACGGGATTTGAACGAATTATTTTATTTAAACTGCCCTCAGGGCATAAAGGTCAAACCTTGGTCGCTTTGGACTCTGATACGCACTTGTTAAGAGGTCAATGCCTTACTACGTCATTCATTTATGACCGAGATTCGTAACATCCCCCCCCTTCTAAAGCTTTATAATTATTTCCTTTACATTTTAACCATACGAAAAATGTTAATTTTAAGGAATAATTATAAAAGAAAATATTCCGGGAAAAACAATACAGTTCAATTGGCGATCCCAATAATTCAATCGAACTGATAACAATAACATAATAATATATGCAATATAAATTCATCTTATCAAATGGCTTAACTATAGTCATTCAATCATTCAATTTTTAATTCAAAACAATGGACAATTAAATTGTTTATCTAAATCTTGTATACAAGAAAAATACATAATCATTCTTAATAGATATAATATAATACCAGTTAATAATTTCTATTACATTGAACATTCCACTGTAATAAAAACTCTCTCGTCCATTTAATTTATAAACTAATATCTTTTACATTTGTAATCAAACAACAAAAGAAAAAATCACTTAACAGACACGACTTATTTTTTCATAAGGAGAAAAAAACCAAACGCTCTTGATGAAAAAATACTACTAGACCTGACCTAATTACACGTTACAAACATTATTGCTCGTGTAGACAGTATTTTTTTTTTTTAAAAGCCTGTAGGCTGACTAACACATTAGACAACTGTCTGTGGCGAGACAACAGATTTCTAGGTCAGTATTCTTTTTTTTTTTTTTCTTTCTCTCTCTCTCTCTCTCTCTCATTCTCTATTGATTCTAACAATGTTTACATGGCCTATGCAAATTTTTACCTCATCACAGCCGAGGTCAAAATAAAATTGCTACGCGATTAAATAGTTATCGTATTAAATGAGCATTCTTTAACATCTATCATCTCAAAATCAAATTCATTTATATTATTTTGAGAACATTAAACATAGTCTGTTCACGAATTAAAATAGTTTATAGCAAAAATCATTAAAAATATTTCAATCTTTCATTTTACCATGACCTTTCGACGTCATTATTTTCTTTTTAAAAGAGTTCACAGCAGTTTTAAATTGAAACATTCAGACAATCATGGATTTACTTGAAACAAATTGGTTAATTTACTTAATTAACTATCAATTAAAGCAGATTATATTATCTTCATACAATCTTAGTACTAAACAGTAAGTTCTTATTTTCTTTAGATTACATTAAAGACATTTCAAATACAATATTATTTACGTACAAAAGATTAAAGACTTTAAAAGAGCATAGACTATTCATTTTTTTTTTTTTTCAGACAGAAATCAGTTTAACAATTTATGTACAAAACAAACTGCTGGTTTTGACTGGTGTGGTGAAAACATTCCATCTCCATTTCCAGTTTGTACGGTGGAATCCATTGCTCTTTTCCATTTTCCATAAAGGTTTTATTCATAGCATAGATTCTAGGTTCTCCTGTTCCTCACAGTGTTCAGGTCTACCCAATCTTTTGCTTGTCAGTACAATTCATTCAATCTATTTTAACTAATACAGAAAAAATATAGATTAGTTTTACAATCGGGAGAGATAGTCAGCAATTACGTTTTTTTTTCCATTCAGATGGCGTATCTCAATGCGATATGCCTGTAAAAAGAGGGACCATCTCAATATTCGCTGGTTTACAGTGATTTTGGATAAAAAAACTAAGGGATTGTGATCACAATAGATAACCACAGGATGTGGTGATCCACTGATGTAAAAATCAAACTGTTTAAGGGATTTTATAATTCCTAAAAGTTCTTTTTCAATCGTACTATAATTGACTTGATGTTTATTAAACTTTTGGGAATAATAACAAATAGGATGGTCAATTTCATTCTTGTCCTTTTGATAAAGAACAGAACCCATCCCAACATTTGAAGCATCCACCATCATAAAAAAGGGATCTTCAAATGAAGGTGAAGTTAATACAGGTGCATGTGATAGAATCAATTTGATCTGTTCAATTGCTTCATCACACTCAGGGGTCCATTTAAAATTTACATTCTTTTTCAAAAGATCTGTCAATGGACTTGCTATCACTGAAAAATTGGGACAAAACTTTCTATAATACCCGGCCATTCCGAGAAAAGCCCTAATTTGTTTCCGGTTGGTTGGGGCGGATACCTTTTTTATTGCCTCTATTTTTGCATCAACAGGTTTTACTTGACCGTGTCCTACTACATGTCCTAAATATTCCACAGTGGCATGGGCAAAATGACTTTTAGCCAGATTAATGGTAAGGTTAGCCATCCTAAGCTTCTCAAAAAGTGCTCTGATTTGTAGAACATGGTTTTCAAAAGTGTCACTATATACCACTATGTCATCAAGATAGGCCTGACAGTTGAAAATTCCCCTAATGATATGATTTATTAACTTCTGAAAACATGCTGGGGCATTTTTCATGCCAAAGGGCATCACTTTGTACTTATAAAGGCCATCAGGAGTAACAAAAGTGGATACTTCCTGTGCCCTGGGACTAAGAGGAACCTGCCAATAACCAGTGAGAAGATCTATTTTTGTCATATATTTGGCATTCCCTATCCTATCAATTAGATCATCCACCCTTGGGATTGGATAAGAATCAGTTTTAGTGACTGCGTTTACCTTCCTAAAGTCAGTACAGAACCTGACAGTGTTATCTGACTTTGGAACTAAAACTATAGGGGAACACCAGTCACTATTACTAGGGACTATCATTCCATTTTCTAACATATATGATATCTCTTTTCTCACCAATTCCAGATGAATTGGATTGATTCGATAAGGATGTTGCCTTATGGGCTTAGTATCTTCTAATATCACATCATGTTCTATCAGGTTTGTCTGACCAGGAATATCCCGAAACAATAAGGGATAATCTCTAATGACCTCTTTGATCACTGCCTTTTCTGGTTTAGGTAAGTGACTCAATTTGTTATCCAAATTGCTTAGAATAGTAGAGTTTTGGAGTTTACTACCAGTAAACTTATCTTGTAGCTCATCCTGAACTTCAGGCTTAATTTGGACAATTGGGGTCATTATTCTAACATTCTCAATTTTTTTTTCTTCAGGTTTCTGAAAGTAAGGTTTCATCATGTTTACATGACATAGTCTTTTTGTCTTTCTCCTCTCAGGGGTTTTCACTAAATAGTTTACATCATTGATTTTTTTTTCTACCTCATAAGGACCAAAATATTTGGCACTTAAAGGCTGACCTGGAGAAGGCAAAAACACTAATACCTTATCTCCTGGGTCAAAAATTCTTTTTTTAGATTTTTTGTCATACCACAATTTCATCTGCCTTTGGGCAGTGGACAAATTTTTTCTAACAAAATCAAAGGTGTTAAATAAACGATTTTTGTACTTATCTATGTATTTTATCAGTCCAGGGGGATCCGATTCGGTCATCCACGCTTCTTGAAGTAATTTGAGCGGTCCTCGAACAGTATGTCCAAAGATTAGCTCAAATGGGCTAAATCCAAGGGACTCCTGTACAGCTTCCCTGGCAGCAAACAGTACCAAAGGCAGCCCTTTGTCCCAGTCCTTCTGGTACTCAAGACAATAGGTTTTCAGCATCGTCTTCATTGTCTGATGGAATCTCTCCAAGGCTCCTTGACTCTCTGGGTGGTAGGCAGTGGAAGTTCTATGCTCCACGCATAGAGTCTTAAGAGCTTGACTGAATAATTTCGAGGTAAAGTTAGTACCCCGGTCTGTCTGTACGGATTTAGGCAACCCATATCTAGTGAAGAATTCAGTCAGACTCTCAGCAATCTTCTCCGCAGTGATGCTCCTCAAGGGGATGGCCTCTGGATAACGTGTAGACAAGCACATTATAGTAAGAATGTACTGGTGCCCTGACTTTGTCTTCGGTAAAGGTCCAACACAATCAACAATGATGTGGCTGAAGGGCTCATCAAACGCAGGTATTGGCTGCAACGGAGCCACTGGAATTACCTGGTTTGGTTTTCCCACCATTTGACACGTATGACAGTTCTTACAGTGACTGACTACGTCTCTCTTCAGGCCTGGCCAATAAAAATAGGGTAAGATCCTATGGTAGGTCTTTTTTATCCCTAGATGACCTGAAAAAGGAGTGTCATGTGCCACGTATAGGATGTCACTTCGGTACTTAGGGGGTACCACAATTTGATCCTTGCTCCTCCAATCTTCATCTGTACCAGCGTCCACAGGTTTCCATCTTCGCATTATCATGTCATGGTCTATATAGTAATAGACATCATCAGTAGGAGTTTCCTTCTCGTCCACAGCTTTTTCACGCAACTGTAGCAACTCTGGGTCTACTTTCTGCTCAGCAATCAACTGATTTCGTGACGATCTATTTGATTGTGGATTTTCTTGATGACCATCGACAATACTGGAGAAGAACGTAGTACTAAGTTCTACTTCTTCTTTATCTATCTTTTCTTCTGGTAGATTTTTTTCTTCCTTTCTCTGTGTTGTCATACCTCTGGTGACAGCACAAACAGGATAAAGTTCTTTTTCTTCTTCTGTATCTACAGTAGGGTCTGGATTCGCCGTCACAATAGGTTCAGGTTTCACCTTTCCTTTCGCCAAATCATTCCCTAGGATTATAGATATGTCATCAACAGGGAGTTTTGATACTACTCCAACTGTCACATATCCTGTCACCAATTCAGATGAGAGGTATATCCTATGTAGAGGTACTTCATCTTTCCATTCAAAACCTCTCACTAGGACAGTCTGTCCTGTCAATGTATTATCATTCAATGGTAATACATCTTTAAGCAGCAGGGTTAATGATGCCCCTGTGTCTCGTAATATTTTTACGGACTTCAGTGGTCCTTCCTTTTGTAAGGCCACACAACCTTCACTAATGAACGGTTGAAAACTGCACAGGGTCTCTGTGTCAGTTTCATTCTTCCCTTGACCATGACTTTCGGGTGGTTTTTCATCTTTCGATGACTTCAGACTCTTGTTCGAGTCAAAAATACTTTGGTCTACTTTTTCGTCTCTGTGGATATATGGGACCTTTACAAGGAACCCAATCGTAGCCGTTCTGTATTTAAAAGCAGGATCTTCATCCTCACTTTCTTCAGTTGTAGATTTCTCTACCTTCTGACTTTTGCTCTCAGGCAAATCCACCCTCAGTTTTTCTGGTTTAGAAGAATCTTTCTTCGAATTCAGTTCGTTTGTATTTTCGCTTTCTTGTACCTTTTGTTTTGGTTTATGGCTAGTGCACATTACCACTTTGTTAGGTCTTTTGTCGCTTCGTATACTCCAACAGTCTTCGATGCTATGTCCTGTTCTTTTACAAAAAGTACATCGGACGTTTTTGTTGACCGGTTTCTTATTAACATCATTTTGTTTCACAAAATGCTCTTTTTCACGATGTTTTTGTGGTGTGTTTTCTGCTTGCCGTTGTGGCCTATTAACATTCTTTTCACCAGCTGTCCTATGACACAGTGCATACTGTTCAGCTAAATCAGCAGCCTTATGTGGGTCAGTGATATCACGCTCGGATAAATACATTCTTATATCCGGCCTCACTTTGTTAATAAAATCCTCTAACAGAATGATATCTTTCATTTCTTTTAATGTGGAGATATTTCTGGATTTTATCCACTGATCCATTAACTTTTCTTCTGCTCGAAGGAAGTCTAAGTGTGTTTGGTAAGGGGACATTGTGTACTGACGGAACCTTTTCCGATAACTTTCAGGTATTTGGTTATAGGCTTTAAGTACAGTGTCTTTAATGATTTCATAATCATTTAAATTCTCCTCTTTTAACAATAGAACACAATCCCTTGCCCTTCCCTGAGTAAAAGCTGTTCTGACTAATATTCCCCATTTATCTTCTGGGAACTTAAAATCTCTGCAAGAAATTTCAAAGGTCTGGAAGAAATTAGCTATTTCACTTTCTTTATCAATGTAGGTAGGGACTAGCTTTTTCCATCTGGCCATCTCTACATCATTATGAGATTCTTTTTTAGTTGCTCCTATCTTTGCTAGCTCTATTCTTTCCTGACTTTCTCTTTGACTTTTCTTATCTTCCATCTCAAGACGTTTTTCTTCCATCTCCATTTCCATCCGTTTCATTTCTAACTGAAATCTAAACTGTTCGGACATAGATTTCGACGTCTGACCTTCAACTTGATATCCCTCCGCGCTTGATTCTACTTTCAACTTGCCACTCGCAATCAACACATCTTTTATCTGCTGTGTCAACACAGTTCTGGATGGTGTAGTTTCAGTAACTTCTATCTTCAAGATCTCAGCGATCTCTTTTAACTTCTTTATTGATAAAGTTTTCAAAACTTCTTCTTCTGGATTTTCAATAAATTCCATTCTTTAGTTAAGATATTTATAAAGTGGTAAATTTCCAACTTACGTTTTTCCAATCGGAAGAATAATTTCAGCGTTCTTAGGCTTGCTCAGTATGTCACTGCTCCAACACACAACACAACACAACTTGAATATATGCTTCACTATACAACTATATCGGACGCAAGCCTGCAAATTGTTATGGACCTCTTTAGGTTTGACTATTATTACGACTCGTTAAATCGGATTCAATGAATATAGTTGTATCTTTATTAGAAGTCTCTAGATTCTGCTAATCTGTAGCCCAAGCTAGGGGTTCCTTGACTGACAGGTCTATGCAGTAATGTAGTTATATTCGTGATAATTATCTTCAACACCTTTCTCAACAACGATAGATCAAACAACTCCAGTTGTTGAATAAACAATTTTATTTAAATTGTAGACTCAATATAAACGATCAATAAACTTCATCAACTGGTGGCAACATAAGTATCAATAAAATGGCATTATATGTACATGTATGAATATAGCGACTTCACTCTACAAACGTTTAAACTGAACTAACTTTAAGGAGGTCGGAACTTTACAAAGAAAACTATCATCGAAGATTCTACAGGGTCTTAATACGCATTTTAACCTCTTTCTCTATAATTACTACGATCCAGAATTATCCCCCAATTTCCACGGGATTTGAACGAATTATTTTATTTAAACTGCCCTCAGGGCATAAAGGTCAAACCTTGGTCGCTTTGGACTCTGATACGCACTTGTTAAGAGGTCAATGCCTTACTACGTCATTCATTTATGACCGAGATTCGTAACAATTGATATTGATTAGACAGTGATTTTCGAATTTATAGAGCTGAAGTCTGTGCCTAGCTAGGCCTACATTTTTTCATTTTAAATGAACGAGAGAAAATGCCTACTATAGGCACTTTGATACAAAATTCAATATTCATCTATGCAATTAAAAGTATATCTATTAGGTAGAGCATGTCACCAGCTTTCCAATGATACCAAGTTAGTGAAGATGTCTTCACTAGAAAAAAAGTTATGAACAAATGATTCAAAATATACTAGATCTAGACTAGACTAGTATAATATATAAGTATAGGCTACTATAGGGCCTATGCCTAAAAAGGTAAATATAATATAAATATTTCTGAGTTTTAGATTCATGAGAAACTTTATTAATAAGCTGTTAAATAACTTGTAGCGTAGGCCTAATTCATTTCAGAATGCCACCAATGGTAAAAGAGAAAATGTATAAATACATAATATAGGGTCTAAGTATTAAACTAGAGTCTAGAGCGATAAATAAAATCATTTTGCTATCTCGGATTGCGATGATAATTCACAAGATTATGTTTTTGATAGTGAAGTATGAGGCCGTGTTAAAATTAAAGGCGACCTAAAATGGCTTTAAAAAATAATTGAAAGCAATTTATCAGTAGTTTTCAAAACAATAGAACTCTCTTGTAAATATAATGATTGAATGGAAACAGAAAGGCAAGCAAAGTTTATCTATCTTTTAATAATGTAGAAACAATGAAAACTGTATGTTTGGAGTGTATTAAGTGATAAGGCAGGTTTCACAATAAGGATTTCAGGAATTCCCATTTTTTACGTTTTTAAAAAAAAAATAATGTTAAGCTATATTATAGTATTATATGTCATTTTAAAGCCTAAAAGCCCAGAAATCCAAATATGACACTTATAAAGTCAGCTGATATTCTAATATTTTATAATTAATCATTTAAAAATCGGGAAAATCCCTCTATCAAAAAGTTCCTGGGGCTACAAAATGAGTTAGACTAAACATCATCAAAATAGCATTAAAACACACAATATTGTTGAAATTGATACTTTTATGACAAATAAACTCACAAAACGTTTTGTATCAACAATTTTTATTTTTTAAATAAACAATAAAGCTTCATCATTTGGTGGCCATTTTGTGAAACCTGCCATAATAAGTAAAATAAACACATGCATGTTCCACATCAATTAAAAATTGGCACAAAAAGTGATCACTTCCTGTGACCACCAAAAATAGGTCAAAACACTGAGTTCAAAAGTACATACCTACTACTAATACTAACCCCACTAACGGTCTAAACCTCTTACCTATATATAGCATAGTAAATATCGCCTATACCCGATAATAGCCTAAAAGTATACAATAAATATATATATATATATATACAGGGTTAGGGTTATTAATTAATAATAATACTACTAGACTCCGACTCTAATATTAAATTGGCAGTGTCTATACGTCCGGCGCCAATATGCTATATATAGCATAGTAAATATCGCCTATACTCGATAATAGCCTAAAAGTATACAATAAATATGTATATATATATATATATATATATATACAGGGTTAGGGTTATTAATTAATAATAATACTACTAGACTCCGACTCTAATATTAAATTGGCAGTGTCTATACGTCCGGCGCGCCGGACATTTAGCGCGGGAGATATATGTGCGGGAGATATACGTCCGGCGACCGGACCCACAGAATAGGTATAGAACAGAATGCGCAATCGCAATTTTTCTGTTTCCGGAAGTAATACCGACGCCATACTATTTTAACGCAGCTGTCCTGGTTACACTCTATATTTTTGCTTATTTACAATGTTTTTTTCTTCAAATCTACAAGTTCGAACGACCAAAAAAAAATCAGTCCAAAAGTTAAAAAGAAAGGAGAGTGTGGGTTTTGAAAAACCTATAATATTTTTCCATTTCAATTTCATTTATATAGGTACTCAAAACTGGCTTCTGTTTTTTTGCGCGTTACTAAGTTTTCGACACCTCTCGTACTAAATCGTCTAGGCAAAAGCGACCATTCATGATAGAAAGATAATTTTTTCACTCGATTGTACAGGAATAAATGGCCTCTATCACCATATGTATTTAAAATTGATTGTTTATGTTAAACATTTTTAATATTTAAATTATCTAAGAAAAATTGTTTATTTTTTAAGAAAAAAACATTTTAAAGATTTTTTATAAACACCATCATAAAGCTGGTCCATTTTCCTGTAAAAATATTAAAGAATTATAAGTCTATATATTATGGCCCATTTTGCTCAACGCGCAAGATAAACCCTATGAAATAGTATTTTACCGCCATAAAAACATGCCCGCCGCGATCTCTGCTATTTGTAGGGTCGTTACCAATAAAGGCGTCGTATCGGATTTTATCACTTTAGAAGTTAAGTAAAACTATTCAATATCATAGATTAGTAATATACAATGAATTTTATGTATAAAATTGTATGTATATATCATTTTATTTTTTTGTTTTAATAAAATTGTTTTAGATTTACCACCTTAAATCACATATATTATGTAATATGTAATTTGACATGCAAACTGGATCTTCCATCTGTTGTCAGTGTAAACAATAGTAAATTTGACCTTTGGTGGACTAGCAAAGCTATGGAAAATATTATGAATGAAACGAATTAGGTATAAAATTTAGTAGTTTACACACTTATAATAACATTTAAATTGAACCAGACAGTATTTTATTTAGTTTTTGTGGAAGCGAAGCTATTTTAAGCACATAAATGTACAAAAATATTGTCTAGCCTACACTCATACTACATAAGGCCTACAAAATGCAATAGCTGTGAGGCCTACTCCGACAAGTCTAATGTGGGTAATAAAAGACATATTTTAATCTTTAGAATAATAAAAGACTATTATTATATTTGCGCTTGAAGAATATTTCTACCATGGCATATGTTTAATAATTCATCGTTAGGGCTAAACCATTTTTTAAACATTTATTGAATAATGGTTTGCCATGCGGAGGCCTAACAATAATATTCTTATAAGATTATCAGATCTAGCCTAAACTTAAAAGTTTATTGTAAATTCTCGATTCGTTATACATTTATTGGCGGATATTATATATATTTATTATGTTTTTGAATTTCTATGTATTGCCTAGGAATAAGTCTAATGACAATCAGTCATAATCAAATAGCCTACATAGGGGGTCGTCCATTAATTATAATATGTCAACTAAATACTGAAAACTGGGTTGACAAAATTGACACTTATATAATACATTTCATTTATAAATTTTCATGCGTTTATACTCATTCATTCATCAACAGCCTGCCGTTAAAATCATAGATTGTACTGCATTGCCAACTCCGTGGCCTTTATGCATATACCCTCTGCATTCTGATCTGGACCAAATAAAAACAAAATAGTATGGTAGGGGAGGGGAACATTGGGTAGAATCGTATCACTTTATATATCTGTGGGGGGGGGGGGGGGCGAAACGTGCACGGCAAGGGGTGGAAAAGACGGTTTGTTCTGATATAAAAACAAATATATTTTGGTTAACTACTAGTAGATGAAAGTTAAAATTAGGTCGATATAAGAGATATGTTTCATAATTGTTAATGTATAATTAGAATAAAAGTGTACGAGCTAAAAATTTATTATTACTAGTAGCGTAGTGGGCAAATAGTGACAAGTAGGAAAGATAGGTGGACATCGAACACAACTAGTATAAAGTTAGGGGGTGGGTGAAGTGCAATAATGAACGAACGGGGCTAATTGTCAAATAATGCACAGTTTTCCCCTAAACTACTAAACAATTAATATGTTATTGAAATATCAATAGTGAAACTAAAAATATTTATTTATACAAAAAACTACAGCTTAGAATATAATGCTTGTGATAGGCGTTCTTGGTTAGTGTTAAGGACCATTAGATATTGGTCTTTATACTTTATACCAATGAAAAAAAATAGAGAAACCAAATCAAATCATATTGTACAAGTAATATATTGAACAGTTTTAGGTTTATATTGTAATAATATATTTTGTTTTTAGGTATGGGATAAAACTGATTATTATTATTATTGTTACTACTATCAATAGGATAAATGGTTTTAGCCTAAACAATGGTCAATAGTTGTTATTTTAAACCTTAAATTAACATTTGAAAACTTTCTCTTGAAAATAAAACACGTATAACTGTTACCTAAAAATGTGTATTATTAAATAATGTACTAACTTGCCTTATTTAATGTTTAATGCTCCAGTCTTACACTATATAAAAACTGCTTTTGTTTGTTTTACTTTCAAGTACATGATTGTCAATCATTGTCCGTATACCTACTTATACAATACATTTTGTAACATTTTTTATTCTTAACATTGTGTACTTTAAATGAACTTCAAATTGATGTAATATTTGTATATTTACAAAGATTCGTTAAATTTTTGCGAATATTTATAAATGGCTAAAAAACGAAAATTTTTGCTTGAACACTTTGTTTCAATAAAAATAATAAATTTGTTATAATTTGAAACAGTGCTAATTTATTAGGTCTCTATAAAGGATTGAATTTCCTTCAATTTGATATATAACATGAGCTTCTACTAAAATTAGGTAATTTTTTTAGTGATTTTTAAAAAATAGGTCAGATTTGCGTTTTTTGCCTCCCTTGAAAAAAAACAGTAAAAAGTATGAAAAATGATTTTTACATCAATATTTTTATATTTTTCAAATGCACCACATTCACGAAAAAAATTGGGTCTCTTCTCTATAAACTTTTGTGTTTGTAAACAAAGTAACTTAGCCATAGCCAATATACTTTTTGAGATAAGGACTTCTAAAAAAAGGACTTTGTGAGGTGGCTAAAGGTAACCCACTTGTAAAATTTCAAAATTTGATAACTTTCTTAAAAATTAATGTACGGTCCTAAAATTGGTATCAAAGTTCTTAGAATCATTTTGTCTTTCTATTAAACATAAAAAAAAGCTCAATAACTTGAAAAATTAAAATCAGTTTTGAGTACCTAATTTATATGAAAAAGTTTTTAAAGTGTAAAATGTAGGCCTAAGCCATAGCCTAGTAATTCTACATCATAACAACCACTGATATGGGTGATATTTGCAGCTTAATGATAGAGTATGGATTTTTTTTTTAACTTTTCAAAAACAGTGTCGTGTCTATAAGTCACACCCCTACTTTTGATCAAAATGTTGAGTAAAAAAGTGTGACTTATAAGTGAGTATATACGGTAACTACCAATTTTGTATCATTATGATTATGGTCATTTATAGTCAACTATTGTCTGGGTTAAATACCTTTAACTTAACAATTACAAACAAAAACATTGAGATTATTATCTGAATTAAAACAGAAACATTACTTCTAAATGTAAGAAAAAGTTTTTCAACTTTTAAACTATGCAAATAAAATAACCCTGGTTACTTTAATATTGGATATTACATGAATAGAGAGGTCCTACTATTTTTATATAGGCCATTAAGTAACAAAATGTAATATTAAATTTAAATCTTAAGAATTTTGTATTCAGAAATAAATTTTATACAAAACATGAGCTATGCTTAAACTGTTCTATTACTTAGTTATCTGTTTAATATTTAATTCATTATAACTAATTATAAAAAAACAGTTGTTTTTAATAAAGGTGAGGAAGGTTTAGGAACACTGACCTAAGTTTATAATTTTTCTTTAATGTCACCTATCTTGTAACTCTTTTTGAGGCCTTCAATCTCCTTTTCCTTCTCTTGATAGAGTTAATCAGGTCTTTTTATGGGCCGATGACATTAGCGATTCATTTGCAGACAGTTTTATTTGTAATGGGCTTTGATTATCATGTAAAAATACTTCCATTGAATTTAATTTGAAAAAAATAATTTTTATTTTCATTCTCAGAAAGACTTCTGAAATGTTTGATGATAACAATTGAGCCAGCCATATTGCCAACACATTTGGAACAACACTTTTCTTAGCCAACACTTTGAGCCAGTGAAGTCTAATGCTCACCAAAGTACTCTGCCACAGCAAGATATTACTTCACACTACAATGGGAACTGGAATGAAGCCTAAAGACTTGAAACTTGAAAGCAGTTCACATCAAAATTCTACTAAAATAATCTTCTAAAATATAAATTCTGATGACAGCCTTATATTCTTATAGAAGCCTAACTCTTCTGTATCTATGGACTTCAAAGACATGCAAAGTGTGTTAACACAGATACAATCATATTAAGAGCACATTAGCGGGAGAACGAACCCATTTACATCATGAACTCAACAGCTGGAAAATTGGTAGAAGCCTAAATCTTCATTCTATAAAACAAGGTCACATTGCTCAGATATCACCTCACTGATTTAAAATTTAAAAAGGGCTTGCTTATCGAGAAACTTTTCTGCAGTACTGCCCAACCAAAATATTTCAAATCTAGCTGTAGAGTATTTGTTGGAAAAAAGTAAGGATGAAAAAAAGACTAAAGTAATTCATATATGTGTCTTAATAAAGAAAACAAAAAGTGAATTCATAATGGATTTAATCTTGAAGAAACCACAAAGATTGCAATGGATATAATAAATATCTCTGGTGAGTAAAGAAACTGTTCAAAGTCTCATTATAGTTTTATTATCAATCTACATATAGCACCATTAAACTAATGACTGCATTATAAATCTACACATTGCACCATTAGACTAATAACTGCATTTTCAATCTACACATTAGACCATTAGACTAATAACTGCATTATCAATCTACACATTGCACCATTAGACTAATAACTGCATTATCAATCTACACATTGCACCATAAGACTAATAACTGCATGATCATTATACTATTAAACTAATAACTACATTATCAATCTACACTTGCACTATTAGACTAATAAGTGTATTATCAAACTATACATTCATTGCACTATTCAACTAATAATTGCATTATCAATCTACACATTGCACTATTAGACTAATAAATGCATTATCAAACTACACATTGCACTATTCAACTAATAAATGCATTATCAATCTAGGCCTCTATATTTCACTATTCAACTAATAACTGCATTATCAATCTACACATTGCACAATTAGACAAATAATTGTATTATCAAACTACCCATTCATTACACTATTCAACTAATAACTGCATTATCAATCTACACACTGCACTATTAGACTAATAAATGCATTATCAAACTACACATTGCACTATTCAACTAATAACTGCATTATCAATCTATATATTTCACTATAAGACTAATAAGTGCATTATCAATCTACACATTGCACAATTAGATTTATAACTGCATTCGCAATCTACATATAGTTATAGCACCATTAGACTAATAAATGCATTATCAATCTAAAAATTGAACTATTAGACTAATTTATAACTGCATTATCTATAAAGATGGGCATCGAACCGAACACACCGAACTCGAACCGTGGTTTCCACCGAACCGAACCCGAACTCTGCTGGTGATCCAACCGAACCGAATCCGAACTTTAAAGTGACGGACTCCGAACCGAACCAAACTAACCTATATAAAAGTAACAGAGACAAAAATATTTTAATCTTGTCACTAGCAAGCTTTCACTAGTAATGATGATATTGAATTTGTATTGATAGTAATAACAAATTATATTATTTTTGTATAACCATTCCTCCCCCAACACCCCTTGATACATCGGCTTAGAATGCGCGACAAAAAAGAAAAACAAAACTTTGCTTAAACAAACATCGACCGACACTCGTAAGTAAGTGACCTAGATAAATGTATCTTAAAAGCATGATTACTCTCCCCGCCTCTGCGACGTCATACTAATTTGATCATCTCTCCTATCATCACCCCGCTTCCTAGTTGCCTTTCCCCCACCAAAAATAATTAGCGTGTTTATTCTAATAACAATCAGTGATAACACGCCTTTACTTTTTCCCCAAGCGCTTGTTTTGTTTTTCATTCCAAACTTAGGATATTGGCTTTTATTTTTGAGAACCTAGGCACTTTACCTTGTGTTTTTTTTTTTCAAGAAAATATTAATATATTTATATTTTTATTATTGGCCAAATGTATTTTGCGAAGCGAGAAGAAGCCTAAAAGTATGTCAACTGCATTACTACAGCAACGGCGCTGTGGCTGAAATTGAGTGAATGGGTTACATTGCAACTAGGGGTAAGGGGATGAAGATTAAGAGGTGTACAGGCTCACCCTAAACAATTTAAAAACTAATATTTCTTTTAAGTATGAAAATTGAAACGTTAACAATTATTGATAATAAATTACATTTCTAATTACAAATATTTTTTTTCAATCCTTGATTTTCAAAATTTAAAAAATAAGGAGGGGGGGGGGGTTGCAAACAATAAGTCACAGAGACTATTTTGTTATAATTTAGCATTTAAAGTTACTTTATAAGAGCTCAACTTGTCTTTTATGACATTTTAGAGCGTTATCACTGATAACAAGGAGCATTTTCAAATCAAAATAGTATTTTTTTGTAATGGCCAAATTTTTGTACTTCCTATCACGTCGCTTACACTAGAAATCCAGAAATACGTCGCTTACACCAGAAATATGTCGCTTACACCAGAAATACGTATACAAATTGTATTAGTACAACTTCGGTTTCGGTTTCTGCTTCGGCGCCGAAAGTTGGCCAATCGCCTCTTTCGGTGTAGTTTCGGTTTCGGTCGAATTCAAAAAGTTAGCTTTCAGTTTGTTTTCGGTTTCGGCCGAAAGTGATATTGACTTTCGGTCATCAGCCGAATATCTTGCATTTGTCATTTTTGTATTGTTTGGCTAATTTTATCAACATTTTGTCATTATATTTAGATACAAAAATGTTATATAAAGTATGTTTTGCCTTTTAGGTTTTATAAATGTTTAACAATATTCAATTCTGAATAAAATTAAATATAATAGGCCTACATTTATATACAACAGTTTATTGCAAGTTCTATGCTTTACTTAAATGGAGTAGGCTACCAATAAACTAGTTAATATATAAGTTCTTTTGTTTTGAAATTTAGGTTTATTTTTCGGTTTCGGCCGAAGGTGTTGTTAAAGTTTTGGTTTCGGCTTTGGTTTCAGACTTAGTGGGTAAGCTGTAAGGAAGTTAACCAAACCCAACCGGTCATGGCAGAGGACCAGCCTGCTCACACCCCAGTGATGACTACTCAAGTCATTGTGGCAGTGGCGTTGCTAGGAAAGTGGGAGGGGGGTCCAAATTCGAAAGTCCCCCCGGGCCCCTACTTGAGGGGGCCCCCAAATTAGTTTTTTTCTTATGTAATTATGTCAAATGTCAAAATGCAGGGGCCCCTAAAGAGGCCAAGCCCCCCCCCTTGGGCCCCCAATTCCCTAGCAACGGTACTGCATTGTGGTGCCTCAGTACGAAAGGCCCATACGCCGTTTTCATGTAGATGGTGACCCTGCAGATGCCCAATCATTTGAGGATGATATTAGGGCTTGGAGGGGTTGGTGGGCCAACCGCCCCTCTCTCACGAATCGCCAGAGACTTGACGTCATCTTTCAGAAATTGGGTAGGTATGTGACAAGAAAATTTTAAAATGACTGTATAATAACTTGTCATATATCACTGGAAAGGGCTTGGGGAGAGGATTCCAATGGTATATCATTTATTAAAATCGGATCAGAAATAAAAAAGTTATGAATTTTTAAGTGATGAAATTTCAGTAACAAAGCCAAAGAAGGAAAAGTGAAGCTCACTTACTGGTAATTTTGTACTCAAACAGACATAACTTTGTCAATTTCGTACCAAATTGCACATAATGAGTATCAAATTAAAGGATATACAAAGGGCCATATATATGTAGTTAAATTGGTTAATAAATGCTTATTTTTTTTTTTTTTAAGGTGAAATTTTGATGAAATTGGATATTTCATTATACGTACATTGTTCACTCAAACAGACATAACTTTGTCAATTTCGTACCAAATTGCACATAATGAGTATCAAATTAAAGGATATACAAAGGGCCATATATATATAGTTAAATTGGTTAATAAATGCTTATTATTATTTTTTTATAAGGTGAAATTTTGATGAAATTGGATATTTCATTATACGTACATTGTTCACTCAAACAGACATAACTTTGTCAATTTCGTACCAAATTGCACATAATGAGTATCAAATTAAAGGATATACAAATGGCCATATATATATAGTTAAATTGGTTAATAAATGCTTATTATTATTTTTTTATAAGGTGAAATTTTGATGAAATTGGATATTTCATTATACGTACATTGTTCACTCAAACAGTCATAACTTTGTCAATTTTTCACCAAAATACACAATATGGGTATCAAATTAAAGGCCATACCAAGGGCCATATCTATATACAATAATGAACAAAAAAGGGATTCTTATTTATTTTTTTTACATGAAATTTTAATGAAATTGGGATATTTCATGATATGCACATTATTCACTTAGGGATACACAACTTTTTCAATTTTGTACCAAATTGCACAAAATGAGTATCAAATTAAAGGCCATTAATTTAGGGCCATACGTGTATAGATAAAACAGTTTTAATAAAGGATATTACAAGGTAAGTAGACCTAGTTTTACACATTTTTTAAAACAGTCAAAATTTAATTACAGTTTTTAACTACCCCCCCCCCCTTTTATTTTTTCAACCCTAAACCCATTTCTCTTGTTAAATTTACAAAAGTGTTTATGAATTATTTTCCAACCAGAATATGAATTTTAAATGAAATCGGATTTTACAATTGTAAATATTAAATCAAACAGTCAAAACATTATACATTTTTCTTTACCAAATTAAAACAAACAATTGGGCACTTAGAATCTGTAAGCAAATAAAATGAGTTGGTTCCCCTATTCACTAACCCGTTTTTCATCTCTCTCCTGCTTTTTTGTAGGCCTACTGATATTCCATTGCCCTCAACTCCCCTCCCCTTTTGGTCAACCACCAGTCCTTGTAATATTAACAGGTGGCTTAAAAAAAAGTTAGCCCCCTCCCCATCACACCTTCCCCTGTTCAGTCTTCCACTGATAGTGTTGTAGCCTCTCCCCACCCCCTCAGTTCACCTTAAACTATTATGTCCATGAAGAAATAAATACCCCCCTCCTTCCCCCCTTTATTCTGCTTGCAGGTATGATAGGCCTAGTCCATTGCTGTAGAACCCCCCCCCCCCCCCCAATCCTTTTTACATCCACCATACCCCCTTAAAATATTACAACTCCAGGTAGAAATAATAAAAGCCCACTCTCCTTCCCTTCTTATTTCAATACCATTGCTCCAGCCCCCCCCCCCCCCGCCCTGCTTGGACCGTCTGGTCTTGCTGTTTGGTCTTGTTCACCGTCACAGCCAGACAGTTGGTCTGGCCTACCCTGTTTCACAAAGCCTACAGCTAGTATAGGTGACTAACCAACACACATTGCAACCTTAGCATAATATTATTACAACACGGTGGGGAACGGTCCATTGGTGGTCAACGGGGGGGGGGGGGGGGGTTAATTGGTAGATACGATTTGATAGAGAGCACATCTAAAAAAAAAGTGGTACATTCTGAATAAATAAATTTTTACGTTGCGCGTAGTTTGGCTTGGGCTTGAGCACTTCAAAATTTAGGTGAAGAGGCATTTTATTATTAATATTAGGCCTATATATTTTTAATGAAAGAATGGGATGTCGCATACAAAATAACTTTTTTTCATCCAATTAAATTAAGTTAAATGCATGGGCCTACTAATACTAATAAGTTTTAAAATGATATATAGTAGTCTTATAGCGAAAAATTTGCTACATTAAAATGTATTTGTTAAGACTCAACCAATCCTGACCTAGAAAAATAGTCACGTGCCCCACACCCCAAAATGGTAAAATTTTTGCCTGGATGTTGAAATCTATATACATTTTTGCGGGAGTAAATTGAAGATCTGCGCGAGTGTTTTTGTTGATGAAATTTCGTATATTAAGAGAAAAGATGTGTAGAAATGGTTCAGTTCTGGTTTCAATTAAGTCACATGATGTTGTTTTTTTAATTTTGTGTTTGAATAAGATCATATTTTTTAGGCCTACAAAAACATAATAAAAAAACAACAAAAGACAAAACTAAACGCAAAAATTGAAGGAAAATTTAGTCAAGTTTATTGAAAAAATATTGCGTTATATATATATATAAATAATTAATTAAAGAAATACGATTGAATCATACCTACCTTCCGCAATGTTTGCCAATCCACGGAACAGTTTTTATGACCAAAAAAAAAGATATAAAAAGTCGGATTTTCACATACCTAAATTGGGCCTGCAGTCAGTGACGAGTTGGCTTGCTTCGAAAGGGATGTGCTGGATAACCCTGACATGGTGCTAGAGAAGATAGGGGCCATCTGATGAACGCCGCCTGATTTTTGTTTTCCACTCATTCACTCAGGATGAGTTTGAAACCGTCCGAGCTTACTCCACAAGGTTGAGGGCCGCCTACCTGAGGCTCACCCGTCAGCAGTCTGCACAGAAGCTGCACACCACCGAGGATAGAATCCTCAGAGACACTTTTATTGATAGGCTCAGGGATACCAACATTCGGGTTTTCGGTTTTTCTTTTGTGGTTTAACTCTTGTATGAATAAAAAACGCTACCCTCTCACATTCCTGAGTTTGTTAAGTGAGTTCAGTAACACGAGCTTACATCTGCATTATCATTTTACAAAGTGCACTACAGTATTAGACTAATAACTGCATTATCAATCTACTAATTGCATCAGATTAATAACTGCATTTTCAATCTACATATTGAACTATTAAACTATAACTGCATTATCAATCTACATATTGAACTATTAAACTAATAACTGCATTATCAATCTACATATTGAACTATAAGATTAATAACTGCATTATCAATCTACTCAGTGCAGCATTAGATTAATAACTGCATTATCAATCTAGATATTGAACTATTAGACTTATAACTGCATTATCCAACTACACATTGCACTATTAGACTAATAAATGCATGATCAAACTACACATTGCACTATTCAACTAATAACTGCATTATCAATCTATATATTTCACCATTAGACTAATAACTGCATTATCAGTCAACTCAGTGCACTATTAGATTAATAACTGCATTATCATTCTACACAGTGAACTATTAGACTTATAACTGCATTATCAATCTACTCAGTGCACCATTAGACTAATAACTGCAGTTGTTACGCCTTAAGGAACCGCCAATGCAAATCTTACACTTAAAGGAACAGTTACTTCAGTTGCTACACCTAAAGGAACCGTCACTTAAGTTGTTACGCCTAAAGAAACTCTGACACTTCAGTTGTTACGCCTAAAGCAACCGTCACTACAGTTGTTACGACTAAAGGAATCGTTACTTCAGTTGTTACACCTAAAGGAAACGTCACTTCAATTGTAACGTCTAAAGGAACCGTCCTTTAATTGTTGTTTCCCCTAAAGGAACCATTATTTCAGTTGCTACGCCAAAGAGAAACTTTACTTCAATTGTTACGCCTAATGGAACTGTCACTTCAGTTTTTAAGTCTAAAGGAACCGACAATTCAGTTTCTACGCCTCAAGGAACTGTCACTTCAGTTGTTACACCTTTAGGAACCGACACTTCAGTTGTTACGCATAAAGCAACCTTCACTTTACTTATTACACCTAAAGGAACTGTCACCTTAGTTGTT
This sequence comes from Anisus vortex, assembly GCA_949126835.1. Taxonomy (NCBI): domain Eukaryota; kingdom Metazoa; phylum Mollusca; class Gastropoda; family Planorbidae; genus Anisus; species Anisus vortex. Next base: position 2,201,181 of record OX421509.1, read on the forward strand.
ACGCCTAAAGGAACTGTCACTTCAGTTGTTACGCCTAAATGAACCATCACTTCCGTTGTTTCTTCAAAAGGAACCGTCACTTCAGTTGTTACGCCTAAATGAACCATCACTTCCGTTGTTTCTTCTAAAGGAACCGTCACTTCAGTTGTTACGCCTAAAGGAACAATTACTTCAGTTGCTACGGCAAAGGGAACCTTTAATTTAATTGTTACGCCTAAAGGAACTGTCACTTCAATGGTTGCTCCTAAGGAACCGTCTTTTTTGTTGTTACGCCTAAAGCAACCATCACATCAGTTTTTACGCATTAAAGAACCGATAACTCAGTTGTTACACCTAAAGGAACAGTCACTTCAATTTTTAAGCATAAAGGAACTGACACCTCAGTTGTTACGCTTAAAGGAAACGTCACTTCATTTGTTACCCGTAAAGAAACCATCACTTCTGTTGTTACACTAAAAGGAACCATCATTTCAGTTGCTACGTCATAGGAAACCTTTATTTCAATTGTTACGCCTAAAGGAACCGTCACTTCAGTTGTTACGCCTAAAGGAACCGACACTTCAGTTGTTACGCCTAAAAGAACCGTCACTCCAGTGGTTGCGCCTAAAGGAACCGCCACATCAGTTATTACGCCTAAAGGAAACGTCACTTCAGTTGTTACGACTTAAGGAACCATCTTTTTAGTTGCTACGCCAAAGGGAACCGTCACTTCATTTGTTACGTCTTAAGCAACCGTCACTTCAGTTATTACACCTAAAAGAACCGTTACGTCAGTTGCTACGCCAATGGGAATCTTTACTTCAATTGTTACGCCTTAAGGAACCGTCACTTTAGTTTTTGCCTAAAGGAACCGTCACTTCAGTTTTTACGGATTTAGGAACCGACACTTCCATTGTTACGCCTAAAGGATAATTAATTTTTTACACGTAAAGGAACCATCACTTCAGTTGTTACGACTAAAGGAACCTTCACTTCAGTGGTTACGCCTAAAACAACCGTCACTTCAATTGTTACGCATAAAGGAACAGTCACTTTAGTGGTTGCGCTAAAGGAACCACCAATTCAAATTTTACACTTAAAGGAACCGTTACTTAAGTTGCTACGCCTAAAGGAACCGTCACTTCAGTTGTTGCGCCTAAAGGAACCGTCACTTCAGTTGTTACGCCTAAAGGAACCGTCACCTCAGTTTTTACTCATTAAGGAACCGATAATTCAGTTTTTACGCGTAAAGGAACCGTCACTTCAGTTGTTACGCAGGAACCGTCACTTCAGTGATTACGCCTAAAGCAACCATCACTTCAATTGTTACGCATAAAGGAACATTCACTTTAGTGGTTGCGCCTAAATTAACCGTCACTTTCGTTGTTACGCCTAAAGCAACCGTCACTTCAGTTTTTACGCATTAAGGAACCGATAATTCAGTAGTTACACCTAAAGGAACAGTCACTTCAGTTTTTAAGCCTAACTAAAGGAACCGACACTTCAGTTGTTACGCTTAAAGGAAACGTCACTTCATTTGTTACACCTAAAGGAACCATTACTTATGTTGTTACGCCAAATGGAACCATCCCTTCAGTTGCTAAGCCTTAGGGAACCTTTATTTCAATTGTTACGCCTAAAGGAACCGTCACTTTAGTTGTTACGCTTAAAGGAAACGTCACTTCAGTTCTTACGCCTAAAGGAACCATCACTTCAGTTGTTACGCCAATAGGAACCATCACTTCAGTTGCTACGCCAAAGGAAACCTTTACTTCAATTTTACGCCTAAAGGAACTGTCAATTCAGTTGTTACGCCTAAAGGAACGGTCACTTCAGTTGTTACGCCTAAAGCAACCGTCACTTCAGTCATTACACCTAAAGGAACCGTTTCTTCAGTTTAATTATTCCAAAAAAAAGGTTGACTTCTGCGCCTGCGCACTGCTGGGGGGGGGGGGGGGGTCAGAATTTATCATGGATACCTTCTATGCCTTTGTTATTTAACTGGGGCCAAGACTCCGGCCAAGAGTCTAGTTTATTTTTTTTTTTTGCGTAATTAAATTAGTTGTTCATTGAAAAAAATAATGACTTCATAAAAACTGTATCCCGAGAAGCCAGGGATCGAGAAGCCAGGGATCGAACTGTACTTGTTTTTTTTTTTTGTTTTTATTTTTTTTTAACCATTTTTTAAAGAAAAAAAACATCTTATACATTCTAGGCATGAAAATAGTGTTTAAAAAGGCTATAAATTAATCATTCCAACTTGAATTGTTCAATTGTTTTCTTTGAGATAAAAGGGTCTGTTTATCACGCAAACATGCAATGTCACGGTATCATTTGTTGCTGGCGTCCTTTAAAATTTTTTTTTTAAAAATCTAGATCTAGGTCTAGATCTAGATCTAAATATTTCTGAAAAAAATTAACAATTTTAAAAAACAAACTTCTATTCGACCTCTGCAAGATATGGGTTAAAAATTTCGCTAGGATCTCCAAGAAAACAAATCTATAAAAATCAAAATGCATGTAATTAAACTTCTGCTATAGTAATTAAACTACTGTTATAATCTATAGAGCTCTAAGAATTCAATATTTCGATTTTTATAGATGTTTTCTTGAAGATCCTAGCGAAATTTTTAATAACAACCTCCTTACCATTGGCATTTACTACCTAGACTGAGAAATATTAGCCTTATATTAAGGTGAACGAAATTGTCTAAGTACTCACCACGGGGAGTGCAATATGTTGAGCAAGATCTCTATCCGGAGAGAGAATTCTCTTTATATTGACACTTCACTGTAACTCCACCATTGCCAGGTCCCAAGCCCTGGATGAGAAAGGAGGAGGGATAGGCTCAAGCGGACACACCACGTCGTATCGACGGGAAAAAAACGTGGTCTTCACGTGTGTTTTTTTTAGTTTTGTAGTGTGCCCACTGGGATAGCAACCCCAAACTGCAAAATAGAACGATCGCTATAAATATAAAAACCAAATCAACGATGAAGATAAACAAATCCAGTCACCGAACTCGTGAGAAGTGAAGGCTATAGACCTTTTCATTATTAATTATTCAAAAAAAGAGGTCAATGTATACGCATGCGCAGTCGCTAGGGGGCAGAAGTTGTCAATAAAACCTTCTTCGCCTTTGTTATTTTACTGGGGGCCTAGTGGTTTTTAGGCGTAATTATATTAGCTTTTCATTTTACAAAAAAACTAATTCATAAAAACTTTATACCCAGAAGCTAGGGAGCGAACTGTACTTTTCTTTTACCTTTTGAACCAGTTTTTAACCCAAAAAACATTTATTATACATTCTAGGCCTAATGCGTCTATAGTCTATGGTTACCATGTCACCATGCTAATACAGATTGGCGTCGAGCGATCAGTAAATCGTCTTTAAGCATAGGCTACAAATATAATTTAACATAGTTATATATTTATAAAGCTTTGTTTGTGTTGAAGTATCAACGCGTAGGCTATATTGTATTAAGTTATTATTTGTAGCAATAGAAATCGTAACTTTTAATTATTTTTATTTTTTTTATGGTTCGATTTCGATGTCACAAAAGAACCTTGAAAAGCCAAAGTAGGCCCAAGCTTATCACAGTTTGATTCTGAAAAGGCCTAGGTCTATGTCCCATAGGCCTATGCTATTGTTTGACTTGTTCTGGGGTTTTATCGTTAAAATATTGTATGTAGAAGTAGTTAAGCGGGATTATAACATATTTTAGTAGGCCTAGACCTAGCTATAGGCCTATAGTCCTATGTCCTATAGGCTATAGTATAGGGGCTATAGGCTATAATTATAGGCCCTAATAGGCTAAGCTAAAGTAGCCTAAAGGCCTATATAAATTATAAATATAGGCTTATGGCTTATAGTTATAGGATAGGCTTATAGTCTTATAGGTATAGGATAGGCCTATAATAGATTTTTTTAAATATAATATAGCATATCGAATCGGCCTATCATATATACTATATATGATAGGCCGATATATATTATATATAGTATATAGTTTACTATAATAGGCCTAATTATTAGCCTGCCTATAGGCCTAGGCCTATTATGCTACTATTAGCCTATTAGTACATTAGCCTATTATAGTAGACTAAAGGTTATAAGTTATAAGCTCAAACAGTTTAAGCTATTAAATAATTGAAAATATTTACTATTTAGGGCCTACTATAGAAAAGTGTTGATTAACCGATTGCGATTGCATGAAATAATTAAGCGAATATGAAGGTAGGCGATGCTATATATTTGATATTTGCAAACTGGTGCGTGTTTTCTTCATGAATTTTTAGTTATAGGCCTGTTATTGAATACTATTTTATGCATAGGACTAATGAAATGACAATATGAATAGGCCTATAGGCCTATTTAATCTATAGTGACACTATAGGCCTATCATATTCAATATGGAAAACATAGGCCTACGCCGACATACGGTCATAGGCCCGACTATACGACATAGGCCTATATATATATATATATATATATTAGCCTTTTCCTACGAACAATATTTATATATTTTTTTAAAGTTTAACATAATATTTGCTATGGCTATGGTTTTTATATTCGTGAAGATGCATTTTACATTGAAGAAACTCAACAAAAAGTAATGACACAGTGATCACGATAAAATCGACCATAATATTAAGGTCCAAAGCATAGAGTCCAGGTCTAAAAAAAATTTTCTTTACAAAATAAAGAAGCTCTAAACGTTGTTTTTTTAACAATTCCCTTCCTAGGTTCTTAGTTTAAGATCTCCATGTGTTTTTATGGTTTAAAGTTAAAAAACAACTATAATAACATTAAAATCCCCCAACACCTTTAGTAAAATACTATATGGAAAGAAGGAACAAAAATCTTTGTGCCCCCAAAAGAAATATATGTCAGTGAGTCTCAAGGCCACGCCCCTTTTCCGGGGTCAAACTAAAAAGGTATATACGGTAATTCTTTACCTGAGTTAGCCCACGAGTTTTTTGGTTTTGTATGAAATTTTTTTAAAGATTCATGCCCAATTCGCACGAATCAAGTTATTAAATGTCTCGCAAACGATATTTAGACATAGAATTTTTTTTTAACGTGATTTTTTACTACTATTACTAATATAGTATAAACAACGCCATCTTGTCCTGAGACGTCACGGGGGAGTAGCGGACTCGATCCGCCATTTTGTGCTGAAAAGGTCACAGGTCAAGGGTTACCATGCCGCTTTAGTCTGTGACGTCACGGCAGAGGGGATTCCCTCGAACCGCCATTGTGATTAATTAGGTCAACAACCTGATGATTGTCCGTCGTTTGCGATGAGGACCGACCATCCTTTGTCGTCGTCAAGTATGCTTATGTGTGCAAAGATGGCTGGTGAGGCCTATTTTTACCCGAAAAAGTTTGCCGCAGTTGGGGCATGGATGCAAGGCCTGCTAGCAGGCAGTTCCGGTGATGACTTGTCTGGACTTCCGTAGTAGTAGTAGTCGTTTTGCATTTGATTTGCGACCCTTCGCCTTTTTTTCTCATGGGCTGCTGCTACATTTACGGTCAAGCTTCGCCAAGAGGATCGGTCCTCAGCCAGTCTTTCCCAATTGTTTGGGTCGACTTCAAAATTTTTCAGGGAGACCTTCAGTGTGTCTTTGTACCTCTTCTTCTGCCCTCCTCGCGATCGCTTTTCGCTTTTGTTCGCCAATAGCATCGTAAACTAGGACGCTGTCTTTGCTATAGGGCAGGGTTGCCAGGTAATTTAAAAGTTGAGGCTAAAATAATTTATATAGTTCAGTGTAGTTATAAGTTAAGTCCCCGATTGACCAAATTGATCCATAGATTGTTGAAGCAGCGTTCACCAGTTTCTGTGGCCATGGCATACTAGGTGATTGTGTGGCCAGTATTATGCACAGCTACCTTTACTTTTCCCCAACTAAGGTCAGGTGCCCATCAGAGCTGGGTAAACTCACGGACACCCTCCAGACCTTATTGGCGATTAGGGCTTTTATGATATGATTTGAATAAACTTGTTTAATGTGCCTTTTAGATAGATGTTTGTTGATTTAGTAGTTTCATTATTGTGGTTGTGGTTCAATGGTCAGTATTGTTTGTTTTCGTCGTGCTGTAAGATCACGTGCTACCCTAGCCCCATGTGTAACTTGTCCCAATAAAAGTTAGTTATTTTTCAACAACTTAACTAGACTTGTGTTTACTATCAAGACATTACACTACAGATGTTAATTTGTAAATAGGCTATGTAGTGGATTGGAAATGCCGGCTCAAGTGAGCCTCAAGCTACCAGTAAAACGTGATGCTTCAAGGGGCGCTGTGAGGTTAGATTAGGAGCGACATTAAAGATCTGCCAGTTAAATAATAACAGATTATAGACCTATCTAATAGCCTAAGCTTAGACTTTTAAGGGGGACAGAGCGAAAAAATGTTGATGCCACGAAATAATTCAATAATGTTGGATCGCAATCATCGCATAGATTCCCAGCCTAGTGGTCATCTTAGTAGCCTAGTGTTTGGTGACCTCTCATTTTCAAAGGTAGCGCTGAAGAACATTTTTTGCCATAAGAAAATGGGCACCCTGAAATAATTTATTATCATCTACGTCTAGGCCTACTATTTTAATTTTAAATGCACATAGATAGGTCTACTGGCTTTTCTTTCTATTATTTTTAAATAATGTAATTTCTCCATTTAAAAACTTTAAGCGAGAAAAAATGGGATTTTAGAATAAAATGTGTTCAAGCGTTATGAGCTCTGGGTATATTATAGGCCTAGGCTACATCCACACACTGAGTGGAGTGGTCCGAAATATAAACAAAAAATGTTGCATTGTTCGTCCCTCGTTTCCGATGATGACCACGTTTCCCAATAGCTTTGTGGCTTCTTTGGTAGCCTTTCAGTTCTAAAGTTGTTGTTTTTTTTAGCATCTCACACAATTTAATCTGACAGTCTTACTAAATGACCAAAGATATTGCGTACGTGTGGGAGAATTGTTATTTCTAGGATTAGGCACAATTTTTGGGGGAAGCAAACGTAACATTTGAAAACACTCTGATTAAGAGTTGAAAACAAACATAAAATTTGAAGAAATTAAATATGTCTACTTTGTATACGAATATGTTCTTGCAAGCGCAGTTAGCAACACAAAAGACGAACTTGGCCAAGATCAAAATCACATAGGGGTGGGGGGGGAGGTTGTATTTACAATCTTCTTTTTGATGATGAAGCAGTTATGATATCACGTAAAGTAGGGCGCCGGGTCGGCAACCTACGGCAGGCGTGCCAAACTTGGCAAGCCGAGGGATTTCAATGGCAGACGGAAGAGACCTCAAAAGTCTATTCAAGTTTCTTCTAAAAGAAATTTATATCTCCAGCAGGATGAAAAACATGGCATGAAATTCGATGGCTCGCCCAGGATAGGGAGGCCTGGCGGAACTTTGTTGCTGCATTATGCTCCACGGGGAGCGATAAAGACTAAGAGAGAGGATGTCTTTTAGGCTTTTGGCACGCTGAATGAATTAGAAAATCATACTTTGGCACACCGTTATCAAAAGGTTACCGACCCTTAACGTAGAGAATGATTTATGTCTTCGTATTATCGATCATTGCAATGCCCAATAGTGAGTTGTTGAACCATAGCGTAACAAGGAGTTCAAGGATAGGGGAAACAGTGCAATAATATGTTGAGGCAGGTATATGGAAAAAAGGGACCTCCCTTCATTAAAGTCTTGGCGATGCCACTTATTCATGTTACCGGCTCTCGTGAAAGGCAAGATATTGATAGCTCACCAACATGAAAATGACTATTAAAAAAACACTACACGAAGGGTCATACCCCTCGAGTGTAATGTGGACGGGTTGGCCCTGGAGGGGGTGCACACCAAGACCCTGTGAGAGACACGGACCCTATGGCATGCGGTAGCATAAATGTCAGACTGGCAAGGTCATTCAGGCACCGAGCATATCAGGAAGGGCTTTTGAGCAGGTCTTGGTGGCCTGTGCAATGAAATCTGGGACTCGCAACAGTGGCAGACCCGCATGCATGATCTCACGTGTAAGATCTAAGCTTACTCCCATTATTAGTTGCCTTTTACGACATAAATATCACCTGGTCCAGAACTCCAAAACCCACACGGGGGTGTAAAAAGGCGGCCTCCAAAAATTGTTATCTGCAAGCACCGTTTTTTACTATATAAAGTCTATTAAAAAACACACGCGCTATAAGTCAGGTTTTAAACTTCTACAGATTCAAGAACCATAGAGATAAAGACTCTAAACTCTAGGCATATGAAGATTGCCCACTCATACACGAGTCCAAATGCCCAATTCATTTTTCCCGTCTGCTTTAGGCTCCAAAAATTCTAAAAAAAATTATTATAAACAACCATCCTTATATAAAGTCTATTATAAAAGAAAACGGCGATATTTTCATTTTAAAACTACCCTTGAATTAACAATCTGGCAAATGTTTCTTTAAAATTTGGCTAAAGCATAATTTCTTTGGCCTACATTTGATTTTGGCCAAAGTGGTATGTTGACATCTAGAGGGAGGAGGAGCTCTTTTAATTCGCTATTGGCGAAAACAACTCGCTTTTCTACGACTAGTTCAGCATAGAAGATTTTTTTTTTCTTTGAAGTGGCAATCAGGGGCGAAGCCACAGGGGGGGGGGACTCAGGGGGAGGGGGGCTAAGCCCCCCCCCCCCCCTGGAATTTTAAAAAAAAAATCTTTTTTTTTCAACAGATTTTTTTAAAATTTGTACTAAATTCGCTGAAAATGTAGTAAATATTTGCATCGCGAAAGTTTAGCCCCCCCCCCCTGAGCCCCCCGGTATTTGGTAAATGTTTGTCACGGAAAAGTTCAGCCCCCCCCCCCCCCCTGGTATTTGGTAAATATTTGTCATCCGAAAGTTCAGCCCCCTCCCCCTGGAAAAAATATCTAGCTTCGCCCCTTTTGCTAACAGTGTGCCAAACTAGGATTTTTAAAATCATTCAGCGTGCCAACAGCCCGAAAGTCAACCTGCTCTATTATATTTAAAAATAAATAAATTTATAATAATATTTATTTAGCGCCGTAGCAAATAGAGGCCCAAAACGAGATGTATAAAGAAAATCTTTAGAGCATTTAATATTTAACTTTAAAAAAGAAAGTGTTCCTGGTTATCATCTTTTTTTATTTATTTGCATTTACACCAAATATACAATGTTATTACTAAACATTCAAATTTTGATGGTTAATTATCGCCTAAAATTATCATTTAGTAATTTGTGATTCGAGATATGGATCTGACACCTGCTATACATTAATTGTATTTCGATATCAGTTGTACTGAGATATTATTCTCTTTGATTATCTCAGTATATAATATATTACTGCAATATCTTTGAGTGGTTTAGAGGCATAGTAATCATACAAACTTGGTAGTCAATGCAATGTTTAAAAATGTACAAATTTTATTATAAATTATTTAGTCATATAATAATATGTATATACTTTTCAACTAACTTACACAATTTGATAATTTTAAAATTGTAAGAGTCATTATTGTTTTTATTAAAGAAAAATATGAAACATATTGGAAATATTAGAGCAAAAAAAACAAATATAAAATGGGTTAATTATCTCCCTTTTATTAAAATAAGCTTAAAGTTTCCACATTTGATTCTATAGTGATAGACTCTAGTGATTTAAAAAAAACAAGGATTTTTTTAAAATATAACTAACATTACTTTTAAATTATTATTTCTTTATACGTCTAGGATTTTGATGCCATTTTTTTTTGCTTAAAATTCGACTTGCTGCATTTTAAATGGTCACTATCCCTCCACTTAAAAAAAAAAAGATTAATAGTGGAGAACACGGACCCCACGAGATATTTTCGTGTGTCATATATCAAATTAAAGGTCTACTTGCCCTGATTACAAAACAGTTGGTTTCATTTAACGATTGCATTTCTGTATTTTTTTATTTAATTTAGAAATTTTGTTAATTTTGTGTGTTTTGTGAAATTTTTTGTTGTAAATAAAACTTTGTTACGTCCCCTTGTGTTTTTGTTAATATCCCATGATGTATACTTATCCCATGATGCTATGCTGTGCACGAGGTCCTAAAAAAAGTGAACCGCCATTTTGTGGCCAAAAAAATATTTTACGCTTTTTTTTTAAATTCTTTATTTGGCTATACCTTAGGTTTAGTAGGTTCAGTAGGAATTAGTAGGGGGTCAGTAGGGATCAGTAGGGGTTAGGGATCGGGGTTAGGGGTCAGGGTTAGGGTTAGGGGTCAGTAGTGGTTAGGGATCAGGGTTAGGGGTCTCTAGTTATAGGGTTTAGGGATCAGTAGGGTCAGGGTTAGTTTCTAGGTTAAGGATGGATATGTAGTATTTTTATTTTTGAAACAAATTTTATTTTGGCTTTTTTTTGGCCAACATGGCATATTGCACGTCACATCGCAAATGCGATATTGTATCCCATAATGCATCATCGAAGGCGACAAGGCATGGCGACATGTCTGTATTACTGTAATGATGTAGACGATTTTTTGTTTTATTTCATATTAAAAAGGTATGAAAGTGATCTTTTAATGCTTTTTTAGGTTTTTAAATACATTTTGATATCGGTTCTAAAGAAATTTTACTGAAAATTTAAACTGCTGGAGCTATTTTAGGTTCGATTAAAAGTGATAGTATTAAAACTTTAGTGACGTCACATTACTAAAAAAAAACAAAATGGCGGGTGTTGTTTTAATATTTCATATAAAATCTTCGTGTTTTTTTCGTAAATTAAAAAAAAAAAAATTTATTGTGAAAAGTATCTTCCGTTGTTCATTAGACAATAAGCAATAGCTCCAGGCAAAAATTTTCTGTAAAATTTCTTTAGAACACTTAGTTCTGCGTGGGGCCGCTGTTCTCCACTATTACCCAGCCACGTCCGTGTAACTCATTGAAATGTGTCGCTCGCCATTCAGAAACATCGGCTTTAACAGTGTTTGCCTCCGCATTCAATTATTGAAAAAAATCAACAAGAAGCACCTTTTGGAGGTCTCTCGCGTGCCATCTAAAATCGCTCTGTGTGCCCTGTGTGGCACTCGTGCCTTAGGTTGTCGACCCCTGACCTAGGCTACTAAGCTAACAGGGAGAGCTGTAAGCCTGTAAGGCTCATAGGTCTATATTTGTAAGTGTCTCTGGAGAAAACAAAATAAAAAAGAGATCTTAAATGCTATCGAAAAAAATAGGCCCTATATTTCAACTAGAGGCTTCTTGCAAATTTAACAAAATGTTCAAGTACACATTCAAAGAATACCAGAATTAGGGGCCCCGGTACGGCGTACCGGCTGTACACCCCTCTTGTGGGGCCTGGTCGTACTTCTGGCATTCGCACAACATGGATGCAATGCCCATCTGGGCTTTTGCCAGTTGGGTGTACATGTTTGGCATTCAACAACCTAAGGCTAAATTAAAAGTTTAAAACGTTTGCAAGGCATTTAATATCTATTGATCTAATTCGGGCTGCATGCATCTTTAAAAATCCATCATACAGAACCATGCTACTTGTTTCAAAGTATTTAAAACACATTCTTACCGTTAAGTAGGGAAGCTTGTCCATTTTATTTCTCTCTACACTTACGCACTTAAAGCTGCGATAGCTTAATAGAGCGTTCTCAGTGGGCGTGGCTTGGGTTTTTACTCTATTTTTAGTGACGTATTTGGGTAAATATAAGAACCCACTTGAGGTACAAATGTAACGTGGTGAAAGTGAAGTTGTTCTTTATCGTGCAAAATTTACATCTGAATATTGGCTATCCTACTCAAAAATAGGGAGGTAACTAGTAGTACGGTAGATTAATTGATTAATGTGATTAGGCTAGGGCCGGCTAGACCTTTTTACACTTTCAATTTAACTTTATAGGCCTACACTTTTAATGTTTCGTAGGCTAAGCTACGATGTCAAGTGATAGTGTTGGTGAATAGGCTATCTAGTCAAGTCACTAAAAGGCTCACATCGTCTATGATCTATGTCTATGATAATAATAAAATAGCCTATTTTATTTAACATACATAATACAGCTTAAATCTTAATAAGACTTAAAACACAACACATCATTTTAAAAAAGCTCGAGCCTATATGAAACTTTATTAATACAGCGGCCATTATTACTTGTAAACCATTACAGAAACTAAACACAAATCACGTGCTTTTTGTCACGTGATTGCAAACGCCCTATTGAACTAAATAATCGGAAATTTGACTTGATTACATAGATTCCGTCTTTCAGCATATTTAAAACAATATAAAAGAACCATTTGTACCCAAGCACAATAGACATTCACGCACACTATCATACCATTAATCAAACAAGAAAAAGTATCATTTATGAGTCAGCTGTTGTATTTTCTTGCTGACTGACGATTGTTTGGAAAGACTATCACTGATAGTGGAACAAAAGAGTTCATTACTTAGTGATATTTTTGTAAAGTAAAAGGAAGTGTTCCCGTCTGATTAAATTGATTTATAGATCTTCTAACGCAGTGGTCGCAGCATACTATAACATTGTGTGGCCAGCACAACGCTCAGTCGCTTTAAATTTTACCCATCATCAATTTAAAAAAAAGGAAAGATATAGTTTTATAGTTTATTTGAAAGAATCAAAGTTAATTTAGCTCTTACCAATAAATTAAACATTAGGGTACTATTAAAGGTGTGGAATAGCCTAGATTAAAATATTATATATCGTTGCATAGTTTTGATGGTAAGTAGTTTATACAGTCTTTAAAGTTATAACATTTACAACTTCAGAAAAATGCATGGCAGACAAAAAAATAATTATCCTATTTTAAACTTGAAAAAGAGAAAGGCACGGACTTATGATAGTGAAGAAGCAGACACTATTTTTAAAAAGTATTTCTTGCATGACTTTAGATATAAATTAAATGATGCAGTGGATACAATTATAAAGCCAAACAGAGAAGTAAAACTCAAACAACTAAGGAAACAGCAGATGTAAGAGAAAAGACGATTAAACGATCTGCAGGCAAAGCAATTAACAAATTAAACACTAGATTATTAGATAAACGAAAAGAAACGTTGGAACTCAAGTGACAGAAAGCCAGTCAAGGACTATCGCTACAGACCATTGATCAACGTGAACAAAGCTTGGAAGAGCAAGGTCGCCGTATTATTTATTAAACAAAATATATTGCCAACCTACAAGTGCGCAACCAATTCCGACGTTACCTACACAAGTTTGGAACCTTTTATTATAGCATGTATATACTGTCATGCTGTTCATTTTCCCGAAGAACGGGTGTCGAACAGAATCAACCGCGACTCCTTTGGTGACTGTTGTTTATCTGGTCAAGTAAACATAGAGCCATCAGTGTTTCTAAATGAGTTGGCGTGCCTCTTTTTTAAAACTTCATTTACTCGCAGAAAAATTCCACAAGAGAATCAGGAACTTAAATTCATGTTTCGCACTGGCTTCGTTTAAACGTAGATGACGATCGGACCCTTAATAGTCTTCATATCAGCAGGATAAGTCTACAATAAGAGGAATATGGCAGTGCATTCAACACAAAATGTTAATGATAAACTTGAAAGTCCACAATACGTACAGTTACACTTCTTATATTCTGATGACGCCGTCACCGAGCTACTTAAATATCCATATATGGCAAGACAATGGATGCGCCCTGAGGGTTTTGGGATACTTAAATATTTAAAACTTAAATATCCACTCAATCATGACATCATGATTATGTTATTTTAAATATTACATGCTATTTTATAACGTATTTATGATATTGACGTACACCAAACTATATATTATGTATATGGTTTAATTTTTATTCAATTTATATACACATTTCCCATATTGTTGAATCCTGTCTGAAAAAATAAATCTCATATGATATGTAAATATGCAGTTTCTTATTTGTGGCTGCTTTATTTAAATTAAATTTACTTACTTTTTTATATTTTTAGTTTTTATAATTAGTCTACAATTCACATTTCAATGCATGTTTATACGTGAACAATCCCCTCGATACACTAACCTACACTATATGATATAGTCGTTCAATTTACAGGTTACATTGATGACCTTTATAAAGTCATTGATAAGTAGGACATGCAATCTTCATTAGTCATAAAGAATCTCATTGGAGATGGATTTGTTCAATTAATAACAGTTTATCAACCGGCATTTATTAAATGCTATCACTAAGTAAGCTTAATTGTTCTTTTGAAAGCCCTAAAAGCAGATTACAATATATTGAAGCAAAATATATTGTATTAGAAAAGAAGAGGTAACTACAAAATACATTTGTAGGCCTAAACCAAATTAAATATGCCCCTTGCAAATAGTAAAGTATATACATGTAACTTATTGTTTACAATTTCTCTAATATTTTAAAGATATTTAATTTGATATTAAAGAAATGTATAATATATTCTAACAATATTAGATTATGATAATCCTTGACATTCTATCATTAATTTCAGCCTATAAAGACCGATCTCAGATCGGTCACCCCGATATTATATATATATATATATATATATATATTGTTACGAATGTCGGTCATAGCTGAATGACGTACTAAGGCATTGACCTCTTAACAAGTGCGTATTAGAGTCCAAGGTTTGACCTTTATGCCCTGAGGGCAGTTTAAATAAAATAATTCGTCCAACCCCGTGGAAATTGAAGGTTACTCTGGATCGCAGTATCTTGTAGAGCACAAGTGCGTATTAGGACCCTGTAGAATCTTCGATAATATTTTTCTTTGTAAAGTCCCTACCTCCTTAAAGTTAGTTTAGTTTGAAAGTTTGTAGAGAGAAGTCGCTATATTGATACTTGTATATTTTATGCCATTTAATGAAACACTTATGTTGCCATCAGTTGATGCATTTATTTAAAGTTTATATTGAGTCTACAATTTAAATAAAATTGTTTATTCAACAACTGGAGTTGTTTGATCTATCATTGTTGAAAGAAAGGTGTTGAAGATAATTATACCGAATATAACTACATTACTGCATAGACCTGTCAGTCAAAGAACCCCTAGCTTGGACTTCAGATCAGCAGAATCTAGAGACTTCTAATAATGATACAACTATACATTGAATCCGATTTAACGAGTCATAATAATAGTCATCATAGAAACAGTTCATAACAATATATATTGATACCAAAAGAGTAGTTTTTAGGCGTTTTTATTCAAGGAAAAAATAACTTAAGCAATATATTTACAGATGCGTAAAAGTGCCTTAATTTCTCTAGTAGTGCGTAACGTTGCGTCGCAAATGTGCGCCCCGTAGACCTCTCAGCTGACCGACGTCCCGGTTTGGGTGTTGGAGTAGGAGACGGCTGACTGCGCCGCCGTGGTGGTGTATGTCTGCGTCTCCGTGGCGTCGTCAGTCTGCGTGTTCGTCCGGAAGTACGTTTGAGTGTTTGTGTTTGAGGTGACGGAGTGCAGGGAAGACACGCGACTCGACAGCGCGTTCGCAATGGAAGTTCTCTTGACCAATACTAATCTGGGAAGAAAACATAAAGGACAAAGTCTTTAGCAGCATTTGGCAACCAACGCACGCGCCCCAGACTTGGCACGCAGAGCGAATTTCAATGGCACAAAAAAGGCAGTTAAAGTCAGCTCTACAAGAAACTGAGGGCTTAAAAATAATGACTATTATGCTATTGGCACGCTGAAATAATTAGAAATACTTCTTTGGAACATTACTAGCAAAAGGTTGCCGACCCCATGGTCTATAGTATTATAATGTATTTATTTTTTAGAGCGAGGTGTTGTTGTGATAGCGAGTTTGGATTGGCTGTTCTGATTGGTTTCAGGGTTGTATTTGTTAAGGAGAACCATTTTATGCGGAACTGCGGGATTTTACGGAATCTATCTACAAAGAAAGGTGAGGCCGGGAGGAGAGTGCTACCCACGTACAATTATCTAGTTAGCCGTAGTAAATAGAATGCGTTCACATGTTTCTGTGGCCACTGCAGACTAGAAAATTGTAAGACCAGCTCAATGCTCAGCCGCCTTAATACCCCCAACTACTGCCAATCAAAGCAAGGTAGACTTTGAGATATCCTACATGAATGCAAGTACTTAAATTAAAAATATTTCTAGTGAGTGCAAGTGCAAGTACTTACATCAAAATATTTCTAGTGAGTGCAAGTACTTACATCAAAATATTTCCAGTGAGTGCAAGTGCAAGTACTTACATCAAAATATTTCCAGTGAGTTCAAGTACTTACATCAAAATATTTCTAGTAATTGCAAGTGCAAGTACTTACATCAAAATAATTCTAGTGAGTGCAAGTACTTACATCAAAATATTTCTAGTGAGTTCAAGTACTTACATCAAAATATTTCCAGTGAGTGCAAGTACTTACATCAAAATATTTCTAGTGAGTGCAAGTACTTACATCAAAATATGTCCAGTGAGTACAAGTACTTACATTAAATATTTCTAGTGAGTGCAAGTACTTACATCAAAATATTTCTAGTGATTGCAAGTGCAAGTACTTACATCAAAATATTTCTAGTGAGTGCAAGTACTTACATCAAAAAATTTTTCTAGTGAGTGCAAGTACTTATATATCAAAAATATTTCTAGTGAGTTCAAGTACTTATATATCAAAAATATTTCTAGTGAGTGCAAGTACTTATATATCAGAAATATTTCTCGTGAGTTCAAGTACTTATATATCAAAAATATTTCTAGTGATTGTAAGTACTTACATCAAAAAATATTTCTAGTGATTGCATGTAATTACATCAAAAATATTTCTAGTGATTGCAAGTACTTACATCAAAAATATTTCTAGTGATTGCAAGTACTTACATCAAAAATATTTCTAGTGAGTGCAAGAGCTTACTTCAAAAATATTTCTAGTGATTGCAAGTACTTACATCAAAAATATTTCTAGTGAGTGCAAGTACTTACATCAAAAATATTTCTAGTGATTGCAAGTGTTACAAAACTTAAATCTCCTACATTACATTGTTAATAGACCAACTATATCATTTAAGCGAATTGCGTTTAAACGATATAAAATATTTCTCAGCTCAAGGTTTTACCCCGGGTTTTTCCTAACCTAATTAGAGCATTGTTGTTTTTTTAACCTCGATAAAAACATGAACTGTCCATGCACATACAGCATGTCAAGGCCGATCGGTTTCTCCTTATTTTGTTAGAGCATTATTGCTTGTTCTTAATAAAAGAAAATCCGATCACGCAACCAACACGCGAGCTCGATTGAAATACGCGTGTAACTAGGCTATCTGGTATTTCCAACCATTGACCCATAACATATTTCTACGCGATATCACGCATTTTTAGCTTAGTTCTTGGCGCGCAGTCGATCGAGTAACATCTAAGATTCTAAGCTCTGAGTCTCTGAGTCTCGTTCCTATATGATTTGTATTATGGAATATTCTTTATTATTCTACTATTAGCTACAATACTATATGTTCATTGAAGATATTCATTACTAATTGGAATATGTGTATTTCTTAATTGTGTATATAATATTATTTGGATTCCTACTTGATTGATTTTGTAAATTAAAAGAAATTTATCGTTGCTTTCTACACAAATTGGTTAACGTCAATATATCAAAGTTATATACATGTGTGTATGTGTAGTATTTATTCAACTATATTAATAATCTACACTACAACTCAACATCGAGGTTCTTGCTGTATAATATGAGCCAAAAATAATTATACATGAAGTAAAATCAACTGAAAACTCTAAACTACGTTATGTGAATTGCCAGGGGATTATTAGAACCAGGAATACTCTAGACTACTATAAACAAATTTCAGAATGATATAATAAGACCTTCACTAAATACAAGGATACTCACACTAACAATAATAACACTATAACTATTATCTTCATAAACTGAATGGGGGCTCTAGCCGTAATAACAATATAAATTATAATTATACTTATGTGATATAAATGGAATGTCTCGTCTATAATTCATTATAATGAATAAATTGCCTTGTAATACAAGTACTTACATCAAAAAATATTTATAGTGATTGCAAGTACTTACATCAAAAATATTTCTAGTGATTACATCAAAAAATATTTCTAGTGATTGCAAGTACTTACATCAAAATATTTCTAGTGAGTGCAAGTACTTATATCAAAATATTTCTAGTGTGTTCAAGTACTTACATCAAAAATATTTCTAGTGAGTGCAAGTACTTACATCAAAATATTTCTAGTGATTTCAAGTACTTACATCAAAAATATTTCTAGTGAGTGCAAGTGCAAGTACTTACATCAAAATATTTCCAGTGAGTTCAAGTACTTACATCAAAAATATTTCTAGAGTGCGCAAGTACTTACATCAAAATATTTCTAGTGAGTGCAAGTACTTACATCAAACTATTTCTAGTGAGTTCAAGTACTTACATCAAAATTATTTCTAGAGAGTGCAAGTGCAAGTACTTACATCAAAATATTTCTAGTGATTGCAAGTACTTACATCAAAATATTTCCAGTGAGTGCAAGTACTTACATCAAAAATATTTCTAGTGAGTACAAGTACTTTCATCAAAATATTTCTAGTGAGTGCATGAACTTACATCAAAATATTTCTAGTGAGTGCAAGTACTTATATATCAACTACTGCCAATCAAAGCAAGGTAGACTTTGAGACATCCTACATGAATGCAAGTACTTAAATTAAAAATATTTCTAGTGAGTGCAAGTGCAAGTACTTACATCAAAATATTTCTAGTGAGTGCAAGTGCAAGTACTTACATCATAATTTTTCCAGTGAGTGCAAGTGCAAGTACTTACATCAAAATATTTCCAGTGAGTTCAAGTACTTACATCAAATATATTTCTAGTGATTGCAAGTGCAAGTACTTACATCAAAATATTTCTAGTGATTGCAAGTGCAAGTACTTACATCAAAATAATTCTAGTAAGTGCAAGTACTTACATCAAAATATTTCTAGTGAGTTCAAGTACTTACATCAAAATATTTTTAGTGAGTGCAAGTACTTACATCAAAATATTTCTAGTGAGTGCAAGTACTTACATCAAAAAATATTTCTAGTGATTGCAAGTACTTACATCAAAAATAGTTCTAGTGATTGCAAGTAGTTACATCAAAATATTTCTAGGGAGTGCAAGTGCTTACATCAAAAATATTTCTAGTAATTGCAAGTACTTACATCAAAAATATTTCTAGTGATTGCAAGTACTTACATCAAAAACATTTATAGTGATTGCAAGTACTTTTATCAAAAATATTTTTTTTATTATCAGTTTGCTTTATCTCCTAGCCTAGAATAATATCCGTGTTCTTAGTTGCATGTTAAATGCGCTCTGAGCTTGCATTATGTCTGTTGGCAGCGCTATACAAATATTATTATTATCATTTCTTAGATCAAAAATATTTCTAGTGAGTGAGTGCAAGTACTTACATGAAAAATATATTTATTGTGAGTGAGTGCAAGAACTTACATGAAAAATATATTTATCGTGAGTGAGTGCAAATACCTACATGATAAGTATCAGCACCAAGACGAACAGTATTGTGGGGGAGACGATGAAAACCATGACATCAAATAAAAGAATTGATTCTAGAGATAGAAATGAAAATAAAAATGTCATTTAGATGATTTTGGCATTGCCAGAAGTACTTTTTGTTCTTTTTTGGCTGTATTTAATTTCATGCTTTTATTTTATTCTCTTAGTGTGATTCAAGTATTGTTTATATATGCATGGGTTCTATATCTCTCATGCGATCCTCTTTGTACCTGGTCAGAAAACACCGCTTTCCTTTTTCTATGAGCTAGCAGTGAAGGGCCATTGCCTGTCGGAGGCATACCATACCGGCATGTTGCATGCTCAGACACCGTTTCGTGGAGCCAAAGCGAAGTTCCTCCAGGCGTTACGCTCCACCACTAACGTGTAAGTGTAAGGGTCATGCTTTGGTGTCATTTACACTGGCACTACAGTAACCGGGTTGTGATGGGCTGCTGGCACCCGCCTGTATTAGGTACAGTATCCTTTTAGCCATTTGAGTGCCTGGTTTCAGAACAGATTGGCGTACTTTACTTCATGGCACCCCCCCCCCCCCCCACTCCGACCCTTAAAAAATGGACTAAGTCCCTGGGTCATGACACTCGGGCTGTCCCCTTAAATCTGCTCAACATTTATCTCACCCGGTATTTAAGATAATTAGCCTGGTATTTGGTAAATGATCTAGTCTGCTAAGATTATCTCACCCGGAATATAAGATTATCTCACCTGGAATATAAGATCATATAAATATAAGCTAGCGTCTAAGAGAATATAACGTAAAATCTAGAATTATCTCATATGGAATCTGAGATTATCTCACTTTTTTCACCAGGAATATAAGATTATCTCACCTATAATCTAAGAATGTCACACCTGGAATTTAAGATCATCTCACCTGAATATATTATGTAATAACAGCACGAACTCATGCCTCTGACCATCGGATTAACTCACCCGAAATATAAGATTATCTCACCTGGACATAAGCCCTGTGCTCTTTCTACACAATCCTCTCCACATTTTGTTTGACACGACAATTCGCATTTGTCGCCATACGTCCACTCGGGGCATTCTGTAATATATTACACAGATTTCAAATTATACGTTTATAAACTTATAAAGTTTGATAGACTGTAAGCAAAACAATTTGGTTTCGTTTACGCAAGGGGTTAGCATGCTCAAGATCAAAAAGATACTCATTCCTGTTTATCATATTATGCTAAAAAGAGCCGCGACCTTAGGTAGTATTAAATATACGTGCCTAAATACAAATTTAAGTTAATCTAATAAATAAGTTTAACGTGCAAAACTAGGCCGTCATTTGTCAGGAAATATAATAAAGAGAAAGAAATAACACAACATTAATAATTCGAAAGTGTAATTATTAACACCAACACAAAAGAAGAGAAAAGCAAAATTGTTAGCAAGTGCCTCATTTGCCCACATCTGGCAAAGACTATCACTTTTGTACCCATGGGACTCAAAGTTGGTGATGGGTGAAAACCACCGATACGATCACCTTAAAATTACACCGGCAGGCGAACACATGGGGGACAGCTCCCACAGTGGTTCCGGGTGTCCGGCTATCCATAGCACACGGGGAAGCCCGTGGCCCCGGTTTGGGAGGTAGCCCCTCTCGAAGAACCTCCCGGTGCCTGGATGCCTGTACCTATAGTAAAGGATTTGTGCTACCGGGGGGACATTGTAGGTATACGGGCGAGCCACCACTATAGTGATCCTAGGGATATCCGCAGTGATTAATACGCTGGGCTGTGGGAACCTTCGGCGTTCGTGGGGTGGTTGGAGCCCAGGCAGAGCTTTGGTAAAGAGCTATGGCTCACTCCTAATACGTTAGTCCCTGGACTAAAGATCCCCGTAGGGCTCGTCTGTTTTTCTTTTAGAGACTTATAAATTCGGTATAGACTATCTGTTGGTAACTCACCGTGTATACTGTCAAGTTTTTTAAACTCAGCACTTTAAAGTCTCGAACATACACACATTATGTAAGTTACCAATCATAAATGGGATATAAAGTAAATTACCCTTCGGACCAAGTTGATCCATTGGTCCGGTGAAGCAGCGTTCACCAGTTTCTGTGGCCACGGCATACTAAAGGATGTGTGGCCAGCACAATGCCCAGCCGCTTTTCCTTTACCCCAACTAATGTCAGGTACCCATCAGAGCTGGGTAAACTCAAGGACACCCTCAGATAGCCAGTCGAACGCGCTGCTTGACTACCGTACGCCATAAATGATGACACATTTGAACACTGTGATTTATGTATCCTTATTATAATGTTACGGACGAAACTTTAAAACTGAAAAATTGTTTGTTATCCGTATTGTTTCTTTATTGTATTTTGCGTAACACCTTAATGGAATTGGTCTCAAATACGGACAGGTGCTGGGTATGACGCAGACTTCCTATCAGAAAAATGTCAACTATGTAGAAACGATGAGATTTGATAGATTACGCTCACACATAAAAACGGAGAATTATGGTTTATCTAATTAATTCTTTACTTTTACAAGATGTGTTTGCTTTAGAGAAAAGTTTTACAATGATAGCTACAGATGGGGCACGTGGCCGGGCAGCGCGTTCGACTGGCTATCCGAAGGTTCTGGGTTTGAATCCTGGTGCAGGCTAGGATTTTCCTAATAAAGAGTTAAACAAATGACATACAGATCAGAATCCTAACTATATGCTGCTGGCCCAGCGCGTTCAATCGACACCTCAGGTGTAGATAGCAAAAACTTACCTATGTTACAAGAAAAGATCGGATTCAGCCAGCCAGGTTTGCAGGACGTGCAGGAGCCGTTGTGTCTTTGGCACTTGGACTCGCATCTACTGCAGTCTCTACTGCACTGGTCCCCGTACGTACCATTAGGACAACTGTCTAGCGTGTAGATAAACGAACAAACGAATTGGAGGCTATTGGACATGTTATAAGTCTGATTGTGTAAACAGACAAAAGTGAAGGGAGGCAATCAAAATAATCTTATTCGTGTCGATAAATTAGTTACTGTATGATGAGGTGTTAGCGGAGAAGGGGGGGGAGGGGCGGGACTTCGTTCTGAAGTGCAACGTGTTCAAGCAGACCATGAGTTCTGAAGTGCAACGTGTTCAAGCAGACCATGAGTTCTGAAGTGCAACGTGTTCAAGCAGACCATGAGTTCTGAAGTGCAACGTGTTCAAGCAGACCATGAGTTCTGAAATACAACGTGTTCAAGCAGACCATGAGTTCTGAAGTGCAACGTGTTCAAGCAGACCATGAGTTCTGAAGTGCAACGTGTTCAAGCAGTCCATGAGTTCTAAAGTGCAACGTGTTCAAGCAGACCATGAGTTCTGAAGTGCAACGTGTTCAAGCAGACCATGAGTTCTGAAGTCCAACGTGTTCAAGCAGACCATGAGTATGGGATTTTTGACTGTCCGATGACAGATAGGCCTCGTTTTCATTCTCCACGACTCGTGTTGTGGTTTGTCCATCAAAGATCAATGAAGATCATCTTATAAAAACAAAGATCAATGAAGATCATCTTACGCCATCATGTTCTCTGTGAGTGAGTATGCAGGTGACTGATGAGACTAATTTCGGCCCGTAGGTGTCTGTCACATTGTGGGCATCTAGGTGCTGCATGATCACCTTTGGGCGAAGGGTAGGGGAGAGCTACTGACTTGAATCCTTGTGCAGGCTATGATTTTTCCCCGGGACTTGAGGGTGTCCCTGGGTCTACCCAGCTCTGATGGGCACTTAACTTTAGTTGGGGTAAAGTTAAGGTGGCTAGGCATTGTACTATTGTGACGCGGCCACAGAAACTGGTGAACACTGGTGTTCAGAATAAATTTGGTCCGACGGATATTTTACTCATTGTGTGGATTAAAGTTATATTATATTTTATCTGAGAAACAGCATTATGTTCTTCATTTAAGAAAATTGTACGCCCTTACGACTACAAGTTGTGTATATATATCTTCTTGTAACCCAGAGGAAGAGACGAGACATGTCACAAGATCAAAGAGACGAGACATGTCACAAGATCAAAGAGAAAGATGTAGACAATACGACACAATCTCTTCAGTGATTTACCTTCAAAGCAGGTCACGCCTGTGGCACAAACACCTGGCTTACTCTCCGAACTAAGCCCTGGACACACAATCTCCTCGTAGGGGCCGAACGGAAATGTACAGAAACTATATAAAGTGATGAAATAAAAATTGTGTTATTGAGCATATTCGTTTTCTTTTTAAATAACAACAAGAAATTACTTGGACGTTTTGAAAACTTTTGTTTTCCAAATTTTAACTAATAAGTTTATTGTATGAAAAGAAAATAATTTACGAACTAAATTAAAGTGACCATTACAGACTTTTCGATGCGAAAAGACTTTTGAAAACAGAGGGTGTTCTGTTTAATGTTTTTTTGGTGTGTTTATTGTTCTACCAAATACATGGGGATTGTGTGGCTTGCTTATGTTTTGACTCCGTGCGCCTAAAAAGAATCAATTGATTCATACTATGTAACATATTGACTCGGCTTTCATCGTGTCTCGGATTTTGCCGATGTGTTCTCGGACGGATCATGGACGAAAACAAGCCGAGCTTTGAATGTATACATTATTTTAGGCTTGCAATCGTTCGAAGATAAATTTACTTGTTGTTTTTTTTTTTTTTAAATAAAGTATTATTTTCTTAATTTCTTGCTAAATAAAATATTATACTGCCAACTCCCAAGTAACATGAAACAGGGGAGAGAGAAGTCTTACCGATTTCTTATATAGGTACTGACGCCACATTCATCTTTGCAGGTCCATGGACACCATTCCGTCCAACGGATAGTCGCTGAGCGGGAAAAAAAAACATAATTAACAGGTTTCATAAAGTAAACGTAAAGTCCTTTAAACTCGGTACTTTAAAGTCTCCAACGCACAAACATTATGTATGTTACCAATCATAAATGGGATATAAATTGATCCGACCGAAATTGATCCGGTGAAGAAGCGTTCCCTAGCTTCTGTGGCCACGGCATACTAGGTGATTGTGTGGCCAGCGCTATGCACATCCGTTTTTACTTTACCAAACTAAGGTCAGGTACCCATGAGAGCTGGGTGGACTCAGGGAAACCCTCGGAACCCGGGAAAATATCCTAGCCTGCACCATACTAGAAAGTCTCTTTATAAAACCCGGACGAGCCGAAGCTCTTGAATCCGGGGCGTAACGCATTTAGAAATGAGTATAACTCTGTCCGGGCTCCAGTCACCCCACGGCACGCCGAAGGCGTGGCGTGCCATGTAAAAGGGAAGGTTTCCGCAGGCCAGCTACCGTTCGCTGCGGTTCCCCTAAGGATCATTATCGTGGTGGCTCGCCCGTATATCTGCATTGTCACCCGGTAGCACAAATCCTATACTATAGGCACAGGCATCCAGGCACCGGGTGGGTCGTAAGACTGGGTTGCAGCGTCCATTGCTTCCTCCCCACCGAGACCCCGTGGCCTCTTGGCAGTGCAATGAATGTAGATGGATGGATGGACGGAAGGATGGAAAGAGATAGGTAGTAAGATTTAGAAACAGAGATAATAAATACTTAGATAGGCCTACATAGAAACTTAGATAGATAGATATATAGATATTTAGATAGATAGATAGATAGATAGATAGATAGATAGATAGATAGATAGATAGATAGATAGACAGTTGGAGGGAGTGAAAAGTTAGATAGCTAGTAAGATTGTTAGATTGATTGTAAGATTGTAAGTGTAGGACATGGTAGTAGAGCATTGTGTTCTGTGGTGCACACAATTACATGACGTCATCTCCTGTTGTCATACAAAGCAATTACATGACGTCATCTCCTGTTGTCATACAAAGCAATTACATGACGTCATCTCCTGTTGTCATACAAAGCAATTACATGACGTCATCTCCTGTTGTCATACAAAGCAATTACATGACGTCATCTCCTGTTGTCCTACAAAACAATTGCGTAAATGTGTGAAACTATTTCTACTAGTCGGCTTCACAATTCATGAACAAATGTTGAAACGTTTCTGAGCCTCTGACTTCTCTCAGCGCCCTTTAATTTTTAAAAAAATGCGCCTCGGTGGTCTAGCATACTCACTTAGGTTGGAGGCTCCAATATCCTCATCTACAGTACCATCACCATCATCATCTGTATGTACGCAACAATCAATAGATCGACAAAGAAATAGAATGTAGTTTTATTTTTTTATAGTGAAACGTTTACAAAAAAGTATTTACATTACAATGAACAATCCCATAATGTTGTTGGCGTATTATATTATCCGTTTTCTTGTTTGTTTGTTACATTATGTTTGTTGGCAGTGTTATACAAATAGAATCATTATTATTGTAGTTTGTGTTTCATGGCTTAACATATATAAAACATGTCTGCCGTTGGATATAATTCAATCACAGTTTTCAAGCTATGCGATCTATGAGGGTCTAGTCCATAGGTTCTCAACGGGAGCGATATCGCCCCCCGGGGGGCGGTGAGAAGCTTTAGGGGGGCGCTGACATTCCGGAGAGCGATTGGGGGGCGGTGAAGGGCAAGTGGGCGGTACAAATGTACCTGATATATTTTAACACCTCAGCTATTTGAATCGATTAGTTTTTGGATGAAATGTGATGTAAACGCAAATGCTGCTAAATATTTGATATCCCCCAACAGTATGCCTACATATTATTATATTAATAAGAAATAGGAATCGCAGTGACATTTCGATGAAGTAGGGGTCTGTATTTGGCACATATAGTGTGCTGCCGTCTGGTCCTATGGTTGGTTCATCGGACTGTCAACCCTGCTGACCGATCACTGTTGCCCTAACATCTGCTAATATTAATGATATTTTGATCTCATATGTCCTAAATGTGTTTTATAACGTCAAAGTAAATTCCAAACTATTGTTAAGCGGGTTAGATAAGTAGTAATCATACAAACTAGGTAGTTATTGTAATGTTTAAAAATACACATATAAATTCTTTAGTCATATAATATATATATAATTTTCAAATACTTTTTACAGTTTAATCATTTCAAAATAATACATTTTAAGCCTTTTTTTATAAAAGAAAAAAAAAGAAATATTAGCTCAAATAAAACGGTCTAATCATCTCGCTAAAACAAATTTTTTTTTTTACATTGATTCAATAGTGATGCCGAACTAGTTCTGTTTTGTAATATAACAAATATGACTAATTATTAGACCTAAGGCTTTTGCATCCAAAATTGAAACAAAAATAGACAAATTGCTAGCAACACATCAGGCAAACGAATCACATTAATATTAATTTATTTAAACCTTTTGCTAAGACAATTTTTTTATCTATTAATTCTTACAATATGTTTCTTTTTCATTTTTTTTTAAAGATAATAAATCACACAAAAAGTCTAGTCCGAAAATTGCGGAAACCATAGTCCAGATGAGCGGAAGAGGGGGGGGGGGGAGTTGGTGCTAAAAGAAATTGGGGGGGGGGGGCGGTGAGCGGAAAAAAATTGTTAAAGGGGGCGGTGAGCCGAGAAAGGTTGAGAACCTATGGTATAGTCCAAGGGTCTAGTCCAGGGGTCTCGTCCAGGGGTCTAGTCCAGGGGTCTAGTCCAGGGGTCTAGTCCAGGGGTCTAGTCCAGGGGTTTAGTCCAGGGGTCTAGTCCAGGGGTCTAGTTGAACGATCTGATAGTAATCCTGGCACTAAAATGTGATTCAAATATTGATGCGGGGGGGGGGGGGGACTATAGTGGTGAATAGACATTAGCATTTAGAGCCCAGATTCCCGACGGAGGGTACAGACCCTTAAGTGGGGCACACAAAATTGGGGCCCAGACAGAAAATGGGTCACAGACCAGGTCTTGGGGCCTTATATCCTACAGTGGTGCTCAAACACTTAAGTTGGGCCCAGACTAGACTATTCACGACCAGCTCGTAATGTAAGACTTTTATCACAGACCCCCCCTTCCTAAAGATATGTATAGAAAAAATAATAATTTGATATTAAAATATAGACAACGGAGAAATCGAGCCTGGGAGAAGGGGAGGGGAGAGGTAATTACCAAATCACTTAAGGCTCCTCCTCCCCCATGCTTTGGACAAAAAGTTGAATATTTAAAAGTACCGTAAGGTTGGATAGAGTTAAAATTAGTTCTGATAGTAATTGACAGAAATGCAATGATTTATAAGTACCACGTAGTCAGATCGAGTTTAAAAAGTACCACGTAGTCAGATCGAGTTAAAATTAGTTATGATAGTAATTGACAGAAATGCAATGATTTATAAGTACAACGTAGACAGATCGAGTTAAAATTGGTTCTGATAGTAATTGACAGAAATGCAATGATTTATAAGTACCACGTAGTCAGATCGAGTTAAAATTGGTTCTGATAGTAATTGACAGAAATGCAATGATTTATAAGTACCACGTAGTCAGATCGAGTTAAAATTGGTTCTGATAGTAATTGACAGAAATGCAATGATTTATAAGTACCACGTAGTCAGATCGAGTTAAAATTGGTTCTGATAGTAATTGACATAAATGGAATGATTTATAAGTACCACGTAGTCAGATCGAGTTTAAAAAGTACCACGTAGTCAGATCGAGTTAAAATTGGTTATGAAAGTAATTGACAGAAATACAATGATTTATATGTACCACGTAGTCAGATCGAGTTAAAATTGGTTCTGATAGTAATTGACAGAAATGCAATGATTTATAAGTACAACGTAGACAGATCGAGTTAAAATTGGTTCTGATAGTAATTGACAGAAATGCAATGATTTATAAGTACCACGTAGTCAGATCGAGTTAAAATTGGTTCTGATAGTAATTGACAGAAATGCAATGATTTATAAGTACCACGTAGTCAGATCGAGTTAAAATTGGTTCTGATAGTAATTGACAGAAATGCAATTATTTATAAGTACCACGTAGTCAGATCGAGTTAAAATTGGTTCTGATAGTAATTGACAGAAATGCAATGATTTATAAGTACCACGTAGTCAGATCGAGTTAAAATTGGTTCTGATAGTAATTGACAGAAATGCAATGATTTATAAGTACCACGTAGGCAGATCGAGTTAAAATTGGTTCTGTTAGTAATTGACAGAAATGCAATGATTTATAAGTACCACGTAGGCAGATCGAGTTAAAATTGCTTATGATTGAATTTACTACATGCACTCTACACAGAGAGAGAAGGGGAGGTGATAGAGAGAGAAAAAATGAGAGACATAGAGAGACAGAGAGAGGGGAATAGAAAGAGACAGACAGTTTAGACTTACCTACATTGTTTAGCGTCTCCTCATCTATCTGTCCATCACAGTCGTTATCAATGTAATCATTATAACTGGAGCTATTCGATATAGTACACGGCTAGGGGAGACAAACAAGGAAGAGAATACATTATACATTATAACTGGAGCTATTCGATATAGTACACGGCTAGGGGAGACAAACAAGGAAGAGAATACATTATAACTGGAGCTATTCGATATAGTACACGGCTAGGGGAGACAAACAAGGAAGAGAATACATTATACATTATAACTGGAGCTATTCGATGTAGTACACGGCTAGGGGAGACAAACAAGGAAGAGAATACATTATACATTATAACTGGAGCTATTCGATGTAGTACACGGCTAGGGGAGACAAACAAGGAAGAGAATACATTATACATTATAACTGGAGCTATTCGATGTAGTACACGGCTAGGGGAGACAAACAAGGAAGAGAATACATTATACATTATAACTGGAGCTATTCGATGTAGTACACGGCTAGGGGAGACAAACAAGGAAGAGAATACAAGTTGTAAAAGAAAACAAGAAGTACAACCCTGTCGTCAAACTTTGGTGGGGCCGTCTTAAATAATATTAATAATTGTATATCGCTGCCAACAAACATAATGTAAACTCAGAGCGCATTTAACATACAACTAAGAGTGTCACGATTCTGGAATTAAATCGTAACCTTATTAGCACTCATGGATAGATCATAGCGCAGAAGTAGTGTAGAACTAGAAACATAGGTTAGCGTAGAGTTAGATTAGGGAGTAGAAGAGTAGCCTGGAGCTATTACACTCTCACTCTCTCACGCAATAGGAACACCCCAACCACCCTCTCCTCACCTCTCTTTAACCCTCTCTACACTCCTTCATTCCCGAATTCAGAGTTGCTACTTGATTCAGCCAATTGGTATTACACTATTTGTATGTGTGAGTGTATGTGTGTATTCTTTAATGTATGTATATATATATATATATATTCTATTATGCTGTCAATTATGATTCATGTGTATTTTGATAGTACTACTCATTTGTTTTGCTAAACTCAGCATACCTGTAGACACCTTTTCATTATCTCCCCTTTTCGTCCCCTACTCAGCGCCCGTGGGCATAACCCTTTGTCCACTCGAAGTAGTGACATCTGGAGCGAAGCGCCTCGCACATACAAACTGGTACATCAAGGGGAGATAAGTCATTATCTTATCCTTTGTATCTCTGTTTACGTCTACCCACCCCCCCCTTTTTCCCTGGGCCCCACCCCGCAAAAGTCGGCGGTACTAATTGTATACCCACTCCTAAATCCCCCCCCCCCAATAGTCAATCCTTTATGCAAGCAAACCAGCAAACCAGAACATATGTAATTCTAAACTAATGGAGCTATCCAATCAAATTGACCACTGATCACGTGACTAAAATTCAGGAAAGCGCGCTTAACTAGTTTTAGGACACTTCGGCTCAAGCGTGAGGCGGAGAAGGTTGTTCGATTCTAGCCTCCACTTATTCAGTTGTTCCATAGGATATACCGCCTGCATGTGTATAGATAGATATTTTGTCAGTCTAAGTACTTTCATGAACACAGCTCCGTTTGCCTAATGTTTTGGATAACCTAGCAGTACCATGTGTTGAGTGTTAACTGAAGCCTGTGCAAATTCATATATGTATCTTGCCATTGAGTGAAGAATTGAAATGATAATAAACACCTGAACTTAACCAGCGATTTATTTGCCTACTTAGAACTATTGTGTGTCCGTCATAATATCTAACGAGCCAAGAGAGAAATAATAATTATTCCAGGGCGATTCCAGTCACGGTAATTCATACCCTACGACGACCTGCCACTACTACCCCACTCGCCTACGACTCCGCACCCCTCTCATCGCCCTTTTTCTGCCAGGTTGATGTCCTAATCCTAAACACATCCTGACAAAGAGTACGGATATAATATCTAGGCTAAGAATAAAGCTAATTGATGATTTAAAACTTAACAAACATGGAACACATCAAATAAATGAAGCATTAACCGACCCAACATATAAGTAAGACAATCGTGGTCTAAAGCAGGGGTCGGCAACCTTTTACTAACAGTGTGCCAAACTAGGATTTCTCAATCAATCAGCGTGCCAATAGCCTAAAAGTCAACCTATTATACTTTGAAAAAAAAATAGTCCAAGGCCAAAAAAACAAAGGAGATTATTTATAGAGAAAGTCGTTAAAGCGTTTTATATTTAATACAAAATTAACGTGTTTCTGATCAGGGCCATATTTAGGATTGTGGGAGCCCTGTTCCCAGATTTATGTGGGGGCCCCTCTTGGCCCCCGCCCCCTCCATCCGACATTGCTGTGTTAGCCTATGCACAGTGCTGTTGATGCTGCGTGATAACCATTACCGGTAACCCACTCTGCCTGACTCTGACTGCCGATTTGGCGAACAAATTAGCAATTCACTTCATTTATCTTCAGTTGCTCGTTTGAACACTCCTACACGAACAACCATGTAGGCCTACCGTATGTCAGTGTAAGTTAACAATTTAATACGATTTCTCATTCATAGTAGATCTATTTATTTCGGGTATTTTCAAGTTCAGTTCAGTCTCTATCTGACTCTGACAGTTACATGCCCGCTACAGTCTTTATGTCTGTATGATTCATTCTGAGCTGAGCTTTAATTAGTGATATAAAAAAAACATGTTGTTTGTTTTTAACTCCGGTTTTATTTAATGTTTGTGTGTGTTAGTTGTTGTTTTTTTGGTTATAAGGTTATATGAATTTTTTTAAATTTTTGAATTGCATTAGTCGTGCAGTGATTTTATTCAATACTTGCTTACCCAGGTAGTTTGTGTTTCCACTTCTTCGATTGCCATATTTTGTAATGTGTTCATTTAGAAAATCATCATATTTTGCTATCAACTCCAGAATACCAAGAAAAATCATTCGCGACCGAACCAAAAGTTTGATTGCTTTATCTGAATGCTAACCCCCTTTCACTTATGAACTTTATTACATTGACAAGTCGTATGAGTAGGCCTACATTTCTCTAGGATGTGTAACTGCAGTGGACAACTAAGCGTTGAGGTCAGACTCAATGCTACTCAATAATTCTGCAGCTCTACGGACATAGGCCTACGCCAACACAGCTTCCACATGACTCGTTGATTTTTCATACTCAGTCAACATTGCACACTATCATAATACCAGCCATCTAAACCACCATACGATATCTGCGAGTTAAGCTTTGAGATACAATGATGTTCAAACCGAAAGTAGGAAGTACTCAGCAGTGTCCACAGAATAAATATAGAACTATTCTGTGGCAGTATCCTGCATCCACGTGAATTAAGAAAGAAAGTAGGTCGGTCACGTTTCGCACAATACAATTATTCAGGCACGAGTCATCACATAAGTTTACAACCCCGAAGACCGTCCTTCATTGTGCGCTTCTACAACAGCCTGAGTATTAAAAAACCAGCTATACAGTGGCCGTAAGATCACAATTAGGGTTGCTAAACGTCCGGCAAAAGTAGGACATGTCCTCCTTTTTAGCCCTGTGTCCTCCGTCCGGCAGGCAAAGCTAAAAACCCTTAAAATGTCCGGCTTTTGTTCGCCAAAGACCAAAAGTTTTAATAATCCTTTTTTCACTTTATATATATTTTTATTTACTGTCAATAAGTGCTTGTGTCGGGTAAAGCAAAACATCGGAGTATTTAGCAGTAAAATTGTAATAAATTCGATTATGTTATCTAATGTGTTGTTGTCCACCAATCTTGTCTTTCCCCACCTTACCTCCCCTTGCACATATACATTCAAATTTACCTAAAGTAACAGCTTTATTGTTACATAAAATAATAGGGGATAGATACGTTAGTTACTCACAATAATATTAAGACAATGGATGCAAGTTTTGGAAAACTGAATTATTCAGTCATATTGTGAAACTTTTGTCCTAGTTTACAAGTAGGGCGGTTCAATTAATTAAGAAAGTGATAATTACGCTAACCATTGAGAAGTTTATTCAATTTCCTTGTAATTTTTTCCCGTGAAATTGTTTGACGAATATTGCAATCTCAAATCAAAAAACGAATGAAGTGGAGTGTTTTTTTTTTCAAATTTCAAAGTTCCCCAAATGTAAGTTGCTTTTCAGAGTAACTAAAAATGTGTGAACTTTGTTTCTGTATCCTTGGACACAATGGCCATGTGGAAAGAGTGTTCTAATTGATAAACGCTCAATTATCGTATAAGTTTACAGACGTTCCTTCTAGATAGAAGATTATTAAGTCCACTAGGCCCAAAACTACTGCAGGGCGAAGGGATCGGTTTTATTTATAAATATTATTGAGTCTAGTATTGTTGCATTTTGAAACAAAAAGTCAATTGAATTTTAATTTAATTATATTTTTTACGATACTTTTTCTTGGTTAATTTACTAATAGATAATTATTGGCAACCACTGTATTAAAATTATACTTATTGCTGGTTAAATCCGCATTCAATTGAATTTTTTTTAATGATTTAAATGAAACACTCAATGTGTCCTCCTTTCGGTACCCATGTGTACTCCTTTGTCCTCCTTTTTGTCTCTCCGTGTTCTCCTTTTGGTACCGATGTATCTGGCAACCCTAAACACAATTGGATTACAGCCTGCCTCTACAGGCGTATGCGTCCAAAACGGCCCTAGAAACTTTGGATCGCATCCAGAACCAAGCACTACGCTTTATCTGTGGCACCTTTCGAACGTCCCCAGTGGCAGCAGCTGAGGTGATGGCTAACATACCACCCCTTCAGCTTAGGAGAGAATGCGCTGTCATAACGACCTATGAGCGCTATAAAAGACTCGAGGAAAGCTTCCCAACCAGAGTCTTAGTAGACACCTAGAAGGGTAGGAAGAGAATAAAGATGCAGTCCTTCCTGCACCACGCAACAAGGCTTTCATCCGAAATCGACCTACCCGATACAAGGCTGCCTATGCAAAGGTACTCGAGTTTCTCTCCGGGGAACACACCATCGCTCCCCGAAATACGGACGAAGCTGAAGGACACCTCAGTTAGCAAAACGTCTGACCCAAAGCTACTTAAAGAAGTAGCCATGGACACGCTAAATGCCCTACCACCCGGGGCTGTCCATGTCTACACCGACGGGTCGGCTAATGCAGACACCGATGCCGCCGGCTTTTGTGTCTACATAGAATACCCCAGTAACTCGAATAGGGACGAACTATGCAACTACGGCGCAGAGATCGAGGCCATTAGTCGGGCTCTAGAGTGGATCCGTGTCGAAATCGCCCTCGGCTCTACGACCTTCATCATCCTCACTGATGCGTTGTCGGTGCTCCAGGCTACTGAGAATCTGAGCAAATTCTACTGGCTTCAGACGAGCTAAGCCAGCGCTTTGGAGACCGCGTGCTACTGCAGTGGGTCCCAGGGCATACAGGCCTACCTGGCAACGAAAGAGCAGACCGCCTTGCTAAAAAAGGTGGGCTGAGCACACCCACCTCCGAAAAGCGAAGCATCACGCCATGCTCCTTTTAGAAAGCCCGGAGGTGAGAGACAGAAGTTGGGACAGCTCTGACAAGGGCCTAGAAGTCTGGCGGCATTTGCCCCGCACTAACCGCACCGACCCTGTCACGATTCTGGAATTAAATCGTAACCTTATTAGCACTCATGGATAGATCATAGCGCAGAAGTAGTGTAGAACTAGAACATAGGTTAGCGTAGAGTTAGATTAGGGAGTAGAAAAGTAGCCTGGAGCTATGACCCTCTCTCTCTTCTCACGCAATAGGAACACCCCAACCACTCTTCTCC
The DNA here is from genome assembly GCA_949126835.1 of Anisus vortex. Taxonomy (NCBI): domain Eukaryota; kingdom Metazoa; phylum Mollusca; class Gastropoda; family Planorbidae; genus Anisus; species Anisus vortex. The sequence goes on from OX421509.1 coordinate 2,235,794, forward strand.
TCACCTCTCTTTAACCCTCTCTACACTCTGTCATTCCCGAATTCAGAGTTGCTACTTGATTCAGCCAATTGGTATTACACTATTTGTATGTGTGATTGTATGTGTGTGTATTCTTTAATGTATGTATATATATATATATATATATATATATATATATATATATTCTATTATGCTGTCAATTATGATTCATGTGTATTTTGATAGTACTACTCATTTATTTTGCTAAACTCAGCATACCTGTAGACACCTTTTCATTATCTCCCCTTTTCGTCCACTACTCAGCGCCGTGGGCATAACCCTTTGTCCACTCGAAGTAGTGACATCTGGAGCGAAGCGCCTCGCACATACAAACTGGTACATCAAGGGGAGATAAGTCATTATCTTATCCTTTGTATCTCTGTTTACGTCTACCCACCCCCCCCCTTTTTCCCTGGGCCCCACCCCGCAAAAGTCAGCGGTACTAATTGTATACCCACTCCTAAATCCCCCCCCCCCCCCAATAGTCAATCCTTTATGCAAGCAAACCAGCCAACCAGAACATATGTAATTCTAAACTAATGGAGCTATCCAATCAAATTGACCACTGATCACGTGACTAAAATTCAGGAAAGCGCGCTTAACTAGTTTTAGGACACTTCGGCTCAAGCGTGAGGCGGAGAAGGTTGTTCGATTCTAGCCTCCACTTATTCAGTTGTTCCATAGGATATACCGCCTGCATGTGTATAGATAGATATTTTGTCAGTCTAAGTACCTTCATGAACACAGCTCCGTTTGCCTAATGTTATGGATAACCTAGCAGTACCATGTGTTGAGTGTTAACTGAAGCCTGTGCAAATTCATATATGTATCTTGCCATTGAGTGGAGAATTGAAATGATAATAAACACCTGAACTGAACCAGCGATTTATTTGCCTACTTAGAACTATTTGTTGTGTCCGTCATAATATCTAACGAGCCAAGAGAGAAATAATAATTATTCCAGGGCGATTCCAGTCACGGTAATTCATACCCCACGACGACCTGCCACTACTACCCCACTCGCCTACGACTCCGCACCCCTCTCATCGCCCAACTTCTGCCAGGTTGATGTCCTAATCCTAAACACATCCTGACAAAGTGGGACCTCGCCGCGGGATCCTGAACTCAAGCCGTTCAGGGCACTAACAACAGCAATCAACCCGAGGACCACGCCGTTACTGAAACCGACCCTGGATTGGGGGCTCATCTCTCTACAACACGAAGACTCTAAGCAGCAAACAGATCCGCCACCTCAAACGCAAGCCAAGTCACCCCAGTAAGCCAGGCTAGCCACTTTACGCAGCCTACGCCACCCAGATACCCAGGCTCGCCACTTTACGCAGCCTACGTCACCCCAGATACGCCAGTCAAGACACCCTATTAAGAAGATTCGCCACTCTAGCAATCTACGCCAACCCAGATACGCCAGCAGCCAGACCCGCCACACTACGCCAGATTCGCCTCCCCATCACGCCAGATTCGCCACCCCATCACGCCAGATTCGCCACCCCATCACGCCAGATTCGCCACCCCATCACGCCAGATTCGCCACCCCATTACGCCAGATTCGCCACTCTAAGCAATCTACGGCAACCCAGATACACCAGCAGCCATATTCGTCACCCTACGCCACCTGCGTCACCCCATCACGCCAGAGTCGACACCCAACCGCCAGATCGTCACCCCAGATACACCAGCAGCCGAAGTTATCCACACCAACAGCGCTAAGCGCCATATGACAATAACTTTATGATTGGATATGTGTGTTAGTATATATGTGTGTGAAATTCTAGGAACCGCTGTTCTGGTGAGTACCATTTTGGACTAGGATTAAGTTAGTTCAACTCTGAACCCCAACCCCTCTTACATTCCCTCTCTCTATCTCGTCATATCTCTGTCCGTTTACTGCCTTACTCTCGCCTTACTCTGTCACTATGGCTGAAGGTGTACTATTGCGTAAGCAGCTGAGAGAAGAGGCTATAGCGATAGGCTACAGTGACGGAGACATCATTAAATACGTCGTCGAACAAGTAGCGGCCCATGAGGCAAGAGAAGAGAAACTTAGAGTAGAGCAGAGAGAAGACACACTTAGGTTAGAACAGTTAGCTAGGGAAGATAGAGCTAGAGAAGAGAATAGATTAGATGAGGAAGCACGTAGGGCACATGAATTTAGATTAGCGGAGTTAGCGGCAAACACTAGGGCCCCCGACAACACTGACCACCCAAACTCCCCCTCATCATTTAGCTCAGCCAACCCCAGCAACCATCCCCTCCCCCGACATGCTTCTCTATGGACCGACGTTCACGACCCCCGGCTAGAACAATTCGACATTTACCTCCGACGGTTTAGCGACTGTATGGAGTTAAATGAGGTCCCCCCAGAATTACACTGTAGGATCCTCGTCTCCACTCTGAGAGGGGAGGATTACGAGACTTACTGTAAACTGGCCCCAGAAGACAGGGAGTCGTGCGTTGCACTGAAAAACGCGCTGCTAAATCGCCACCAGTTACACTCGTCCCACTACCAGAAGAAGTTTCGGTCGTCCACGCTACGACCGGGGGAAAATTATACCCAATTCGCGGAGCGAATACAATCTTACCTACTCAAGTGGGTTGAGTTAGGCAATGTCGAGCAGTCATTCGACGGTATGGTCACCCTCGTAATGACTGAACAGATAGAATCCCAGATGCCCCCCAAGCTAAAGGCTTTCTTAATCCAACAAGGAATATCCGGGTTAAACCCCTCCCTGCAGGGCGCAGATAGATTTCTACAAGCAGACGTAATAGCGTCATCCTCCCGCCCAGGACACCCACAGCCGCACCGACCTTATGGGGACAACCACCGCGTCAACCCTCCCCCTCAATCAGCCGCTCCCCAGCCACACACGCCCCACCACGGGCGACCTCGTCCTCACAACCCACGCGGAGACCACCGCCACGCCAGACCCACCCCTCAGTTAGCACACGACAGGAACAGACGCGACCCCACCCCTTATTTGGCCGCCGGTGCATTTTACACCACGACAGAGCCCGTAAGCGCCGACCAGCAGTATACTAACAGTCCAGCAGGACAAGAAACAGAAGCCCCTTATCCCAACCACTTAACCGAAACCACCGCCCCGTGGAATAGCCAGGAAACATACGGCGACTTGGATCAAGTCCATCACGTATTTTCCATCTCCTCAGTAGACGGACCCCACGAACCCCGCCACAACTGTGTCGACGAGATAGTCCGAATCAATGGCCACCTGGGCTCGTGTACATACGATTCCGGTCTTAGCTATGAGGCCCTAGTAACGGAATCAATGACCGACCCCCGCGACTACACAGGCCGCTATGTGCGACTCCAAGGGCCATCCCATGACTCCCCCATCCTGCGTCTACCGACGGCAGTCGTACACATCGACTCCGCCTTTACAGCAGGCCCCATCGAAGCAGCCGTGACTAAAGACGGGAAAGTAGACGTTCTACTAGGAAGGCCAATCGTAGGCAGACCACTCCCGCCCCGACCCACACAGGTGAGCCACGAGCCACCGCGCCCCACCCACAGCCCGATCCGCCCTCCCCAATTCGTGTCCATTAAAGACAGGCTCCGCAACGCAAAACTGCCCCAAACCAGAAGCGAGCTAAAGCGTATACTTCACGAGTTCAGTTACTATGAAAGGAATGCTATACGCGGCTTCCGGCAACTAGCAACGCCCTTATTCGATTTACTGAACGCTACCACACGTCCAAAATTACATTGGAACGAAAACGCCAGATTTGCTTTCGACCTGTTAAAATGTTTCTTAGGTCGAAACCCATTTCGAGCCCACCCCGACGACGAGGATTAGCGTTAACCCTAAACACCCGATGGGCCGGGTAACAATACAACCCAGCGCCATATTCGCCCCCCCCAGAAGATAACTTAACGCGTCCCCTTGTTCCCTCCGACCCCTCCCCGTCACAGACCCACCACCAAAACGTGGACACGCCAAGGTACCACTCGCAGATACTATCCCGGTACTCTCACTAACATCCCATACCCCAGAGACAGTAAATTAGGTATGAATCCACTTTCTGAGTAGATTCCCAAATTGCGCGGGTGAGTTGTCACGATTCTGGAATTAAATCGTAACCTTATTAGCACTCATGGATAGATCATAGCGCAGAAGTAGTGTAGAACTAGAACATAGGTTAGCGTAGAGTTAGATTAGGGAGTAGAAAAGTAGCCTGGAGCTATGACCCTCTCTCTCTTCTCACGCAATAGGAACACCCCAACCACTCTTCTCCTCACCTCTCTTTAACCCTCTCTACACTCTGTCATTCCCGAATTCAGAGTTGCTACTTGATTCAGCCAATTGGTATTACACTATTTGTATGTGTGATTGTATGTGTGTGTATTCTTTAATGCATGTATATATATATATATATATATATATATATATATATATATATATATATATATTCTATTATGCTGTCAATTATGATTCATGTGTATTTTGATAGTACTACTCATTTATTTTGTTAAACTCAGCATACCTGTAGACACCTTTTCATTATCTCCCCTTTTCGTCCCCTACTCAGCGCCGTGGGCATAACCCTTTGTCCACTCGAAGTAGTGACATCTGGCGCGAAGCGCCTCGCACATACAAACTGGTACATCAAGGGGAGATAAGTCATTATCTTATCCTTTGTATCTCTGTTTACGTCTACCCACCCCCCCCCCTTTTTCCCTGGGCCCCACCCCGCAAAAGTCGGCTGTACTAATTGTATACCCACTCCTAAATCCCCCCCCCCCCCAATAGTCAATCCTTTATGCAAGCAAACCAGCCAACCAGAACATATGTAATTCTAAACTAATGGAGCTATCCAATCAAATTGACCACTGATCACGTGACTAAAATTCAGGAAAGCGCGCTTAACTAGTTTTAGGACACTTCGGCTCAAGCGTGAGGCGGAGAAGGTTGTTCGATTCTAGCCTCCACTTATTCAGTTGTTCCATAGGATATACCGCCTGCATGTGTATAGATAGATATTTTGTCAGTCTAAATACCTTCATGAACACAGCTCCGTTTGCCTAATGTTATGGATAACCTAGCAGTACCATGTGTTGAGTGTTAACTGAAGCCTGTGCAAATTCATATATGTATCTTGCCATTGAGTGGAGAATTGAAATGATAATAAACACCTGAACTGAACCAGCGATTTATTTGCCTACTTAGAACTATTTGTTGTGCCCGTCATAATATCTAACGAGCCAAGAGAGAGATAATAATTATTCCAGGGCGATTCCAGTCACGGTAATTCATACCCCACGACGACCTGCCACTACTACCCCACTCGCCTACGACTCCGCACCCCTCTCATCGCCCAACTTCTGCCAGGTTGATGTCCTAATCCTAAACACATCCTGACAGACCCAATCGGTCGGAACAAAGTATCATATCTCAATTTCGCACTGGCCACTGCTTGTTATTATCATCCTTTTTTTTTTTTTGCATTTATATCAAATGCAATAATTTATTACTAAACTTTCACATATATGGTAATTATTGTCTTAACATTATCATTTGTTTGCCAAGATTAGTATCTAACGCATACTAATATTAATTATATATTTTATCTCAATTTAACTGAGATATCTTTTAATGTATTTAGGGTTGATTTATATGTATGGTCGTACCAATATAGTTAAGCAGTATAGTTACGTAGTAATTACACAATCTGGGTAGTTACTGTAATGTTTGAAAATATACATATAAATCCTTTACTTATATAATATGTATTTAATTTTGAAATATATTTTACCGTTTGATCATATCAGAGTTATAAATTGTAAGCCATTTTTTTGTATAAAAGAAAAAAAAAAGAAACGTATTAGAAAAATTAGCGGAAAAAAAGGGCTAACTACCTCCCTTTAATTAAAAACTTGTTCACATTTATATTATTATATTGATGATGCCAAACAAGTTATGTTTTGTAATATAACAAATATTACTGACTAATTATTATTTCCTTATATAAATGCAACATTGTGGTATTCATTACAAGATTTATTAGAAGATTTTAAAAAATTACATTAAACAGTTGTCAATAAACTTTTCCTACATTAATTCTTTGTTCATTTAAGCAGTTTATATTTTAAGCATTAATAATTACAGAAATTACATAATATAGTGATATTAAAGAGGTCTCTAATATTTATTAAATTAATCATTAATAATAAAATTTTGTTTCAGAATTACTTATATTTATGTTTAAATAAAGAAGATGAGCATAAAAATTCTGTTAAATGTCATCAGTCTATATCAAATAATGAGCGGTCAAGTGTAGGTATGCTTGATGTGGTATGAACAAATGAGTCCATCAATTTGAAAATCTTGCCTTTGGTTAGAAAACTCCACATTGAGTGCTTTGATGTACTTCTGCAAAAGCCCAACTATCTATCTTAAAATATGCCTTCATGGCAAGATATGTCCAGTTTCAATGCAAATCCATTCCAGTGGTCCTTGAAAATGTAAATTCAACTCACCGAAATGTGTCGCTATGTCATTCAGAAACATCGGCTTCAACAGTCAGTTTTCCTCATTCATAACCGAAAAATGTTGTGTGTTTTTTATCAATAAACAAGAATAACCCATAAAAACGAAGTTTTTATTATACTCCCTTTCTGTCCAAACTAAGTTTACCATCATGTAATTAAATAATTGATTGACTACTGCAAATAAAACATGGGCAGAAAAATATCTGTGTCGCAAATCTCAAAAATATCTCCTTACTCCGTATGAATTGTTCTAAAAATAATCTTAGCGCATAATTTTTTTTTCTAGCTTTGCGCCAAAAAACTATAAAAAATTGCACAGGCATTTTTTACGTGAAACCAACATTTTTCTTATACTTTCCTTTTAAGAAATGAATATTGTCACAAGTATAGTATAATTAAGTTGTTTTAACTGAAAATTTAATAGAATGTATTGTTAGTCTGGACAAGTCTGCTGCCCAAATTTCAGCTCGATTGGACCACAATGCAAAGTTTTGCTATCAATCAAGCAACCAACCAAGCAAGCAAGCAGACAGACAGAAAATACAAGTTAATAGAAAGGAAGTAAAAACAACTCTTGGCGGTCTCTCGCGTGCCATTGAAAATCGCTCTGCGTGCTAAGTGCCTTAGGTTGCCGACCCCTGCTCCAAAGCATGTTATCTAAGGTAAATATTTAAAAAATGTTTTTTTTTAACCATTGAAAAATGTGTCCAACTATCCACCCAAATATCCAACCATCCTTCCATTTATCCATGAATCCATTCATCCATAAATCCATACACCCTGCTTTCTTCCATCTATCCATCCATTTACACCACTTAGAGACGCATACTATTGTAATTATTGTTTGATCGTATGATCCATTGACCCTAATGTAACAAATATTTGAACCGTAACAACAAATGAACACTGTACAATGTAGAAGATGTTACAGGAAGTAAAACTCACGTTGTAATGAGTATTTATACTGGACAACAGGAAGCCCATGTTGGACACGAACCCGAAGCCTTTAGAGAAGACCAGGATGTAGCAGCCGAACCCGTGGCCACTGGAGGTCAGCACAGCGTAGTGCGTGCCTTCTATCAGGATCAAGTAACCCACTCGCCATTCATCCGTGCCGATCACCGTTTTCCAGTTGGTTTCGTACCTGCAGAAGAAGAGTTCATTTTTAGTATGTTGCATTGTTGTGTATCGTTGCTGTTGCTATTTTACGTAATGGAAAAGTGGCTTTTCAGTGTAGACGCGTAGTTACGTATGCTGTAAGCCTGGGTTCCAGTCTCTACCTAGCACTAATAACTGCCGCGCCGCTGAAGGTTTAGATTGAGAACCCTCCGATGTGCTACCTTTTGAACTGCGCCTCAAACAATGATGTCTGCTACACCAGACTAGAACCTCACTTCTCTACGAGAGAGTGCGAGCCGAGATTACGCTCTTAGTGCTCGGAGAACGAATTCCGCTGTATCACACAGCTGCGATACGTTACCATAAAAGATCGGCGCAAACGGTTGGGCGCCCCTGTCCACTTTAAGATCCTGCAAGGCGGGGCAATCTGCAAGCACATCTCTTCCACCTCCCTGCAGTTTCGACACCGCGAGTTCTCTTGGGGCCTAAACCTACTGCCCTTCTGCGAAGCTTCCACAACGGGTCGACTTGATTGGGTCGTTTCAGATGTTGCCACACACCAGCGCCCTCACAAGCCTTTGTGGCGCCCCAAGGCAAAAGTTTCAGCGCCGCCCCCTTGCATACTGTAACGTCTTTGTTTAGTGCATAGGTTCTCAACCTTTTTCGGCTCACCGCCCCCTTTTCAGATTTTTTTCCTATCACTGCACACCCCCCCCCCTTCCCAATCCGAAGTTGAACTAATGAGTCAAATTTACCGCATAAAAATTTTTTTTAGGCCGACTAGATTTGTATGCGATTTTATCATCCTAAAAAGAGCTGAAATATCATAAAATATCATAAAAAGAGCTCATATTAATAGGCTACATCTGTTTAATTGTTGTTTAATAAATGATAATAAAAAAAATATAAGCTTACTGCAAAAGAGGTTTTCAAAATAAAACAATTATCAAGTGAAGCTTGTTCCTCTTATGTTTGCTAGTAGTTCGTCTACGTTCCAATAAATAGGGTGTGAGAATGGAATACATTTTTTTTGTTGCCAAAACCAAAAGACCTAGAGAAATTGATAAATGTCCTTTTGCAACCAAAAGTCGTGATTATAGCCCATTTCTGCATTCAATTTTTATTCTTTATTTGTTATTTATTCAATCAATACTTCTTGCAGTTGTAAAGGTAGGGTTGATTTTAGAAACAAAGGTCTAATAACCAATCAGGAATTTTCATGTTTATAATATTATCTTTAAATCGTCTGTTGAAGTAATCATTAATAGATTCAATGTATTGAAGTAAGCATGTCATCGTTAGTTGTTCTTTATAAATTCTGCGTTCAAAGTTGTGCTTGTAAAAGTTTTAACATAAATGCAAAAAATAACAACAACAAAAAAAAAAAACACTCTCTTAGTCTTCTTTTAATTTTAGGTAAATTCCCATAAATCATTTTTTTAAAACGTATTTAATTCAATTAAATAAGGGATATCAGTTTTCAATTGTATGAGAGTTTCTCTTCAATAATTGTCTTTGGTTTCCAAAAAAATTAGCATCGAAACAAATATCCTTAGGCTACAATAAATTAAAACTTTAGATGACTAGCGTAACTATGTGGTAGTAGCAACTATTTATAATCCTCATTATTAAAAAAAAATCTGCCAAACTTTCTGAACAATCTATCATTGAATGCGTTGCTTTTGTTTTGTTATCTGCAATAATTACGTATTGTAGTGAGTGATGCAGGCGATAACTGAGATTTTTAGCAAATTAATGTTGTCATTGAATCAAACACAGCTAATACATCTGGCAGAGATTTAATTACAACATCAAGCTATGATAGAATCCATACCATCGTCGATGGAAGAATTTCTTTTTTCCCTTACAAGTATTCTAGTTAAAGTAATATAATTTGCCTTTAGTGTCCTTAATTATTTTTCTTTAGCAAAACTATCAAAATGTTCCCTTCTATAATAAAAAAAACATAACATTTAATTATTGTCAGGTAGCGTGGACTCCCATCACGTTGTACAAATGTGGAAAGATTTTAGGTACTCGCACAATATACTCTCACTTCATCACGTGCCATTTCATTAATTCGTCTCTGCATAGTGCTTTTGCTCAACTTATATTTCTTTTATAAGTCGATATAAAGCTGATCTTAATTTTGGTAATTGAAAAATCAGTGGTGTTGAATCTATTTCAAGTAGCCTACTTTTGTACTCCCCACTGGCCCTTCAGTGATCCCTACTGTTGCCGGGAACATCAACGCCCTCCCCCCCCCCAAAAAAAAAAATGGTCACCGCCCCCTGGGGCGATAACGCCCACGTTGAGAATCTGTGGAACCAGTGGCGTAGCTAGGGGAGGGGGGCCGAATTCGAAAGTCCCCCGGGCCCCGACATGAGGGGGGCCCCAAAAGGAGTGTACGAAAAAATTTTTGGCAGGGGGCCTTAAAGAGGCCAAGCTCCCCGGGCCCCCAAATCCCTAGCTACGCCACTGTGTGGAACTTTAGTGCCTGCGCTTAGTTAATTATTATGATTAAAGACATTTTAAAATGCATTTTTTTAATAAGAATATTCTAGATGAGCCAATCTTTTATGAAACATTGGTGAACCTATTAAAAAATGAAACATTTGTATAAAACAGTTTGAGAGTAGGCCCTAATTAAATAAGAAGTCTACTTCTACTAATCTACATTTATTCATTATTCCTTTTGTTTACAATTTGTGTTTCAAATTTTGTTTCCATTTCAACTCTCCTAAAATTTCTGTTCCGCCCCCTAGAAGTGCCGCCCCCGGGCATATGCCCCCCTCTGCCCTCCCCCATGTAAGGGCACTGCCACACACCTTGGTCCTTGTCAGAGTTGTCCCAGCTCGCGTGCCACTGTTCCCATGTACGGATGTCTGCTACACCAGAGGTCGACAACCAATGGCACGCGGAAGACCTCCAAATAAGGCAAATTCAAGTTTCTTCCACGAGAAATTGAGGCTAGAGCAGGTTCTCTTTGGTGGTTGGCACGCTAAATGAATTAGAATTTATACTTTGGCACTCTATTATCAAAATGTTGCCGACTCCTGTGCTACACCCCCTCCTCAAAGGCACCGCGAAGTGTTGCCAATGCTTCAAAATATTATTTGTTTACGTTTTATAGTCAATGTGGTAAGGATGTGTTGACTCTGAGAAGGGTTGTCATGTAGAATTCTTAGTCTAAAAAGAGCTAAAATGTGTGGGGAAAGTTAGGGAGCTACTCTGCGACCCGAGACTTACCCGTCATATGTGGTTACGCCTGGACAAGGATCACACACATCCCGTCTTCATGGTACCGGTAATTTTAAAACAAAAAACTAACTCTAGAACTCCTATACCAACGCTCTACATTAAGCCACCCACTTGCTCTGATATGAGGGTAAACACGAATTGGGGCAAAAATTTTTTAATAATTCACTAAGTTTGTTTCAAAATGTATGATACTATGAACATAATGTGTGTAGCTGTGTGTGTATCTGTGTGTAACGTGTGTGTAGTGTGTGTGTATGAATTGTGTGTGTTTTACATTTTCCTTACTTGTCCTTAATAAAGGTGCTGTTGAGCTGAGTCATGTTGACATTTGATACATGGACGACAAAAATTACATAGGTCAGTTTCTCCACAGTGTAGTCATCGGTCTGGAAACTGGAAACCAGACGTAAATCATAGAAAGATAAGAGCTTACACTTTCACTTATCATTCTTCAGCTCTGTCTTTTTATCCGTCTATACATCCATCTGTCAATCCATTTCACTTCTGTACCCATTGACCTTAAAGCGGGTGATGTTTGGAAACCACCAGTACGCTTGCATCAATAGCACAGCGGTGGGCTGACGCATAGGGGGAAAGGGGGAGCGCCCGAGACTCATTGTACCGCCGAGAGGCTCCGAGGCTCGGTGGGGGAGGAAGCAACGAGCACAACAGCACGTCACACCAAGCCCGGTGCCTGGATGTCCAGGCGTGCTACCGGACGAAAGTGCAGGAATGCTGCAACTCTATCTGTCTTTCTATATGTATATTATTTGTTTATTTATATTCATAGGTTCTCAACCTTTTTCGGCTCACCGCCCCCTTTTGCATTTTTTTTCCGCTCACCGCCCCCCAACTTAATTTTAGCGGAAACATTTGTTAATTAAAGGGAGATAATTAACCCTTTTCATTTGAGGTAATATTTCAATTTGTTTTTCTTTTATAAAAAACTGAATGGCTTGCATTTATAACTTTGAAATGATATGATAGAACTGTAAAAAATTATTTGAAAATTGTATAAATATTATATGACTAAAGAATTTATATGAATATTTTCAAACATTTCAATAACTACTCAGTTTGTATAATTACTACGTATTTATACCGCTTAATTATTGTGAATACCTCTATACAAAAAATTCAAACGCGTTAATGGACATCTCGGTAAAACGAGTAAAATTAGTAATATAATAGTAACCGATGTTAAGGCGACAGTCCGGTGAACCAACCATAAGACGTGACGGCCGCATAACATATTTGCCTAATACTGACCCTCTACTTCATCGAAAAGTGATTGCGATTCTTATTTGTTCAATAATATGTATGCCTACTGTTGGGGAATATCAGATATTTAGTAGCACTTGCGTTGACATCATATTTCATCCAAAAACTAATCGATTCAAATAGCTGAGTTGTTGAAATTATAGCAGGTAGGTATGTACCGCCCACTTGCCCTTCATCGCCCCCCAATCGCCCCCGGGAATGTTATCGCCCCCCTAAAGCTTCTCATCGCCCCCTGCGGGGCGATATCGCCCCCGTTGAGAACCTATGATTTATATCAAACAAAAACCATTTTCCTGTACGGATGTGAGACCTGGACACTGCTAGCAGCCAATGAAAAAAAATTGCAAGCATTCGAAAATAAATGCATGAGAAAAATCCTTCGAATCTCCTACCTAAAGCACAAGACTAATGAATATGTCTGGGACATAATATCATCAATCGCGGGCCCTCAAGAGATTATAATGGCAACAATAGAGTGTCGCAAGCTTACATAGTTCGTCATGTGGTGCGGCATAACAACCTGCCACACACTTGAAATGGTGCATAAATTCCATTTAATTATTGAATGAAACCCACAATTAAGTCCAAAGCGCTCCGAGCAACCTAAATGTGATAGCATGGATTGTCGCGTTATACAAATGAACATCATTATCTTTCGTCTTTGTACTTGTCCATTTAACAATCTATCTATCTATCAATCAATCCACCTATCAATTCATCTTTCCTGCAATCTATCAAACAATCATGTATCAAACAATTCGTCAAAGTCGGTGTGTATATCTTATATATCTGTCAATTAACCAATGTATCTATCTATGTATCCATACATCTAACAATCAGTCAGTATATTTATCTAACTAGCCATCAAACTAAATATTCTTATATTACATTTTAATGTGGCCGAGTGGCAGCGCGTTCGACTGGCGATTCGAAGGTTCTGGGTTCGAATCCTGGTAGAGGCTAGGATTTTCCCGGGAGTTTGTTCTTTACCCAGCTCTGGTCGGTACCTGACATTAGATGGTGTAAAGTAAAGGCGGCTAGGCATTGTGCTGGCCACACATCCCCTAGTATGCCATGGCCACAGAAACTGGTGAGCGCTGCTTTACTATGTATGTATGTATGTTTGTATGTATGTAGGCTATATGTCAGACAAAAATCTCCCTCTACAGAGTATCTCCGTCAGTACCTCCACATGTACAAGTTGAAAAAAAGCTCGCTAGGGGCAACCACAGTCACAGTCCCATCACCAAATTCTGTTTTGTCACAAGTTGAAGGCAGCACCATGTAGCAGGAGCAAGGTTTATCCGTAGTGATGAGATAACTCTCGCTGGGGAAGTGGGACAGCTGGATGAAGGGGAAGCGAAAATGTCCGGTTTTAATATTTTACAAAAAACTGTTTTTATATTTGTTGTTGTTTTTTAAACACTGAACAACATTCAGCTTGACTAAGCTTATTCGTAAATAGTCAATAAAATGCTTTTTGTTAGCTACCATAAGTATGATTTTGATTATTACGTTTCGATCTAGTACTATCAAAGTGTTTATGTCTAATTTATTAGTTTCCTTTCGATTTCTCGGGTATCTATATCCGCTGAATAAAGGAAATAATACCAATGAATATTTTGGGCTTCGTGTATTGAGTCTATTTACAGCAAGGCGGGATGGGAGTCTATAGAGAGTCAAGCAAGAAAATATATAAGTTGATTGCAAGAACATTATAAAGATCGATTCAAGAAAATTATATACCGGTAGGTTGATTGCAAGAAAATTACATTATATATGTTGATTTCAAGGACATTATAAAGATAGATTGCAAAAACTATGTAGGCTGTGCTGATTGCAATAAAATTAAATAGGTTGATTGCAAGACCCTTATAGGCCTAAATGTTGATTGCAAGGAAATGTTATAGGTATAGGTTAATTGGAAGGAATTTTTATAGCTAGCTTGATTGAAAGGTCATTAAAATTTTATCAGTTGATTGCAAGAACATTATTCATGTTGGTTGCAAGAAATTACATAAGTTGATTGCAAAAAAATTATATAGGTTGAACGCAAGAAAATTATTTAGGTTTATTGCAAGAACCTTATTTAGGTTTATTACAAGAAAATTATTTAGGTTTATTACAAGAAAATTATTTAGGTTTATTGCAAGAACCTTATTTAGGTTGGTTGACTTTAAGCATCACCAAAAAATAAAATCTTCTTTCTTTGGATATGAATCTACAACCTACGTAATAAATGACTCCGGCTCGCGGCACGACAACAACATATCTCTCCCTTGGCTCGCGGATCTTGATTTTGGTGTCTGTCTCACTTGTCACGACCGCGGCGTAACGGTAGGAGGATTTAGCCTCGAAGATGATGAAGTGGCGGCCGTACGTTTCCACCGGGAGCGCCATATCTGAGGACGATTGGAATGTCAACTAGAGGCGTCTGGCTAGAATAACCACAAACAAACAAACAGACAAAATGGCGGTAATATTGTAATAGGCAGAGCCGGCTCATCCATATAGGCAACCTAGGCGTTTTTATTTTTTTATTTTGTGAATTAAAAAATATAAACTAAAGTAAGTTTAGTACTTCTGCGCGCTACTAGCATAGGCAGACGAATTACTAGGTAATGAAAGTCGAAGGGTATTTCATTTAAAGTGTATTAGAAAATAAACAAAGATATCGTAACGAGACAGTGGAAGGGGGGTGGGGGGGGGCAAGGATCCACCAGAGACCTACCGCTCACCTGCCAGGTAGTTCCCGTCTTCTCGTGTCACGTTACATTTTCTGGCTGATGGTATGACGTAATTACAGGTTCCGGTGATGACTCCAAAAGTCTTGTCCCCTTGTAGCGTGGTTCCTGGTCAAATAAAATACTCCATAATTGTATTGTGCGATATGATGTTGAGGTCATTTTTTAAGGGGTGAGGGGGGGGGGCGGTCTGGAAAGTAATATTATGCACAATATTTCTGGATGTCTTTTTTTTAATCTGTGTCTATTTATCTATATATCGGACTTTTTATCTCTCTTCTTCTATATCAACCCCTCTCTCTAACGAATATTTTATGTATCTATCTATCAAGCTATCCGTAAATCTATCTATCTGTTTGTCTATCTATCTATAGGCCCAATTCCTGTCTATCTAACGATCGATCTTCTCCCTCTTTCTATCGCCCTTTCTCTTTCTTTATATATGTCCAACTGTCTATCAGTCTATATGTTAAACAGATATGCTTTCTATGTCTTTGTACATAATATAGTTTTATCCATGGGAATTCAGTTCACCCTATTGTGATGACATCATTGTCTTTAGCGGGGCCACGGGCTTAGCACAGATAGTATGGGCACTGTGTTCTGTCGCGTAACGTGTAGGGTACCTATTTAATAGGCTTAGACCCCCACTTTTGATTCGAATTCTCGAAACTGCCGGGAAGCCGAAAAAGACGGTCGAGCACGTGTTATTTGACCGCCCGACCTTGCAAGAGTTTAGAACGAATGAAAGTTATCTCGCAATAACAATAATAAATAATTCTTTTATATTGTGTAAATTTAAAATATGCTGAAAAAGATGGAACTTATGAAATCAAGTCATATTTCCATTTGTTTGGATCACTAAAGTAATCTTATCTTATCTTAAGAGAAGTGAGGTTCAAATTTGGATATGGGATTCATGAAATTAACGTTTTACTAAACATCAAGAAAAGAAAAAACCTACCCGTTAAATCTCCGATTGTACCAAATCCACACAGATTTATGTTGAAACTTTCCTCCCTGTGGTGACAAATATAAAATAAAAACGTGAAAAAAATTAAAACAATAATGAGAAAATATAAACTATTGTAGAGAAATGAAGAATCAGGAAATATAAACTATTGTAGAGAAATGAAGAATTAGGAAATATAAACTATTGTAGAGAAATGAAGAATTAGGAAATATAAACTATTGTAGAGAAATGAAGAATTAGGAAATATAAACTATTGTAGAGAAATGAAGAATTAGGAAATATAAACTATTGTAGAGAAATGAAGAATTAGGAAATATAAACTATTGTAGAGAAATGAAGAATTAGGAAATATAAACTATTGTAGAGAAATGAAGAATTAGGAAATATAAACTATTGTAGAGAAATGAAGAATTAGGAAATATAAACTATTGTAGAGAAATGAAGAATTAGGAAATATAAACTATTGTAGAGAAATGAAGAATTAGGAAATATAAACTATTGTAGAGAAATGAAGAATTAGGAAATATAAACTATTGTAGAGAAATGAAGAATTAGGAAATATAAACTATTGTAGAGAAATTAAGAATTAGGAAATATAAACTATTGTAGAGAAATGAAGAATTAGGAAATATAAACTATTGTAGAGAAATGAAGAATTAGGAAATATAAACTATTGTAGAGAAATGAAGAATTAGGAAATATAAACTATTGTAGAGAAATGAAGAATTAGGAAATATAAACTATTGTAGAGAAATGAAGAATTGGGAAATATAAACTATTGTAGAGAAATGAAGAATCAGGTATGAAAGAAGGAAATGAGTGAAAATAAATATTTAAAAAGTGACTTTTTCTTCAGTGTTTTATTTTAAATTTTCCTTTTACATTTTAGACTGGCCAGTCTTGTCTCTAATAATGAACAGGACTTTTCTTTTGTGAGACAAGGTAAAAGTAAAGTATCCTGTCGGACCGAACTGATCCATAGGACAGGTGAAGCAGCGTTCACCAGTTTCTGTGGCCACGGCATACTAGGTGATTGTGTGGCCAGCACTATGCACAGCCGCCTTTACCTTACGTGAACTAAGGTCAGATACCCATCAGAGCTGGGTAGACTCAGGGACACCCTCAAATCCTAGGAAAAAATCCTAGTCTTCACCAGGATTCGAACCATGGACCCTTGGATCGCCAGTCGAACGCGCTGCCGCTCGGCTACCGTGCCCCAGGGTAGTGGGCATCAAATTGTGTCTTGTATGGTGCCACCTAGAGGTCCAGGCCAGGTTTAGTGTGGAGTGGTCCGAGTGGTCATTTGGTCCAGTGGCGAGTGAATGAATAGAAGAAAAACGTGATCTGGCAAAGGGTTGTATGTTTTGTAAGCTATTTAAATGTGTAAACAAACTGTCAAACGACAACAACAAAGGAAAATGTTGGTCTCAGCAACAACTTCAACATTGTTGACAACATCATCAACATCAGCAGTATCTACACAACACATCAACAACAGAAATAACACCACCCGCAACAACAAGAGTACCCTACCAGTAACAGAGATTCAACCGATATTTTTTGGATTCAGCTCAAGCAATAGAATCGGCTACACCACTAACAACTACAACACCATCTATAGCGCTTTAGTCACCAACACACACACAAACAAACAAACAAACAAACAAACAAACAAACACGGCAGCAGCAACGACTAAAATGAACAAAAGCACTTTCATTAAAAAGGAACACCACGTAAATGACACATATACACTACTATGTACATCGCCTACACTACGTACAACACCACAGTTCAGTAGACAAGCAAAATCAGTATCAATAAGTGCTTCATCCACCAACAAATGCCAACCCTGACGCGATCAACCACATATGCATCACATAAACACCAACAAATACCACCAAAAGCACCCTCCAACAACAAAGAAAAACTAACAAAACTAATACCATCAACACCAACACAAAAACTAAATACATCCCCCCCCCACACACACACACAACATCACACCATCACACGAATAAATGACTACAACAACAAAAACAATAAACACTAAAGTCAACTGTAACACAACCAACAACAATAAGATACAACAAAACTACTATACGACACAACTAAATTATAATAAGATATAACAAAAGTACTATAAGATACAACAAAAGTACAATAAGATACAACAAAAATAAAAAAGATACAACATCAACAAGCAAATTGCCAGGATGTTGTATGTGCTGTTGTTTGTTTCAACAAGCAGGAAATGTCAAAGTACTTGTCCAGTTCAACCACGAAAACGTCCCCACTGACTCGATTTGCTCCGGCAATGCCAAAGTTCAATCCCTTGGCCATCTTGATGGTCACTGTGACCTGGTTACGGTTAGTCGATGAAATCATCAGCAAGTAGCCATCGCCGCTGTAACAACAAAAACAACTACAGAAACAATGTGCAGGCTGAGTAAAAAAAAATCAATAATTAATATAGACCAAGAAAAGCTGATATCTTATTAATGCAAGCACTCCTGTTGAACATGTGTCGGCAACATTTTGATAACAGTGTGATAAAGTGGTAGTTCGATCTCTTTCTAATTCATTCAGTGTGCCAGTGTGCCAACAGTCTAAAAGTCTTCATGCATTAGCTCTCGATTTCTTGTACAAGAGAATTGAATTGCCCTTTTGGGATGCTTCCGCGTGCCATTAAAAATCGCTCTGCGTGCAGAGTATGGCACGCGTGCCGTAGGTTGCCCACCCTTGCAGTAGAATATACAGTGGAACTTACATTAACAAGGACAGGATCTAACAGAATTGGCCACTGGAATGGATTTGCCTTGAAAGTGGACATAACTTGCCGTGAAATCAATTTCAAAACATTTAAGTACTTCCCTATTTTAAGGCATATTCAGATCAATTGACATTAAAGATAGATAATCTTGTTTTGGAGTACATTGTAGCACTCAAAGTGGAGTTTTCTAACCAAAGGCAAGACTTTCACATTCAAGGACACATCTTTTCATAGCTCATCCAGCATGACTTAATTGATCTTACCACAACCAAAAACTATAATAAGATGGACCGCTTGTTCATTTTTTAGAGCTTATATGTTCTTCTTTTTTTACCTTCGCAACCAATAAGGCTGTCTTAAATTACTGCTACGTTCCTACGATGTTAAAATTTTCCGGAGTTCTAGAGGCCGTAGTGCGATCGGAAATTCCGAAACTAAGTGTTTCAAGTTTCAAGTTATCAAATACTTAGCAGAAATACCAAAAGCGAGAGGTCCATCTTATTATAGTCTTTGCTACACTTATTTTGTTATTATGTATGTCTAGGTGGACAATAAATCACTTGTTCTTTAACAAAGTGACCGGTCGAGCTCGAGCGATAAAAAAACTTCGCCTTTGCAATTTAGCGAGCTATGTCAAATGGTAATTGGAATTAAACATAGGTCTAAAGTATTTCTTGAGAACACACACACACACACACACACACACACACACACACACACAAATCAAACAATAAAAAAAACTCATAGGACACTAGCCTATATTTGAATAATTTCCTCCTAAACTTCTAACAAAACCTAAAATCGGGTTTATTTTTGAAAACCGGTTTTCGGTTTTAAAACCTAAAACAGGAATTCCGGTTTTCGTTTAACATCCATAAAGTTAAAAATAATAATTTACGCAGACACACAGAAAATGACCAATCGAAAGTTGGCATAAGATAAATTGGGGGACTGTTGAAGATAAGGATGTTGGACCTTAGCCAATCAAAGAGAGCTGTGGAGACGTTTTCGGACAGATGTTCGTGAGTCAAGCTAAGTTGAAATGTCAAGGAGCAGATCTCAAGGAGTCAATTCGTGTTCTCATATTTTATAAAGAGTTCCAAGAAAAAAGAATGTTATGGGTTATATTCAATGTACCAATAACAATTAACTATAAAGTATTTATCATCAACTTGTCTTACTGTCCAAGTTAATACAAAAAAAAAGAAGAGTAAAGTATCCCGTCGGACCAAATTGATCCACAAGGCCGGTGTAGCACGGCACGGCATAATAGTGGATTGTGTGGCCCGGTGAAGCATAAATTCATAAATCAAGGCAACAGGGCTGGCTTGAAACGGACTGTTGCGTCCATTGCTTCCTTCCCACCATGTCTCAACGCGTCTCGGTATTAGCCCAACGGTGTGCTCTTGATGTACGCGTATCCGTGGTTTTCACACTTCGCCAGCGTTGAGGCCCCATGGATACAAGAGTGGTTACACAGATCAGATCCTTGGGTAGTCATATTGTATTCTATTGTATTCCCCGTGAAAGCCAGAATTAAATATAAAGTGGCGCTACTTTACCATGTGTGCCTTTATAACAACGAGATGTCTTCATATCTCAAGAAATTAATTAATTATAAGTTGCGCAAAGAACACTTCGTTCTGCCGACTTATCACTTCTGGAAGTGCACCGTTTCTAACTGACGACCGTTGGCCTTAGAGTTTTCTCAATATCCGGCCCAAAGGTATGGAATCTACTTCCCGTTCAACTCAGGCGAACTAGCTCTACTGTTACTTTCAAAAAGAACTTAAAAACTCATTATTTGAATATTTACTTTAGATAACATGCTTCAGAACAGGGACTGGAAACCCGTGGAACGTGTGCCAAACTTGGCACACAGAGCCATTTTCACTGGCACGCGGAAGACAATGCAAGTGTTTTCTACAAGAAATTGAACGCTCGAACAGGATATAGTTTAGGCTTCTGGCACGCAGCCTGAATTTAAAATCCTATTTTGGCACACTATTAATACTATTATCAAAAGGTTGCCGACCCCTGCTTTAGACCACTACTGTCTTACCTATATGTTTGGTCGGTTGACGCTTCATTTATTTAATTTGTTCAATGATTTTAAAGTTTTAAATCATCAATTAGTTTTATTCTTAGCGTAGAGTTTATATCCGTTTCTTAGTTGTATGTTAAATGTGCTCTGAGCTTACATTATGTTTGTTGGCAGCGCTACACAATTATTATTAGTAGTAGTAGTAGTACAGGGGGGTAGCTCCATTACGTACCCCATTGTCATGACGATGTACTTCGTGCCAAAACCTGCGACAGGTATAGCCTGCAGGGAGTCGACGTTATCGTCTGTCCGGAATATCAGCAAGTCTAGCGCGAAGTAGCCGTTACCTCTGAACACCAACGTTCCACAAATATCCGACAGAGAGCAACTTTAATTAAATTTAAAACGAAAAAAAAACGTATTTTGAAGTCTAGATTAAAAATACATTTATAATCACATAATTCATATTTCATAGTTCATGCTCGAAAAGCCATTGGCGGGTAGGGCAGCAACTGAGTCTCTCCACTTATCCAGGTCACTTGCGAGAACACTGATCCTGCCCTAGGAGATTCAAAGGAGCAGGCTCCAGAGTTAGCACTTCTTTTTTTTGTACCTAACGACACAATGGCATTGCCCTTTAAGAAGATCAACACATAAAGAAAAACTAAATATTCCATTTTGAAAGTGGACTATTCATTTATACTCTATATACGAGCTGTATTGTATAAATATGACTTAAATTACACTGTACCAACGGCCTCTGCTTTTTCCACAACTAACGCCAGATACCCCATTAAAGAATAATCGACTTTTGGACTTCACCCAGACTGGATTCGAACACAAGACCAACAGCATGTCAACCAGAGTCGTAAAAGAAAAAGGAAGATTCAAACGTTCAAAGCGAATCATTTACCCAAGACTGGCATCTATTCTGAAGCTGGCTGAGTGGTGCTGGGTAGCGCCCCTGGTCTCCTTCCTAGACTCGGTTTTGCTGTGCGAAGTAAAGGTCACCGCAACCTCTTTCAAGGAAACGGTAAAAGCACGCGCCGTGCACCAGCCGGTGTTGTGGACCGTGATCATCTGGACGATGAAGTAGTTGCCCATTGTTGAAGAACTGATTGCTGGAAAATATGTATACATATAATATGTGTAGCTATCTGTATCTGTTTATCTGTCTAACTATCTCTTTATATATATATAGAGATGTATATCATTCTATCTCAGTCTATCTATCAGTCTATTTATCTATCTAACTGTCTGTCTTTCTCTCTCTATATATGTATATATAATAATATATATACATTTATCAGGCTATCTGTCTGTTTGTCTATCTGTCTGTCTATCTATCTGTCTGTCTCTTTATATATATAATATGTTTATCTGTTTATCATTATATCAATCAATCTATTTATCTAGGCTCTATCGCTGTCTGTCATTCACTCTCTCTATATTTGGGCCTACATACATTTATCTGTCTATCTGTCTATTTGTCTATCTGTCTCTCTAACCATGTCCGTCTTTCTTTATATATATATATATATATATATATATATATATAATCATACTTATATGTTTATCTGATTGTCTGATTATCAGTCTCTCTATCAAATATCTGTCTTTGTATATATCTATCACGCTATTATCTGTCTGTTTTTTTGCCCGCTTGTCTATCAATGTATCTTCTAGCTTTATAGTCTAGTTAGATTCGTTGTGAATAGTTACTTGTTATTCTTTCATCCGGCAGGTTTTGATCTTGGGCTGATTGGGCTGAAAAAATAGTGTATGTGTTTATTATATGGGCTAGAAATAGAACAAGACAAAGAACATAATATGACCATTAATATTGCACTATATATAATGTATTTAAGGAGAGACAGTGGTAGAGAGAGTCATATATATAGATAGATAGAGAGAGAGAGAGAGAGAGAGAGGGAGAGAGAGAGAGAGAGAGAGGGGGAGAGAGAGAGAGAGAGGGAGAGGGAGAGGGAGAGAGAGAGGGAGAGGGAGAGGGAGAGGGAGAGGGAGAGGGAGAGGGAGAGGGAGAGGGAGAGGGAGAGGGAGAGGGAGAGGGAGACGGAGAGGGAGAGGGAGAGGGAGAGGGAGAGATAGATACTATTTGTGTGATAGGCTAATTGGTAGATAGCTAGGTAGACTAATAAAAAGTCAGATAGATAGAAGAATAAATAGATAGGTAGATAGACAGATAGATAGATTGATAGATTGATAGATTGATAGATTGATAGATTGATAGATTGATAGATAGATAGATTGATAGATTGATAGATTGATAGATGTGCACAAAATGTTTTACTCACCCATGACTACACAGGAGAAGTCTACACATAAGAAAGTTATTGCAATTTTTGTCCTCGTTAACATTTTAAAAAGTCCAGAGTGTGTTGAATGAAATCTTCAAATCTCAAGTCCTGATACATAGATTTAAAATTGATTTTATTTAACAAGTTTTCACCAACCAAATAATACACAAATAACAAATAATACAGCCTTCACAAATAACATTTTCTTGCTAAAAAAATATTATTTTTATAATATAGATCTAAGTCTACATTAATAGCTGTTTTAAAAATAAGTTTTCTTCTGTTAGTTTATGTTTTATCGACAGAGCACGGAGTTGTCACCCCAAAAGTCTCTTCTGTTTTTTTCAGGTAAAAAGTTTTTTTTACAAAAATAAGTATCCTGTTGCCTGTCGGACCATATTGATCCATAGGGCCGGTGAAGCAGCGTACACCTGTTTCTGTGGCCACGACATACTAGGGGATTGTATGGCCAGCACAATGCCCAGCCGCCTCTAACCCAACTAAAGTCAGGTACCTATCAGATCTGGGTAGATTCACGTACGTCTCCAGACATGAGAACAAATCCTAGCCATCTCCAGGATTCACGTACACCCTCCAGACATGAGAACAAATCCTAGCCATCTCCAGGATTCACGTACACCCTCCAGACATGAGAACAAATCCTAGCCATCTCCAGGATTCACGTACACCCTCCAGACATGAGAACAAATCCTAACCATCTCCAAGATTCACGTACACCCTCCAGACATGAGAACAAATCCTAGCCATCTCCAGGATTCACGTACACCCTCCAGACATGAGAACAAATCCTAGCCATCTCCAGGATTCACGTACACCCTCCAGACATGAGAACAAATCCTAGCCATCTCCAGGATTCGAACCCAGTACCTTCGGTACGCAATTCGCTCGGCCAACTGTGCCCCATAAAAAGACTTGGAATAAGTCTAATTGTTTTGATCATTACGTCTTTCAGAATACGTCATTAGATGGCTGTATTGTAAAAATTGTAAAGTTTTAAAATAAAATGATAGCATGTGTATCATTTATTCTATTTTACATTTTCAGTGTTATTTTCATGATATTTTAACAAAAGAAAGCAGAAAAACTAAAGACGCTCAGAAAAGCGCTGCAAGGTTTATTGTGAGCGAATATTAACAACTGACAAGAGTAACACCAATAGCCAAATGACTAAATCTAGAAACACTAGAGGAAAGAAGTGTACTGATTAAGGGAAGTGATACTATTATATCAAGGGTTAAATTCTAATTTAGAAACAACACAAAGGCAATGTAATACAATTCTCTGAAAAATGTAAGAATGGAAACACGTTTCGTTTTTCATTTGAGAGCATAAAACGCGTAAAAGCTTTTTTCTTTCCCTAGTGGCATCCGGGCGTGGAATGGGTTGACTGAACAAACCAGGAAAACCAACAACTTATTATCATTTAAAACATAAATCAAAATGCAATACTAGACTCAGACCATGGATATAGCGTAGACGTCATTAAAGGAGCGTCCCATATATATAAAATAAGGAATAGAATAAACAAGAACGAGCACTATATACATAAATACCTACTACAAGTATATTACGTAAATTATTATAACACACACTAGACGAATAGATTACTAATCTTTTTACTGCTGCAGTTAGTTCATAAGGAACACAATTTTTTCTTAGTTTTTTGTTTCATTGTATATTTGAATACTGCACATTTTTAGATTTAAGAGAAACATCCGTACAGACCTGGATACTATTCCTGATCATTAATTTGTTTGCACTGTGTTCAAAATAACTCAAATCTTATTCTAGTGCGCAATAGTTTTACTTTTTTTATTTTCAGGTTTGTCTTTCTTCTTCTTCTTCTTAATATTATTGTGGAGACTGGAGACCCCGTTAGGACCGAGAAAAGAGTCCACAATTTAACTATACATACAATTTTAAAACATCACAAACAAGAATTACAAACAAGAATTACAAACAGATAACAAGAGTTTCACTATAAGTATTTAGTCCAGCCTTTCAGTGAAGATTGGAAAGCCGGCACAGAAGGGGCAGAATGGAGGCCGGGTCCAATGTACGATCATACGCTAGTCTAGACCAATGCCTGCAAGCATATTATAGTCTAGACCTGCATCACTGGTCAATGTTATATGCTACAGATGATCCCTATTGCATCACTGGCCAAGGTGTTATGCTACAGATGATCCCTATTGCAGAAGATTTTAGCGCCTCACGCTTCTATGGAACTGAAACTTGGAACATAGACGTTAAACAAGTGTCAAAACATCCTCTCACATTTCCAGCCACATTCATCCAACAAACTTCAGCTTAGTTTTTAACTGGGTTTTATTTTTCATTACCCTATTGTTTCGCATATTAAAATCCTTTTTGAAGGCACGTGACTCACATCCCCCCCCCCTATTTGTTTTTACTATTTTTATACTTTTATTCCATTTGTATATCTTATCATTACAAATTACAAATTACATATTTATATAGCGCTATTCATAACAAAGTCTTCCAATGCGCTTTACAATTACCATCTGATATTAAAATAAATCGAAAAAGTGTGTTTTTAGTTCTGTTTTAAAAATGTCTATATTGTCAGCTTGTTTGATTTTGTTTGGGAGTTCATTCCACCACAGAGGTGCTACGACGCTGTAGGAGCGAGCTGCAAATGTTTCTTTTTGTAAGTGGCAAAGATCAAAATCTAGAGGCGAATGCTTAACTAAATGCATGTAGAAGGAGAATCTATTAATCTATAATATTTGATTATTGCGTCCTACGCTCATCCGTGGCCTGAGTCTAGTCTTGCATTTTTATTAATGTTTTAAATGATGTTCAGGCAACCCATTCCATGTTCGAATGCCACTCGGGACTCAAATTGACATCTCTATACATGTTTCTGATTGTCTCCAGAATTTGTGCTGTTGTTTCTCAAACTTTGAATTTAATACTTGACTTATTGTTCAAAGATTTATTTTCTTAAAATATTCCAAGTTATTGACTACTTTTCTCAAATGTTTCTAGCTCTAAATGAAAATCAATCCCATAGCTCCAAACAAACACTTCGTTGATGCGCATCTTAGCGGGAATTCTTATAGCACCAAACTTTGTATTTTGTTGTTTTCCTTGCGTTGAAGAGACCAGCATTACACTTTCAACAATTCACGACACGTGAATGCACTGAGCTTGATGTATTATATCTACTTAATGAAAGCTAAGGAAGATACAAAACAATAATTTCTCCTTTCTTTATTGTGTATCTCGTAACTCTGCGCGCCACTAAACTGGGGTGCCACTTGATATCAGTGAAATCTTCACAATGAATTTCAGATTTCATTTATGTTGGTTGTATTGTATTAATTTAGCTTCGTGTAAGTATTGGTATATATCTTCTAGTGACGAGGCTATATACACGTTTTAGTTTTAGATGTAAGTATTGGTATATATCTTCTAGTGACGAGGCTATATACACGTTTTAGTTTTAGATGTAAGTATTGGTATAAATCTTCTAGTGACGAGGCTATATACACGTTTTAGTTTTAGATGTAAGTATTGGTATATATCTTCTAGTGACGAGGCTATATACACGTTTTAGTTTTAGATGTAAGTATTGGTATATATCTTCTAGTGACGAGGCTATATACACGTTTTAGTTTTAGATGTAGAGGTATTCAAAACAATGTGTTTAGTCTTTTAAACAAATACCACACCCAAGATCTCATGATGCTCAAAAGATAGTGACAATAGTAACACCAATAGTTACACCAATAGTAACACCAATAGTAACACAAATAGAAACACCAATAGTAACACCAATAGTAACACCAATAGTGACACCAATAGTGACACCAATAGTGACACCAATAGTGACACCAATAGTAACACCAATAGTAACACCAATAGTAACACCAATAGTAAAAAGTAACACCAATAGTTACACCAATAGTAACACCAATAGTAAATAGTAACACCAATAGTAACACCAATAGTAACACCAATAGTAACACCAATAGTAAATAGTAACACCAATAGTTACACCAATAGTAACACCAATAGTAACACAAATAGAAACACCAATAGTAACACCAATAGTAACACCAATAGTGACACCAATAGTAACACCAATAGTAACACCAATAGTAACACCAATAGTAACACCAATAGTAAATAGTAACACCAATAGTGACACCAATAGTAAATAGTAACACCAATAGTGACACCAATAGTAACACCAATAGTAATACCAATAGTAACACCAATAGTAACACCAATAGTAACACCAATAGTAAATAGTAACACCAATAGTGACACCAATAGTAAATAGTAACACCAATAGTGACACCAATAGTAACACCAATAGTAACACCAATAGTAACACCAATAGTAACACCAATAGTAACACCAATAGTAACACCAATAGTAACACCAATAGTAAATAGTAACACCAATAGTGACACCAATAGTAAATAGTAACACCAATAGTGACACCAATAGTAACACCAATAGTAACACCAATAGTAACACCAATAGTAACACCAATAGTAACACCAATAGTAAATAGTAACACCAATAGTGACACCACTAGTAATACCAATAGTAACACCAATAGTAACACCAATAGTAACACCAATAGTGACACCAATATTAACACCAATAGTAACACCAATAGTAACACCAATAGTAAATAGTAACACCAATAGTGACACCAATAGTAACACCAATAGTAATACCAATAGTAACACCAATAGTAACACCAATAGTAACACCAATAGTAAATAGTAACACCAATAGTAACACCAATAGTAAATAGTAACACCAATAGTGACACCAATAGTAAATAGTGACACCAATAGTGACACCAATAGTAACACCAATAGTAACACCAATAGTAACACCAATAGTAACACCAATAGTGACACCAATAGTAACACCAATAGTAACACCAATAGTGACACCAATAGTAACACCAATAGTAACACCAATAGTGACACCAATAGTAACACCAATAGTGACACCAATAGTAAATAGTAACACCAATAGTGACACCAATAGTAACACCAATAGTAACACCAATAGTGACACCAATAGTGACACCAATAGTAACACCAAAAGTGACACCAATAGTAACACCAATAGTAACACCAATAGTGACACCAATAGTGACACCAATAGTAACACCAATAGTAAATAGTAACACCAATAGTGACACCAATAGTAACACCAATAGTAACACCAATAGTGACACCAATAATGACACCAATAGTAACACCAATAGTAACACCAATAGTAACACCAATAGTGACACCAATAGTAACACCAATAGTAACACCAATAGTAACACCAATAGTGACACCAATAGTAACACCAATAGTAACACCAATAGTAAATAGTAACACCAATAGTAACACCAATAGTGACACCAATAGTAACACCAATAGTAACACCAATAGTAACACCAATAGTAACACCAATAGTAAATAGTAACACCAATAGTGACACCAATAGTAACACCAATAGTAACACCAATAGTAACACCAATAGTGACACCAATAGTGACACCAATAGTAACACCAATAGTAACACCAATAGTAACACCAATAGTAACACCAATAGTAACACCAATAGTAACACCAATAGTAACACCAATAGTAACACCAATAGTAAATAGTAACACCAATAGTGACACCAATAGTAACACCAATAGTAACACCAATAGTAACACCAATAGTGACTCCAATAGTAACACCAATAGTAACACCAATAGTAAATAGTAACACTAATAGTGACACCAATAGTAACACCAATAGTAACACCAATAGTAACACCAATAGTGACACCAATAGTGACACCAATAGTGACACCAATAGTAACACCAATAGTAACACCAATAGTAACACCAATAGTGACACCAAAAGTAACACCAATAGTAACACCAATAGTAAATAGTAACACCAATAGTGACACCAATAGTAACACCAATAGTAACACCAATAGTAACACCAATAGTGACACCAATAGTGACACCAATAGTAACACCAATAGTAACACCAATAGTAACACCAATAGTAACACCAATAGTAACACCAACAGTAACACCAATAGTAACACCAATAGTAACACCAATAGTAAATAGTAACACCAATAGTGACACCAATAGTAACACCAATAGTAACACCAATAGTATTACCAATAGTGACACCAATAGTAACACCAATAGTAACACCAATAGTAAATAGTAACACCAATAGTGACACCAATAGTAACACCAATAGTGACACCAATAGTGACACCAATAGTAACACCAATAGTAACACCAATAGTAACACCAATAGTAACACCAATAGTAACACCAATAGTGACACCAATAGTGACACCAATAGTAAATAGTATTACTAA
The DNA here is from genome assembly GCA_949126835.1 of Anisus vortex. Taxonomy (NCBI): domain Eukaryota; kingdom Metazoa; phylum Mollusca; class Gastropoda; family Planorbidae; genus Anisus; species Anisus vortex. Next base: position 2,265,254 of record OX421509.1, read on the forward strand.
TAGTAACACCAATAGTGACACCAATAGTAACACCAATAGTAACACCAATAGTGACACCAATAGTGACACCAATAGTAACACCAATAGTAACACCAATAGTGACACCAATAGTGACACCAATAGTGACACCAATAGTAAATAGTATTACTAATAGTAACACCAATAGTGACACCAATAGTGACACCAATAGTAACACCAATAGTAAATAGTAACAACAATAGTGACACCAATAGTAACACTAATAGTGAAATCACTAAACTTAGAAACACTAGAGCAAGGGTCGGCAACCTTTTGATAATAGTGTGCCAATGAATAATTTTTTTATTCATTTAGCGTGCCAAAATTCTAAAAGTCAACATACGCCACCAATAGATTTCTTGTATAAAAGAATCGAAGTGTATTTTCTGTGTGCCATTGAAATTTGAAATTGAGTCCCAAGTCTGGCACGCGTTATGTAGGTTGCCGACCCCTGCACTAGAGAACAGAAGAGCAAAGAGTAAAGCTGTAGTAATACACAAGGCATCAAATCCTAACTTAGAAATACAACCCAATAACAATCTATTTCAATGCTCAGATAAACGTAAGGACAAAAACTCTGTTCGAATACTTTATCTAGGAACAAAAAGTGTATAATATAAGTACTATTTCTTCCCCAGTGGCACCCGGGCAAGGAATGGTCTGCCCGAACAAACCAGGAAAACCAGTAGCTTAACCATCATTTAAAACACTAATCAAAATGCAAAACCATACCCGGACCACGGATGAACGTGGGACGAAATAATCTTCCTTATAGAAAGAGAGTCTGTAATATATAAGATAAGATAATTCTCTATGGTAAAGGGTGTCATATATATTTATATTTTTGTTTATGATTAATGTTGGCCCGCTTGCTCATCTACAGACAACTCCGGGCAGATGGGCAACTACTTCTTGTTTCAAATCCCCTACTTCTCCCACGGCTCCATCGTAGTGCAGCTCTACACGTCCTCCTCGGCCCCGCAGACGGTCCTGGTCATCTCGACCTTGTTCCCGCGCAAAGTGCTGTGCAACGTGACAGTGTCGAGGCTCTCCGCGGGCCGCTGTCTTGTTACAGCCACCCACAGGTACGTAGCCAGCAGGTTGTGATTCTCCGTAAGTGTGTACATGTGTGTGTGTATGTGCGTGTCATGTGTGTGTTATTACAAGGCAATTTATTCACCATAATAAATTATGGATGAGACCTTCTATTTAGATCACACAAGTATAATTATGATTTATAATGTTATTACGGCTAGAGCCCCCATTCAATTTATGAAAATAATAGTTATAGTATTGTTATTATTAGTGTGAGTATCCTTGTATTAGTGAAGATCTTATTATATCATTCTGAAGTTTATTTGTAGTTGTCTAGAGTATTCCGTGGTTCTTAGTATCCCCTGGCAATTCACATAGCGTAGTTTTAGAGTTTTCAGTTGATTTACTTCATGTATAATTATTTGTGTGGCTCATATTATACAGCAAGAACCTCGATGTCGAGTGGTAGTGTAGATTATTAATATAGTTGAATAAATATTACACATACACACATGTATATAACTTTGAAATACCGACGTTAACCAAGTTGTGTAGAAAGCAACGATAAATTTGGTTTAATTTACAACATCAATCCAGTAGGAATCCAAATAATATTATATACACAATCAAGAAATACACATATTCCAATTAGTAATGAATATCCTCAATGAACATATAGCATTGTAGTTAATAGTAGAATAATAAATTTTCCATAATACAACTCAAATAGAAATGATACTCAGAGCGGAGTATATTTGATGTTACTAGATCGAATGCAAGCCAAGAACTGACTAAAAGTGTCGAATCGCGTAGAAATATATTACGGGTCAATCGTTGGAAAAACCAGACAGTCTAGTGACACGAATATTTTAATCAAGCCTGCATGTTGACTGCGTGATCAGATACCTTTTATTAAGAACAAGCAATAATGCTCTAACAAAATAAGGAGAGACCGATCGACCTTGACATGCTGTACTCGCGTGAACAGTTCATGTTTTTATCGAGGTTAATAAAAAACAATAATGCTCAAATTAGGTTAGGAAAAACCCGGGGGAAACTTTGAGCTGAGAAATATTTATATCGTTTAAACGCAATTCGCTTAAATGATTTAGTTGGTTTATTAACATTACAATGTAGGGAATTTACGTTTCGTAACAGTCGCCCATACCAAAAGGAAAAGAACATTGCATACTAAACAATAGAAGTGTGCAATTTCTTTTAGAACCGCCTGCACTTAACTTTAGTTCTAAACAATATACAAAAAAAAAAAAAAAAAAAAAAACTGACTCCACCTGGGTAGTCCGTTAAATAAGACAAGTAAGGGAAATAATTTATTCTATTAAACCCTCATCATATAGGATCTCAAGTTATCCTTAGACCATAACACATGTTCGCGTTATTCTAAAAAAATTATACTCTCTGAGATATCATTCCTTATAAACATCATCATCTTATTTATAAGGTAAAAATCAACATAACTAATGTTATCATATTAAACAATTCAATCATTAATTAATTCAACTTAAATGAAATTAATATTTAAATAAACTTAAGAGTAAGAATTTAATCTTAAGTGTGTAAGCATGTGAAGTGTATGCACATTACTCTATCTTGGTTTTTACATAATCACAACTATAGTTTGATTGTTTCAAAATAAGGATGTACATTTCTGTTCATTCATTATCTTACTAATAAAGAAAATTATGTCCATAAATCAATAATACTTAAAAGTAACTTATTAGGTTTTTTTCCTTTTTTTTTTTACAACAATAATAATATTTGTTTTAACAAATGGAAATATTCATGGCATAAAATAAGGCATAAGATATTGCATAAAATAATCACAACATATTCATGTATTCATGCATTTAAATTTTAAATGATCCAATTCTCTTAGTTAGGATTATAAGAATATATACATGTAGTTATCTATCTCCTTATACATTTGTTACATGCGCGATAGGGTGTCCGCGACGATGTTATCTTTTCCAGATAAGTGAGTTATTTTTAAGTTGTAAGCTTGAATAAACAAACTCCATCTTAGAATGCGCTGATTTTGTTTGATGCGGGAAAGAAATACTAGTGGATTGTGATCAGTGAATATCTCGATTGGGAACTGAGAACCATTTACATAGTAATTGAAATGTTTCAATGCTTGGATAAGTCCTAGTAATTCCTGCTCTATTGTGCTATAATTTACCTCATGTGGGTTAAATTTTTTTGAACAAAAGCTAATGGGATGTTCAAGTGAATCATCTCCTATTTGTGAGATTACCGCGCCCATTCCTGTGTTACACGAGTCTACCGTTATTCTGAAGGGTTTAGTATAATCAGGTGAGACTAATACTGGTGCCTTGGTCAGTATGTCTTTTATATCATTAAAGGCTTGGTCACATTCCTGAGTCCACTTAAATTGATTTTTCTTTCTCAAGAGATTTGTCAAAGGGCAAGTGATAATAGAAAAGTTTTTACAAAACTTCCTGTAGTACCCGGCCATACCCAGAAATCCTCGAAGTTGTTTCTGCGTTTTAGGGACAGGGAATTCCTGTATAGCTTTGACTTTGGCATTCACTGGTTTTACTTTGCCATTACCCACTACATGACCTAAATATTCAATTTCTGCATGGCAAAATTGACTTTTAACTAGGTTTATAGTAAGATTAGCCTGTTTTAGTTTTTGGAATAATAGTTTTAACTGATGTAGATGATCATTAAAGTTATTACTGAACACTACGATATCGTCCAGATATGCATGGCATTGTGGGATATCATGGATAATAGTGTTTATTAGTCTTTGAAAACTAGCTGGAGCATTGACCATTCCGAATGGCATTACTTTAAACTTATATAATCCATCAGGAGTAACAAAAGTTGATACCTCCTGAGCCCTATCTGTCAATGGGATCTGGAAATAAGCTGTTAGTAAGTCAATCTTAGTTACATAGTTTGCAGTGCTTACTCTATCGATTAAATCATCTATCCGTGGTATGGGATACGAATCTGTTTTTGTCACTTGGTTTAATTTCCTATAGTCTACACAAAAGCGTAGTGAACCATCAGATTTGGGAACCAACACACATGGGGATGACCAATCACTGTTACTGTGAGTAATTATATCATTGCTCAGCATATAATCAATTTCTTTACGGATGTGTTCAAGTTGTATGGGATTAACCCTATACGGATGTTGTTTGACAGGTTTAACATTATCATCTTTTAAAACTACATCATGGGTAACCAAAGTTGTTTTGTTAGGAACATCACTAAACAAATTTACATGATCATAGATTAAACCCTTGATAGAAGTCTGTTCACCTGAGTCTAGATGTGCCAGTTTATCATTGAGGTTTTTAAGTGCTTCAGTGTTTTGAAGCTTACTTTCTATGATTGTCTTTTTAAATTTAGGCGGGGGTGTTTCAACAGTTTTGATAGCACTCACTGGCCTAATGTCAGTTTGTTCTTCCCTAACAACATAAGGTTTTAGCATGTTTATATGGCACAGTCTCTGTGTTTTCCTTCTATCAGGGGTTTTTACAAGGTATGTTACATCACTGATTTTATCTAAAACCTGATATGGTCCTGTATATTTTGCACTCAGGGGTTGTCCAGACAATTGGGTCAACATGAGGACTTTATCACCAGGATGGAAACATCGGGATCTGGCCTTGACATCATAGTACCCTTTCATTCTTTTCTGAGCCTGCAAAAGATTATCTTTAACATGATTAAAAGCATGATAGATTCTATTGCTAAATTGTTCCACATAAGCTACGAGTCCAGTCTCTTCATCAGAATTTAACAAGGTTTCCTGCAACAGTTTTAGAGGTCCTCGAACTGAATGTCCAAACACTAACTCGAACGGACTGAATCCAAGAGATTCCTGCACAGTTTCTCTAGTCGCGAAAAGAGCGAATGGAATACCGCGATCCCAGTCTTCAGTGTTCTCAAAACAGTATGTGCGGAGCATGGTTTTCAGAGTCTGATGATATCTTTCTAGGGCACCTTGGCTTTGCGGATGGTACGCAGTTGAAGTTGCATGTTGGATGCCTAGTTTCTTTAAGACCTGGTTAAACAGCTTTGATGTAAAGTTAGATCCTTGGTCTGACTGTATAGTCTTTGGAAGACCGTATCTTGAACAAAATGCAATCAGTGCGTCAGATATCTTATCTGCGTTAATGGTGCGTAGCGGAATAGCTTCAGGATATCTCGTGGCAGTGCACATTATAGTGAATAAGTACTGGTGTCCTGTCTTTGTTTTAGGCAAAGGACCTACACAGTCTATTAGCAAGTGGCTAAATGGTTCTGCAAAGGCGGGTATTGGCTTTAGAGGTGCTACCGGTATAGTCTGGTTAGGTTTACCAACTATCTGGCATGTATTGCATGACTTGCAGTATTTTGTGACGTCACGATGTAGTCCAGGCCAATAGAAGTACGGAAGAATTCGACGGTAAGTCTTGTTCACTCCTAGATGACCAGCATATGGCGTATCATGAGCCATGTGTAAGATGTCATTACGATATATGGCTGGTACCACAATCTGACTTCCTTCTCTGCAATTGTCATTATCACATTTCACATCTCTCCATTTTTGCATTAATATTCCCTCCTTCAGAAAAAATCCATTTCCTTTAATTTCTGCCTCCTGTTCAGTTATCACCTTTTTCTTCAGGTGTTTAATTCCTGAATCTCTATTCTGTTCTAATAGGAGTAATTGTCGAGGTGACAAATTACTTTCAGTAGTCTTGACTGAGGGACCACTCAAGATGTCAGCCAGGAAAGTTGCCTGTAGGTCATTCTCTGGTTCTATTTCCGACTTTGACATGGTTTCGACAGACTTTTGTTGTTGGGCCATACCTCTAGTGACGATGCATATAGGTTTGATAAAGCTCTCACTTTTATTAAGGTATTGTTTTTTCTTGGATATGGAATGCACCACATCTCCAGCAATATCATTTCCCAGTATTAAAGAAACGCCTTTAAACGGAAGTGATTTGTACACACCCACAACTACATTTCCAGTGAAGTACGCACTCTTCAGCTGTATTTGATGCAAAGGAACTTGTACATTTTTCCTTGATACACCTTGAATAGTAAGATCCTGTCCTGTATATGTCGATTGTGACGTAGGAACAGTATTCTCTAAAAGTAGTGAAACCTCAGCCCCTGTATCACGGAGTATTCTGATGTTCTTTTCACTAGTGACACCATTTATTATGGATGACACGGTACCTTCTTCAATGAATGGTAAACAATTGCTTGGTATCTCAGTATCGATGAGATCTGTATCCAAGTTATTTTTGTAAGAGGTATGTTTAGTACTCATGGTGGTTCTATCTGATATAGACTCCTTGGAGCTCAGATTAGAATTAGAATTATTGAAAACCATTGTCTCTATTTCAGGAACTATTTCTGGTTTCAAGTTTCCAAGATACGTGTGTTTTGTCAGGTTATCTGCATTAGCACTAGGTATCTCTGTTTGAGTTCTAACATCCTTCTTTACATTTACATGAGTTCTTTGTTTTGGCATTGCTACATACGATAAGACAACATTCTTTTTATTCGGGTTCCCATTCAATATCCAGCACTTTTCCTTAGTATGTCCAATTCGTTTACAATGGCTACAGGTTGGCTTGGAATTTGTTGGACATTCATTGCTCTGCTGATGTCTCTTTGATTGATAGGATTCATTTGGATTTATGGTTTTCTTTTCTACCTTCATATCTCGATTCTGGAATTTTGATTTATCAACTGTTGTAAATTTATTGCTGGAATGGATAATAACATATTCGTCTGCCATTACTGCTGCTGTTTCTACTTGTTCTACACCTTTGTCTGCTAAATGTATTCTTACGTCACCTCTGATGTTATTGTTAAAGTCTTCCATTAGCATAAGATTAGCTAATTTATCAAAGTCTTTGTTTACACCTTTGGATCGAATCCATCTTTCAAAATATTTCTTTTTCTGTCTTAGAAAATCAACATGGGATTGTTCCTGTTCTTTCTTAGACTCACGAAACACTTTTCTATATTTTTCAGGTGTTAATGCATAACTTAGCAGTACTCTATTCTTGATCAGTTCATAATCATACAATTCCTCTTCAGTAAGACTTAATACAACATCAAGTGCCTTTCCTTTGTTCAGAGCTGAGCGTAGAAGTATAGCTTTCTTGCCCTCGGGAAATTGATAGTCTCTAGCGTTTCTCTCGAAAATCATGAAGAACTCTTCCACCGAATTATCTTCAAAAACTGGAATATGTTTCTTAAACTTATACAGTTCTGCATCTGCTTCAGAGCTTGCATTCGAATGATTTGACGTACGAGACCTTGCTAGCTCAATTCTTTCTTGGCTTGCTATTTTCTCTCTTGCTATTTCTAACTCAATTCTCTTGTTTTCTCTTTCCATCTCAATTCTCTTGTCTTCTCTTTCCAATTCTAATCTCTTGTTTTCTCTTTCCAATTCTATCTCCATCTTCCTCATCTCAAGTTTAAATTTCAATTCTTCACTTAAGTCACCAGTTGTATGCTTCACTCTTTGTGTTATAGGAAAAAGTAATTCATCATCTGATTCATCATTAATGTTATCATTAGCAGTAGTTTCTTCAATAATTAGTGTACCTTGTTTTCTTAAACACTCAGTTACCTCTTGAAGTAATTTAGTTTTTGATGGCCTAGTTTCTGTGATAGAAATGCCCAATGATTTAGCCAATTCTTTTAATTGTATCATTGACATTTTATTAAGCTGTTCTGAGGTTAGATCAAATATCTCTGGATCCAATGTAAGATTATTTGTGGCTTCCATTTTATATATTAAAAGTTACTATAAATCTTGTTAATAATACAATAAAGAGTCCAACTTACTTTCTGTCCTTTGAATAATTCACTACACCACACAGTTCAGATTTGTCACAACAAGGTCATAAAAATAATACTTTCTTAGAGTTACTTTGTTTGATAAGGTAATACACAAGATAATTTTCCAGGCTGAATAGTTAAGTTTTCCGATTCTCAATAGCAATGTTCAATTCAATCACAATCTTTAGTATATTGTATATTGTTCATATTTTCCAACACAATCCATCCAAGTTACGAGTATGTATTACGGCAGTTGTAAATAGTTTGTGTAAATAGTATAACGATTCTTGAAGTTGAAGTAAATCCTCTAAACGTTTGTTAGTAAATCACTGACGAGCAAAACCCATTTTATTACAAGGCAATTTATTCACCATAATAAATTATGGATGAGACCTTCTATTTAGATCACACAAGTATAATTATGATTTATAATGTTATTACGGCTAGAGCCCCCATTCAATTTATGAAAATAATAGTTATAGTATTGTTATTATTAGTGTGAGTATCCTTGTATTAGTGAAGATCTTATTATATCATTCTGAAGTTTATTTGTAGTTGTCTAGAGTATTCCGTGGTTCTTAGTATCCCCTGGCAATTCACATAGCGTAGTTTTAGAGTTTTCAGTTGATTTACTTCATGTATAATTATTTGTGTGGCTCATATTATACAGCAAGAACCTCGATGTCGAGTGGTAGTGTAGATTATTAATATAGTTGAATAAATATTACACATACACACATGTATATAACTTTGAAATACCGACGTTAACCAAGTTGTGTAGAAAGCAACGATAAATTTGGTTTAATTTACAACATCAATCCAGTAGGAATCCAAATAATATTATATACACAATCAAGAAATACACATATTCCAATTAGTAATGAATATCCTCAATGAACATATAGCATTGTAGTTAATAGTAGAATAATAAATTTTCCATAATACAACTCAAATAGAAATGATACTCAGAGCGGAGTATATTTGATGTTACTAGATCGAATGCAAGCCAAGAACTGACTAAAAGTGTCGAATCGCGTAAGTAGTAGTGTTAGGTCACATTTGATTATCATCCCACCTCTCACCTCCACCTCTCACCTCCACCTCTCACCTCCACCTCTCACCTCCACCTCTCACCACCACCACCATCACCACCTTCCACCACCACCACCGCCCCTCCACCGCTCCACCGCCCCCTACACCCAATAATCCTCTCGACATGTAGTACACTAACATTTCATGACCTTCCGTTCACGACACGTTGTATTGTTCTCCCCCTACCCCCTGAAATGTATAATTGAAAAAGACCCTGCCTCCCCTACCCCCTGAAATGTATAATTGAAAAAAGACCCTGCCTCCCCACCCCCCTGTATAGTTGAGATGACTCACGTTATATATCTTTACTTCCCTCCCACCCCCGTTAGCTATAGGTGTTCATGTATTAATGTGTTCATTACATTTTTAAATAGTTTTTTTCCACTTTGTAATTGAGTTATCTTTATTACTTATGTGTGTGTATATATATCAATTCAGTATACGCAAAGTCCACATCTTCAATCGATAATTTACTTCGTCCCATCTTTAATCAATATGTTATTTCAATCGCATAGGTTATTCACGCATAGGTTATTCACCTATGTCCACCGCTGTTACGGTCATTGACCCTTGAGATCAATAGTAGAATATTCACATTTTGTCACTCTTCACACACACACACACGTATCACACACTCATTTCTTTTCCCCTATACAGACATCTGTTTTTTTCAAACATCCCAACCCAATCAATAAACTATTGTACTGGTTTATCTATGCAGTGTAGTTATTAACCCTTTTTGTACTATCATTTTCTTTTCTTCCATTCAGACATCTGTTTAATTCAATCCTCCCACCCAATCGATAATGCCAACATTTCACTTACTATTTTCACGTTTTCCCAAAGGCTATAGTAGTATTGCTGCCATTTTGTCACCACTAGACAAAGTAAACAAACAGCACGCCCGCTATAATTATTTTAAGCGCTTTAGTATTCTTTTATAGTTCTTAATAAAGGGTACCATTAAAATATTTTAGAACCAGTGTATTCACATTTCATTCATACCTACAGCCTAACCACTGGATCAATAATAATTTGAATGTATAATGTCACATGTGTTTATATAGTAGAATATTCACATTTTGTCACTCTTCACACACACATACACACACACATACACACATCTAAAATTCCTAGGATATTGACCTTTTGAGACACACACACACACACACACATACACACACACACACACACACACATACGTACACACATCTAAAATACAATGCCCACTTATTGAACTTTTCGTCCTGGCTTGCTGACATTTTCTTTGATTATAATCCCTCCATCTTTTCCTATACGGGCGAGGTTGTCTGATCCGCACAAGGTCCCCTTGGTTAACTACATTTTTTTGGGCGCCATGTAATTGGATAATTGTTGACCAGTGAACTTTTTGTCGTGGCTAGCTGACCTTTTGTCTGCTTATAATCCCCCATCTCTACACAGCTAAAAAGTCCACTTATCATTTTCCTCACCGTCTTGAATAATTTGGACACAATAAAATGTCAATTTTTGTTAACCTTTTTTGTACTATCATTTTCTTTTCTTCCATTCAGACAACTGTTTAATTCAATCCTCCCACCCAATCGATAATGCCAACATTTCAATTACTTTTTTCACGTTTTCCCAACGCACACACACACACACATACATGCAGACAATCACATTTACAAACGCACACACACACACATACATACAGACAATCACATTTACAAACGCACACACGCACATACATACAGACAATCACATTTACAAACGCACACACGCACATACATACATACAGACAATCACATTTACAAACGCACACATACATACATACAGACAATCACATTTACAAACGCACACACACACATACAGACAATCACATTTACAAACGCACACACGCACACATACATACAGACAATCACATTTACAAAGGCACACACGCACATACATACAGACAATCACATTTACAAACGCACACACGCACATACATACAGACAATCACATTTACAAACGCAAACACACACATACAGACAATCACATTTACAAACACACACACACACACAGTATTTTTATCTCTCACAGACACACATACAGACAATCACATTACTCATATTGTCATACACATACGCACACAGACCCCTCAGACCATATTTACATTGTCACATCTGTCTCTCTGCAAACGCTTCTTCTATAAAGAAGTTTATTGCGTCCTACGTTCATCCGTGGTCCAAGGCCAGTCTAGTTGCATTTTTTTATTAATGTTTTAAATTATGTTACTGGTTTGTTCAGGCAACCCATTCCATATGAACCTTGCAGCTCGTTTTAATTTTTTTTTTTTTTTTTTTTTTTTTTTTTTTTTTTTTTTATAATGTTTTTGTAAAAGTATTCAGGCAATTTTAAAATTTTAATAGTTAACACATGCATCAGTCTAAACTAAAATATTCAACGTGTCTCTGATGGCATATTTTTTAACTTTCTGTTATACAGAAGTCATAGTCATAGTCCCATGGTTCTTTTAGGAACATGGGTGTATCCAAGGGGAGTAATCGTCACGTGGTATCCAATATGTCGGAAGGGATGTATCCAAGGGGAGTAATCGTGTAATTATTTTTTGTATTTTGTCATTATTACCATTGTATTTTTTTTTCTTTTTGTTGTAGTAAGACAGAGTTAAGCATTTTTATTCTAAACTTAAAATGTTTCAGCTATTAGTATATATATTACGAGCTCTAAATTTTCACATAATAGTGAAGGGTGATATTCTTTTATAGAATTATTATACACTAATGCAATTTTGTTTTCTCTTTTTGCTATTATAAGACATGTAAATCTTGAGTAATTTTTAATTTTAACTTTAAGAGTTCGCATGTTATTTTCTTTACGATTGCACTAGATGTATAAACTTTTATATACTGTATTTAATCAAGTAATTATTTTCTTTAGCACAATTAAGGGAGCCAGAAATATTGAATAGATTAAAATCAAGGGTAGCAATCGTGTAATTAGTTGTTTTAATTTTTGTAAAATTTATATTAATCTTGTCTTAAGTTAATGGGTTTTCAGGGTGATTTGCAGCTCGTTGTTTTCAACTAAAGAAATACCAGATAGTAGATACGCTTCTAGAATCTTCAACATATATTGATACACATCTGTCGAGCTTTATGAATAGTCATAATAACTGGGTGAGTAACAGGTTCACAATAGTTACAAGACAGTCTTTGTTAAACAAAAAATCACCATATACACAGTTAAATATAAAAGAGTATATTAAACTAGCTTCCATCTTTCTTTTCGTCACAGAGGTGTCCCTGAGTCTGCCCAGCTCTGATAGGTACCTGACATTAGTTGGGGTAAAGTAAAGTCGGCTGGGCATTGTGCTGACCACACATCCCCTTTTATGCCGTGGCCACAGAAACTGGTGAACGCTGCTTCACTAGCCCTATGATCAGGTTGGTCCGAAGGGTACTTTACTAAGTCATGTTTTGTTTGTTATTATTGTAAACGTGTAACGTTAGTATGAAAACATGGGTGTCATTTATTTATTGCATTCAATTCATTAAAGAATAAAAGTGGGGAAAAAGAAATGTTTGTTTCCTTTGTCTTTATTTCATCTAGTACATCTAAGTCCAATGTTTTCATTGCCCTAGTATGTATAAAATAGTTGTAATTTTAAAGTTATTTTGAAATATTAAGTTAACCCAATGGATTCGTTGTAAAAACAAATAAGCTCCAGAAGATCTTTTACGTCTGCTTGCTCATCAATTAGGCGCTGACAAGATTCTTGCAGAGATATGATGACTTTCGTAGACCTACCAAGTATCTGAGCTAGCCCTTCAGTATCCGCTTCCACAAGTTGCTAGATAAGACATTGAAAATAAAAATTATATTTATTATTTATTTATTTTGTCTATAAGATGTAATAATTTGGTAGTATCTTACATGCATTTCATCTTCATTCAATAATACAACACAAGCGAGGTCTACTTTGATTTTCTCAATGACTGAAGATAAATCACAGTCTTTACGGCCACATTCTAATACAGCGCCATCTGGGTGATCGTAACTCGTAATGGCTACACAGGGAAAAAATAATGGAAAATTGAATTTTTTACTGTATCATGACTACACTGTTGGCTTCTGTGATCTAGCTACATGACTTTAGGTGACCAAGACTATCATGGCTTTAGGTTGACCTCACCCAAGACTATTAAAACTGTTAGGGAAATATTTTTTTTAAATTTTTTTTTCTCCCAAGAGTCCAGAGGGAAGAGTTTACAATGCTATCACTCGCATTTAATCAGGGGAAGTAATTGGGAAAGTAAAGGTGTTGAGGCGCTTTGCTGACCACACTATCCCCACATTAATGTAAAGGATTTAAAATATAAAAATAATCTACATATTGTAAAAGTAGATTGGATGGATACTTTAAACAAAACAATTTTGACTTTGACTTTAAAACATAAAAAATCGATAGAAAATATATTAAACTACACCTACAAGAGTGTGGAGGCATCCATTCGCTTCGACCGGGTAGCAACATGAACACTGTGTTGTCTGGTAAGAAGGAGAAATATTCCTCATCAATTTCTGTTCCATCCTCTGCAAGAACGACTGTGACAGGAGGATCAATTTGGAGTTTTTCACAACCTTCAAACGTAAAAAAACAACAAATACCAAACAACAACAAACAAACAAAACAACAAGAATAAAATAATTGATAGCTTTTAATTTACTTTATTTATTTATTTTTTATTTTTTTACCTTTGTTTTTAAGCTCTTGAAATGATGAGACAGTAAATCCTTTTGTGACAATTCTTTCTTTATCCCAGACTTTAAACGGTCTATACTTAGGTTCACACATTTTTAAAAAATGTGATAATCCTTTAAAAATAAATATAAAAATAGTCAAACTTGGTTACCTACCCTTGCCAATAATATTGGCAATATAATATTTGTTGACTACGCCTAGTTTTCTTTTTAGCGTTCCCTCTTTCTAACTCCCACTCTATCAAATCTTATAGAACTACAAACTCTTATCTTCAACTCCCTTGTCAGCTGTTACATTCGCATTATTTAAAAGAAATATTTCCTTCCACGAAGGAAATAGAGACCGGCTTGTAATTTTTTTTCTCCCTCTTCGAAAAAAAAAGTCTCCCTCTTGAAAAGAAATATTTCCTTCCACGAAGGAAATAGAGACCGGCTTGTAATTTTTTTTTCTCCCTCTTCGAAAAAAAAAAGTCTCCCTCTCGAAAAAATTTCTTCCCTGGCATCCTTCTTTCTCCAATCATCTTGTAATTTTTTTCTCCCTCTTCGAAAAAAAAAGTCTCCCTCTCGAAAAAATTTCTTCCCTGGCATCCTTCTTTCTCCAATCATCTTGTAATTTTTTTCTCCCTCTTCGAAAAAAAAGTCTCCCTCTTCGAAAAAAAAGTCTCCCTCTCGAAAAAATTTCTTCCCTGGCATCCTTCTTTCTCCAATCATCTTGTAATTTTTTTCTCCCTCTTCGAAAAAAAAGTCTCCCTCTCGAAAAAATTTCTTCCCTGGCACCCTTCTTTCTCCAATCATCTTGTAATTTTTTTCTCTCTCTCTTCGAAAAAATGGTCTTCCCTGCCATGTCTTTATAACAGGCAAATCGTTTAGCATATCTACACTCCTAACTCTAAAACGGTGTGTACATTACACGTCACCAAGGTTTTTGCAAGTAACGTTCTTTAGAGATATCAAAGGCCAAGTTGTAAACCTAAAGTTATCCCGATTGACCCTCATGTGAATTGGGGAAAAGTAAGGCATAAAAAAAAATAATTAGTTTTATCTAGTTTGGGGTTGATAGTATTGTAAAGAGCTTTGTAAATCGCTAATGTGAATTGGGGAAAAGTAAGGCATAAAAAAAAATAATTAGTTTTATCTAGTTTGGGGTTGATAGTATTGTAAAGAGCTTTGTAAATCGCTAAAATTAGTTTGAAGGAATTGTGATAGCTAGTTTGGTAATATTCTGTAAACTTTATAACAGTGAAAGTTAGGGAGAGATATGGGAGGGTTTTCTTCAAACTGACACCTGGGTCAGTTGGAGAAAAGGGAGAAGCTGAAAGTAATTAGTTTGATCTTGTGTGGAGGTGATAGTGATGAGTTACAAGTATAGGGAGGTAATGAAAAGTCTGTGAAAAGTGATTAGAAAGCATACTTTTAAGTCGTAGGAGGTATTTGGCATGGGTAATGCCACATCCCTAGTATTAGAATTTTGAAAGGTGTTATTGAAAGGTGTGTGTTTTTTAAAAAGCTTTTGTTGTGGTATGAGTCAAGCAAGATTGTCTAATGTTATACTAGTGTTGGGATAGGGTTATACATAAAGTTGGAGTGTCAGATATATTTCATGACATGACTAGGGGCATACAAATGTTAAGTTATACTTATTTGATGAAGATATGCTATGTGTTTTTGTAAAGTTAGTGTTTTGGACAGGGCTATCTATAAAGGTTTTCTAAAGGTTTGAGCCAAGCAACATTGCCTAAGTGGGAAGGTATACTTAAGTGTTGTCGATATGTGTTTTGTAAAGTTAGTGTTTTGAACAGGGCTATTTATAAATGTAGACTATCAGAATAAAAGTATTCTAATGGTTTGAGTCAAGCAAGATTGCCCTAGTGGGAAGGTGTTGTAGCTATGTGTTTTGTAAAGTTGGTGTTTTGAACAGGGCTATATCAGAAATCTTTCGTGACACGAGACAAGCAAGATTACCTAAGTGGTAAGATATACTTGGGTGTTGTAGATATGTGTTTTGGGTTGTGTTTTGGCTATGTTCGCTAATAGTAAAAAATCTTTCGTGGTATGACTGTAGTCATACGGGGCTGTTTAACCTATTACTAGAGTTGAAAGTCTTAGTGAACTTAGGAAAATGAAATGTAGAGCTATCTTAAAACAACTATACCTACTTGATATGTATTTTGATTTGAGAAGTCCTGAGACGGTAGTAAGAGTGCTAAGGCTTTTATAGGGTATTGAGTGGTCATATGTGTTCCAAAGGTTTTGACCACTACTATTAAATGTCGGTTTGGTAATTAAAGTTTTCCATAGCTAGTTTAGTAATATTTGGTAAACTTTACATAGTGATAGATAGGGAAAGAGAGCAGGGGCCTTTGATATCTCTAAAGAACGTTACTTGCAAAAACCTTGGTGACGTGTAATGTACACACCGTTTTAGAGTTAGGAGTGTAGATATGCTAAACGATTTGCCTGTTATAAAGACATGGCAGGGAAGACCATTTTTTCGAAGAGAGAGAGAAAAAAATTACAAGATGATTGGAGAAAGAAGGGTGCCAGGGAAGAAATTTTTTCGAGAGGGAGACTTTTTTTTCGAAGAGGGAGAAAAAAATTACAAGATGATTGGAGAAAGAAGGATGCCAGGGAAGAAATTTTTTCGAGAGGGAGACTTTTTTTTCGAAGAGGGAGACTTTTTTTTCGAAGAGGGAGAAAAAAATTACAAGATGATTGGAGAAAGAAGGATGCCAGGGAAGAAATTTTTTCGAGAGGGAGACTTTTTTTTTCGAAGAGGGAGAAAAAAATTACAAGATGATTGGAGAAAGAAGGATGCCAGGGAAGAAATTTTTTCGAGAGGGAGACTTTTTTTTTTCGAAGAGGGAGAAAAAAAAATTACAAGCCGGTCTCTATTTCCTTCGTGGAAGGAAATATTTCTTTTCAAGAGGGAGACTTTTTTTTTCGAAGAGGGAGAAAAAAAATTACAAGCCGGTCTCTATTTCCTTCGTGGAAGGAAATATTTCTTTTAAATAATGCGAATGTAACAGCTGACAAGGGAGTTGAAGATAAGAGTTTGTAGTTCTATAAGATTTGATAGAGTGGGAGTTAGAAAGAGGGAACGCTAAAAAGAAAACTAGGCGTAGTCAACAAATATTATATTGCCAATATTATTGGCAAGGGTAGGTAACCAAGTTTGACTATTTTTATATTTATTTTTAAAGGATTATCACATTTTTTAAAAATGTGTGAACCTAAGTATAGACCGTTTAAAGTCTGGGATAAAGAAAGAATTGTCACAAAAGGATTTACTGTCTCATCATTTCAAGAGCTTAAAAACAAAGGTAAAAAAATAAAAAATAAATAAATAAAGTAAATTAAAAGCTATCAATTATTTTATTCTTGTTGTTTTGTTTGTTTGTTGTTGTTTGGTATTTGTTGTTTTTTTACGTTTGAAGGTTGTGAAAAACTCCAAATTGATCCTCCTGTCACAGTCGTTCTTGCAGAGGATGGAACAGAAATTGATGAGGAATATTTCTCCTTCTTACCAGACAACACAGTGTTCATGTTGCTACCCGGTCGAAGCGAATGGATGCCTCCACACTCTTGTAGGTGTAGTTTAATATATTTTCTATCGATTTTTTATGTTTTAAAGTCAAAGTCAAAATTGTTTTGTTTAAAGTATCCATCCAATCTACTTTTACAATATGTAGATTATTTTTATATTTTAAATCCTTTACATTAATGTGGGGATAGTGTGGTCAGCAAAGCGCCTCAACACCTTTACTTTCCCAATTACTTCCCCTGATTAAATGCGAGTGATAGCATTGTAAACTCTTCCCTCTGGACTCTTGGGAGAAAAAAAAATTTAAAAAAAATATTTCCCTAACAGTTTTAATAGTCTTGGGTGAGGTCAACCTAAAGCCATGATAGTCTTGGTCACCTAAAGTCATGTAGCTAGATCACAGAAGCCAACAGTGTAGTCATGATACAGTAAAAAATTCAATTTTCCATTATTTTTTCCCTGTGTAGCCATTACGAGTTACGATCACCCAGATGGCGCTGTATTAGAATGTGGCCGTAAAGACTGTGATTTATCTTCAGTCATTGAGAAAATCAAAGTAGACCTCGCTTGTGTTGTATTATTGAATGAAGATGAAATGCATGTAAGATACTACCAAATTATTACATCTTATAGACAAAATAAATAAATAATAAATATAATTTTTATTTTCAATGTCTTATCTAGCAACTTGTGGAAGCGGATACTGAAGGGCTAGCTCAGATACTTGGTAGGTCTACGAAAGTCATCATATCTCTGCAAGAATCTTGTCAGCGCCTAATTGATGAGCAAGCAGACGTAAAAGATCTTCTGGAGCTTATTTGTTTTTACAACGAATCCATTGGGTTAACTTAATATTTCAAAATAACTTTAAAATTACAACTATTTTATACATACTAGGGCAATGAAAACATTGGACTTAGATGTACTAGATGAAATAAAGACAAAGGAAACAAACATTTCTTTTTCCCCACTTTTATTCTTTAATGAATTGAATGCAATAAATAAATGACACCCATGTTTTCATACTAACGTTACACGTTTACAATAATAACAAACAAAACATGACTTAGTAAAGTACCCTTCGGACCAACCTGATCATAGGGCTAGTGAAGCAGCGTTCACCAGTTTCTGTGGCCACGGCATAAAAGGGGATGTGTGGTCAGCACAATGCCCAGCCGACTTTACTTTACCCCAACTAATGTCAGGTACCTATCAGAGCTGGGCAGACTCAGGGACACCTCTGTGACGAAAAGAAAGATGGAAGCTAGTTTAATATACTCTTTTATATTTAACTGTGTATATGGTGATTTTTTGTTTAACAAAGACTGTCTTGTAACTATTGTGAACCTGTTACTCACCCAGTTATTATGACTATTCATAAAGCTCGACAGATGTGTATCAATATATGTTGAAGATTCTAGAAGCGTATCTACTATCTGGTATTTCTTTAGTTGAAAACAACGAGCTGCAAATCACCCTGAAAACCCATTAACTTAAGACAAGATTAATATAAATTTTACAAAAATTAAAACAACTAATTACACGATTGCTACCCTTGATTTTAATCTATTCAATATTTCTGGCTCCCTTAATTGTGCTAAAGAAAATAATTACTTGATTAAATACAGTATATAAAAGTTTATACATCTAGTGCAATCGTAAAGAAAATAACATGCGAACTCTTAAAGTTAAAATTAAAAATTACTCAAGATTTACATGTCTTATAATAGCAAAAAGAGAAAACAAAATTGCATTAGTGTATAATAATTCTATAAAAGAATATCACCCTTCACTATTATGTGAAAATTTAGAGCTCGTAATATATATACTAATAGCTGAAACATTTTAAGTTTAGAATAAAAATGCTTAACTCTGTCTTACTACAACAAAAAGAAAAAAAAAATACAATGGTAATAATGACAAAATACAAAAAATAATTACACGATTACTCCCCTTGGATACATCCCTTCCGACATATTGGATACCACGTGACGATTACTCCCCTTGGATACACCCATGTTCCTAAAAGAACCATGGGACTATGACTATGACTTCTGTATAACAGAAAGTTAAAAAATATGCCATCAGAGACACGTTGAATATTTTAGTTTAGACTGATGCATGTGTTAACTATTAAAATTTTAAAATTGCCTGAATACTTTTACAAAAACATTATAAAAAAAAAATAAAAAAAAAAAAAAAAAAAAAAAAAAAATTAAAACGAGCTGCAAGGTTCATATGGAATGGGTTGCCTGAACAAACCAGTAACATAATTTAAAACATTAATAAAAAAATGCAACTAGACTGGCCTTGGACCACGGATGAACGTAGGACGCAATAAACTTCTTTATAGAAGAAGCGTTTGCAGAGAGACAGATGTGACAATGTAAATATGGTCTGAGGGGTCTGTGTGCGTATGTGTATGACAATATGAGTAATGTGATTGTCTGTATGTGTGTCTGTGAGAGATAAAAATACTGTGTGTGTGTGTGTGTTTGTAAATGTGATTGTCTGTATGTGTGTGTTTGCGTTTGTAAATGTGATTGTCTGTATGTATGTGCGTGTGTGCGTTTGTAAATGTGATTGTCTGTATGTATGTGCGTGTGTGCCTTTGTAAATGTGATTGTCTGTATGTATGTGTGCGTGTGTGCGTTTGTAAATGTGATTGTCTGTATGTGTGTGTGTGCGTTTGTAAATGTGATTGTCTGTATGTATGTATGTGTGCGTTTGTAAATGTGATTGTCTGTATGTATGTATGTGCGTGTGTGCGTTTGTAAATGTGATTGTCTGTATGTATGTGCGTGTGTGCGTTTGTAAATGTGATTGTCTGTATGTATGTGTGTGTGTGTGCGTTTGTAAATGTGATTGTCTGCATGTATGTGTGTGTGTGTGTGCGTTGGGAAAACGTGAAAAAAGTAATTGAAATGTTGGCATTATCGATTGGGTGGGAGGATTGAATTAAACAGTTGTCTGAATGGAAGAAAAGAAAATGATAGTACAAAAAAGGTTAACAAAAATTGACATTTTATTGTGTCCAAATTATTCAAGACGGTGAGGAAAATGATAAGTGGACTTTTTAGCTGTGTAGAGATGGGGGATTATAAGCAGACAAAAGGTCAGCTAGCCACGACAAAAAGTTCACTGGTCAACAATTATCCAATTACATGGCGCCCAAAAAAATGTAGTTAACCAAGGGGACCTTGTGCGGATCAGACAACCTCGCCCGTATAGGAAAAGATGGAGGGATTATAATCAAAGAAAATGTCAGCAAGCCAGGACGAAAAGTTCAATAAGTGGGCATTGTATTTTAGATGTGTGTACGTATGTGTGTGTGTGTGTGTGTGTGTGTATGTGTGTGTGTGTGTGTGTGTCTCAAAAGGTCAATATCCTAGGAATTTTAGATGTGTGTATGTGTGTGTGTATGTGTGTGTGAAGAGTGACAAAATGTGAATATTCTACTATATAAACACATGTGACATTATACATTCAAATTATTATTGATCCAGTGGTTAGGCTGTAGGTATGAATGAAATGTGAATACACTGGTTCTAAAATATTTTAATGGTACCCTTTATTAAGAACTATAAAAGAATACTAAAGCGCTTAAAATAATTATAGCGGGCGTGCTGTTTGTTTACTTTGTCTAGTGGTGACAAAATGGCAGCAATACTACTATAGCCTTTGGGAAAACGTGAAAATAGTAAGTGAAATGTTGGCATTATCGATTGGGTGGGAGGATTGAATTAAACAGATGTCTGAATGGAAGAAAAGAAAATGATAGTACAAAAAGGGTTAATAACTACACTGCATAGATAAACCAGTACAATAGTTTATTGATTGGGTTGGGATGTTTGAAAAAAACAGATGTCTGTATAGGGGAAAAGAAATGAGTGTGTGATACGTGTGTGTGTGTGTGAAGAGTGACAAAATGTGAATATTCTACTATTGATCTCAAGGGTCAATGACCGTAACAGCGGTGGACATAGGTGAATAACCTATGCGTGAATAACCTATGCGATTGAAATAACATATTGATTAAAGATGGGACGAAGTAAATTATCGATTGAAGATGTGGACTTTGCGTATACTGAATTGATATATATACACACACATAAGTAATAAAGATAACTCAATTACAAAGTGGAAAAAAACTATTTAAAAATGTAATGAACACATTAATACATGAACACCTATAGCTAACGGGGGTGGGAGGGAAGTAAAGATATATAACGTGAGTCATCTCAACTATACAGGGGGGTGGGGAGGCAGGGTCTTTTTTCAATTATACATTTCAGGGGGTAGGGGAGGCAGGGTCTTTTTCAATTATACATTTCAGGGGGTAGGGGGAGAACAATACAACGTGTCGTGAACGGAAGGTCATGAAATGTTAGTGTACTACATGTCGAGAGGATTATTGGGTGTAGGGGGCGGTGGAGCGGTGGAGGGGCGGTGGTGGTGGTGGAAGGTGGTGATGGTGGTGGTGGTGAGAGGTGGAGGTGAGAGGTGGAGGTGAGAGGTGGAGGTGAGAGGTGGAGGTGAGAGGTGGGATGATAATCAAATGTGACCTAACACTACTACTCGCGTAGAAATATATTACGGGTCAATCGTTGGAAAAACCAGACAGTCTAGTGACACGAATATTTTAATCAAGCCTGCATGTTGACTGCGTGATCAGATACCTTTTATTAAGAACAAGCAATAATGCTCTAACAAAATAAGGAGAGACCGATCGACCTTGACATGCTGTACTCGCGTGAACAGTTCATGTTTTTATCGAGGTTAATAAAAAACAATAATGCTCAAATTAGGTTAGGAAAAACCCGGGGGAAACTTTGAGCTGAGAAATATTTATATCGTTTAAACGCAATTCGCTTAAATGATTTAGTTGGTTTATTAACATTACAATGTAGGGAATTTACGTTTCGTAACAGTGTGTATGTGCGTGTCATCACCTTGTATT